>CM038679.1:189425530-189826565 GCA_021605205.1 Aegilops longissima
TGTTAGTGTCTCTGGATTTCAAATTTGAGTAGTTTAAATTTGAATTTGATAAATTTTGTTCTGATTAGTATTTTGGCCATAACTTGAGTTTAAAATAGGTTTTAATTAATTTTTTTGCTCCTGGTCACTTATGATATTGTTTAGCTGTAGGATTTAGTTTGGTAATTTTGGAGTATTTTAAGTTAGATTTTTAGTAAAAACAGTACTGTTTTGCTTATATAGTTGTTTTAGTTATTTAATTATTGTTTTTAATTATTTTTAGTTCATTCCTTTTGTAGATTTTCACTTGTTGTTATATGTTTATGTTTAGCTACAGTAGATAAATTTTTGTAGTTATTTATTAGTGTTTAGCTACTGTTTTTGTAATTGCTCGTTTAGTTCATAGTGATAGTGGATAAAGATAGTTTTATTAGTTTTAAAAGTAATTTTTTTCCACTTCAAGTTATATTGTTTTTCCTGTTATTTGTGAACACATTAGTTGTTATATTTATTTAGTATAGTTTATTAATGTTTTAATAAATGATTTGCTGTTATAGTTGTCTTAGTGTTTTGCTAGTTGCTATATTTGTTCTAGTATTCACTAGATGGTTATAGTAGTTTTATATTAGTTCTTTTGTTAGTTAGTAAATTAGTAATTTATTTTCTGTTATTTTATTAGATTTATATTTTATTTGCTGTAGAAAAAATATATTAGAATAATTTAGTAATGTTATGTTAAGATTTGTGTGAGTTGGTCACCACTAGTTTTTCCTTGAATTTTTCTTTCAAGTTTTTCCTTTGGTTTTCGATTTGGTTTTCTTGTTGCTTTTATTTTGATTGAGTATTGTTATGATTGATAGAATTGATTGCTAGGATGATTGCTTATATGATTGTCTGTAATATAGATTTTCAAAGGAGTGACGAATAGTTCTACCAAGTCTTTATTCGAGAGCGTTATTATCTTCATCAAGTAATACCGTGCAAGTTCACTTTGACCATGTTTTTCATACCTATGTGTTTTATTGCATCTAGTGTCATCTTCGCAACAAACCCTCCAAGAGTGATATTGAATTCTTGCAGTTGAGTAGTATGCATGAGGTAGGAACCCATCACCTGTTACCAAGCCGGGACATTATTTATTTTAGTGCTACGCTATAGTAGACGGGTTGGTATGAGTGCTCGGAGTGGTGTGAGAATGGAGGATCTACGCCAATGACGATTAACTCCATGATGGAATCTGCAAGGACTGCATCTTCAAGGCCTCAAGACTTCAAGACTCGAGACAAGAATTCAATACACACTCATGGGTGAAGGATGGTTGACGGGCACCTGGAGAATCCAGTGGTTGGCGGGATGCATGGAGAAGCGCCATGACATCTTGCGGAAAGCTTCACCCTGACTCAAAGAGATGGAAGAATACTTCATGCCGGAAGCTTACTGTGCAACCGCAAGTCACTATGGGCTCGGCTTGGTTGACCCTAGTTGTGACTCTGGCTAGGACGGTGCTAGCAGATGTAGAACTACGGTAGGATTGAATGAGCACCGACGGTGGTCGGGAACTCTTCGAAGACCATGTTTGGTCATCTTGTTCTCAAACACCTGAAGTGCGAGAACGTAAAAGAGGGATCGAATCTTGCGGGTAAAGTGTACAAACCTCTGCAGAGGGTTTAAACCTAATCGATTAGCCGTGTCCCTGTTACGGACAATTTGAGCCTCGGACTTGGATCTATCTGGAACTCTCAACACCGGACCGATAACTTAATTGTGGGCAACTTATGATGAATTTGGGCTATGAGACATCGGTTGGCGGAACCATGTCATGATAGAAAACTCTATAGTACAGACTTCATTTATTCCTTTGATGTAGGGAAAATAAAACCAGCTTTTACATAAACAAAACTCAGATCTGAGCCACAAAGCCATACTGCATATAGTATAGTTTATCATCTGTTTTCTCTTATTGTGATCTTGCCGTACATTCAATGTCTTGACCTACACGGCTGCAACGTATCATGTTGCAGATATTTCTCGACAAGTAAGAGTTACAATACAGGGTTACGGTCTACACTCAACCTGCCGATGGCGTTGATGGGACTCCACACCCGACTATTTGTTTCATTGTGACTTATGAGGTATATATCAGTTTTACGTTAATTATACATGTGATTGCACTTTGATATATACATTGATGTACTGTGTGTGCAAAGATACTGATCCGTGGATGGCACAGCAAGAACACGAGGCTTGACCGTCGAGGTCGGGTCGCTATTGAGGCTCTTGAGGAGTCTGGATTAGGGGTGTCCGGATAGCGGACTACCATCATCACCGAACTATCATCACCGGACTATCATCATCGACCGTACTCCAAGACTATGAAGATACAAGATTGAAGACTTCTCCCCGTGTCCGGATGGGACTTTCCTTGGCGTGGAAGGCAAGCTTGGCGATACGGATATGTAGATCTCCTACCATTGTAACCGACTCTATGTAACCCTAGCCCTCTCCGGTGTCTATATAAACCGGATGGCTTTAGTCCGTAGGACTAGAATCACAACAACCCTGACAATCATACCATAGGCTAGCTTCTAGGGTCTAGCCTCCTTGATCTCGTGGTAGATCCACTCTTGTAAACATCCACAATATCAATATCAATCGAGCAGGACGTAGGGTTTTACCTCCATCAAGAGGGCCCGAACCTGGGTAAAACATCATGTCCCTTGTCTCCTGTTACCATCCGCCTAGACGCACAGTTCGGGACCCCCTACCCGAGATCCGCCGGTTTTGACACCGACAATGACCATAGTCTCCTTCATGGATCTCACGAAGTATCTCCTGACCCTCTGTAGGCGACACACAACGCTGAAACGCTCCAGTAACACCGCGGTTGTGTAACTCGCCATGAACAATCGTCATAGATTTGGATCGCCTGATGATTTGTCTCGCCAAAGTCTCATCCTCAGGCAACTCTCCCCTGGTCATATAGGCCAAATATGGCACCGCCCAATCCGGGATGATGTGCGGGGCTGTCACCACTGTGCCTCCGGTGCTGCTTTGCTAGTTCTTCCTCTGTAGGTATCTTGATGAAGGATTATGCAAAACATCGAGAAAGGTGTTAGGCGGCACCGGCTTACGCTGAGATCCCAGCCGGCTTAAAGCATCAGCCGCCTCATTCTTCCTTCGATCAATGTGCTCCACTTGATAACCTTTGAAATGTCCAGCCACAACATCAACTTCACGACGGTAAGCCGCCATAAGGGGATCCTTAGAATCCCACTTGCCTGACACCTATTGAGCCACAAGATCTGATTCACCCAAACACCTTACCCGACTCATTCTCATCTCCTTGGCCATCCTGAGACCATGGAGTAAAGCCTCGTACTCAGCTGCATTTTTAGTATAAGGAAACATAAGCCGGAGCACATAACAAAATTTGTCACCTCGGGGGGAAGTTAAAAAAACTCCAGCCCCCGAGCCTTCCAACTGCCTGGACCAATCAAAGTGAATAGTCCAATATGTGTCATCTGGCTTCTCCTCAGGTGTTTGCAACTCCATCCAATCATTGATAAAATCCACCAAGGCTTGAGATTTAATAGTGGTGCGTGGAATGTACTTCAAACCATGAGGCCCAAGCTCAATGGGCCACTTGGCGACTCGTCCCGTGGCTTCCCTGTTCTGGATGATGTCTCCCAAGGGGGCAGAACTTACCACAGTTATAGGATGACCTTGAAAATACTGCTCCAGCTTCCGGCTTGCCATAAACACTCCGTAAACAAGTTTCTGCCAATGCGGATACCTTTGCTTAGACTCAATGAGCACCTCACTGATGTAGTAAACCGGCCGTTGAACCGGATGCTCCTTGCCAGCCTCCTTACGATCCACCACAATGGCAACACTGACAGCTCGTGAGTTAGCAGCCACATATAACAGCAACACTTATCAATAGGGGCCGCAAGGACTGGCGGCTCATACAACTGTCTCTTTAAATCTTCAAAGGCAGTATTAGCAGCATCACTCCAGACAAAAGTGTCTGTTTTCTTCATCATCTGATACAACGGTAGGGCTGCTACGTCTTGAGCTTGCGTTGGTTTTCCTCGAAGAGGAGAGGATGATGCATCACAGTAGCGTAAGTATTTCCCTCAGTTTTTGAGAACCAAGGTATCAATCCAGTAGGAGGCCACGCGCAAGTCCCTCGTACCTACACAAAACGATAGCTACTCGCAACCAACGCGATTAGGGGTTGTCAATCCTTCACGGTCACTTACTTAGAGTGAGATCTGATAGAGATAATATTTTGGTATTTTTGGTATAAAGATGCAAAGTAAAAAGTAAAAGCAAAGTAAAAACAAAGCACGTAAATAAAGTGATAGAGATTGATATGATGAGAATAGACCCAGGGTCCATAGGTTTCACTAGTGGCTTCTCTCAAGAGCATAGATATTCTACGGTGGGTGAAGAAATTACTGTTGACCAATTGACAGAATTGAGCATAGTTATGAGGTTATCTAGGTATGATCATGTATATAGGCATCACGTCCGTGACAAGTAGATCGAAACGATTCTGCATCTACTACTATTACTCCACTCATCGACCGCTATCCAGCATGCATCTAGAGTATTAAGTTAAAAACAAAGTAACGCCTTAAGCAAGATGACATGATGTAGAGGAATAAATTCATGCAATATGATAAATACCCCATCTTTTTATCCTTCATGGCAACAATACAATACGTGCCTTGCAACCCTTTCTGTCACTAGGTAAGGACACCGCAAGATTGAACCCAAAGCTAAGCACTTCTCCCATTGCAAGAACTACCAATCTAGTTGGCCAAACCAAACGGATAATTCGAAGAGACTTGCAAAGATAACTCAATCATACATAAAAGAATTCAAAGAAGATTCAAATATTATCCATAGATAAGATGGATCATAAACCCACAATTCATCGGTCTCAACAAACACACCGCAAAAAGAAGATTACATCGAATAGATCTCCACGAGAGAGGGGGAGAACATTGTATTGAGATCCAAAAAGAGAGAAGAAGCCATCTAGCTACTAGCTATGGACCCGAAGGTCTGAAGTAAACTACTCACACTTCATCGGAGGGGCTATGGTGTTGATGTAGAAGCCCTCCGTGGTGGATGCCCCCTCCGGCGGAGCTCCGGAGCAGGCCCCAAGATGGGATCTCGTGGATACAGGAAGTTGCGGCGGTGGAATTAGGTTTTTGGCTCCCTTTCTGATCGTTTGGGGATACGTAGGTATATATAGGAGGAAGGAGTACGTCGGTGGAGCGTCAGGGGGCCCACGAGGTAGGGGGCGCGCCCGAGGGGGCACGCCCTCCACCCTCGTGACCACCTCTGGCACTTCTTGGAGTAGGGTCCAAGTCTCCTGGATCACGTTCGGTGAGAAGATCACGTTCCCGAAGGTTTCATTCCGTTTGGACTCCGTTTGATATTCCGTTTCTTTGAACACTGAAATAGGCAAAAAAACAGCAATTCTGGGCTGGGCCTGCGGTTAATAGGTTAGTCCCAAAAGTAATATAAAACTGGAAAATAAAGCCCAATATAGTCCAAAACAGTAGATAAAGTAGCATGGAGCAATCAAAAATTATAGATACGTTGGAGACGTATCAGGCATCCCCAAGCTTAATTCCTGCTCGTCCTCGAGTAGGTAAATGATAAAAGAGAATTTTTTATGCGGAGTGATACTTCGGCATAATTTCAATATAAATCTTCTTACTTGTGATATGAATATTCAGATCCGAAAGATTTAAGACAAAAGTTCATATTGACATAAAAATAATAATACTTCAAGCATACTAACTAAGCAATTATGTCATCTCAAAATAACATGGCCAAAGAAAGTTCATCCCTACAAAATAATATGATTAGGCTATGCTTCATTTTCGTCACACAAAGATGTTCCCGGCTTCTATACCGTCGATGACAAGCCAAGCAATTGTTTCATACTCAAATAATCTCAAACTCTTTCAACCTTTACGCAATACATGAGCGCGAGCCATGGGTATAGTACTATGGGTGGAATAGAAATATGATGATGGGATTGTGTGGAGAAGACAAAAAAAAAGAAAGTCTCATATCGACGAGGATAATCAACGGGCTATGGAGATGCCCATCAATTGATGTCAACATGAGGAGTAGGGATTGCCATACAACGTATGCACTAGAGCTATAAGTATATGAAAGATCTACAAAAGAAACTAAGTGGGTGTGCATCCAACTTGCTTGCTCACGAAGACCTAGGGAACTTTGAGGAAGCCCATCATTGGAATATACAAGCCAAGTTCTATAATGAAAATTCCCATTAGTATATGAAAGTGACAAAATGAGAGACTCTCTATTATGAAGATCTTAGTGCTACTTTGAAGGACAATATATGAGACTCACTACATGAAGAACAAGGTGCTACTTTGAAGCACAATATATGAGACTCACTACATGAAGAACAAGGTGCTACTTTGAAGCACAAGTGTGGTAAAAGGATAGTAGCATTGTCCCTTCTCTCCTTTTCTCTCATTTTTTATTATTATATTTTTTTTATTTGGGCCTTTTCTCTTTTTTTATGGCCTCTTTTTTTTCGTCCGGAGTCTCATCCCGACTTATGGGGGAATCATAGTCTCCATCATCCTTTCCTCACTTGGGACAATGCTCTAATAATGATGATCATCACTTTTATTTCTATTACAACTCAACAATTACAACTCGAAACTCAGAACAAAATATGATTCTATATGAATGCCTCCGGCGGTGTGCCGGGATGGTGCAATGAATCAAGAGTGACATGTATGGAAAATAATGCATGGTGGCTTTGCCACAAATACGATGTCAGCTACATGATCATGCAATGGCAATATGACAAAAGTAATGTATGTCATAATAATGATGATGGAAGTTGCATGGCAATATATCTCGGAATGGTTATGGAAACGCCATGATAGGTAGGTATGGTGGCTGTTTTGAGGAAGATATAAGGAGGTTTATGTGTGAAAGAGAGCATCATATCACGGGGTTTGGATGCACCGGCGAAGTTTGCACCAACTCTCAAGGTGAGAAAGGGCAATGCACGATACCGAAGAGGCTAGCAAGTGCGGAAAGATAAAAGTGCGTATAATCCATGGGCTCAACATTAGTCAAAAGAACTCATATACTTATTGCAAAAATTTAGAAGCCATCAAAAATCAAGTACTACGCACAATGCTCCTAGGGGGATAGATTGGTAGGAAAATACCATCGCTCGTCCCCGATCGCCACTCATAAGGATGCACAAGCCAGGTACACTTCATGTTTCAAATTTGTTACACAACTTTACCCATACGTGCATGCTACGGGACTTGCAAACTTCAACACAAGTATTTCTCAAATTCACAATTATCAACTAGCACGACTTTGATATTATTACCTCCATATCTCAAAACAATTATTAAGCATTAAATTTATCTTAGTATTCAATTCACTGAAAAGAAAGTTTCACATATCTCGAACACCAAGTATATTAACATTAAGCAAATTACCATGCTATTAACGACTCTCAAACTGATCTAAGTGAAGCATGAGAGATCAAGTTTATTTAAAACAAATCCACCACCATTCTCTAAAAGATCTAAGTGAAGTACTAGAGCAAAACTATCAAGCTCAAAAGATATAAGTGAAGCACTACGAGCAAAACTATCAAGCTCAAAAGATATAAGTGAAGCACATAGAGTATTCTAACAAATTCCAAATCATGTATGGCTCTCACAAAAGGTGTGTACAGCAAGGATGATTGTGGTAAACTAACAAGCAAAGACTCAAATAATACAAGACGCTCCAAGCAAAACATATATCATGTTGGTGAATAAAAATATAGCTCCAAGTAAATTACCGATGGAAGTAGACGAAAGAGGGGATGCCTTCCGGGGCATCCCCAAGCTTTGAATTTTTGGTGTCCTTGGATTATCTTGGGGGTTCCATGGTCATCCCCAAGCTTAGGCTCTTGCCACTCCTTGTTCCATAATCCATCAAAAGAATTCACCCAAAACTTGAAAACTTCACAACACAAAACTCAATAGAAATCTCGTGAGCTCTGTTAGAGAAAGAAAACAAAAAGACTACTTTAAGGTACTGTAATGAATTCATTCTTTATTTATATTGGTGTTAAACCTACTGTATTACAACTTCTCTATGGACTATAAACTATTTTACTAACCATAGATTCATCAAAATAACCAAACAACACACGCAAAACAGAATCTGTCAAAAACAGAACAGTCTGTAGTAATCTGTAACTAACGCAAACTTATGAAATCCAAAAAATTCTACGAAAATTAGACGACCTGGAAAATTTGCTTATTGATCAGCAGCAATTGGAATCACTATTTTATCACGTTCTGGTGATTTTTAAAAATTCGGGCACTGAGCGCAAAGATTCTAGAAATTACAGCAAGATCAAATGACTATCTCCCAAGAAGATCTAATAGGATTAACTTGGCACAAACACTAATTAAAAGATAAAACCACATCTAAACAGAGGCTAGATGGATTATTTATTCCTAAACATAAGCAAAAACAAAAACTAAAAATAAAATTGGGTTGCCTCCCAACAAGCGCTATCGTTTAACGCCCCTAGCTAAGCATAAAAGCAAGGATATATCTAGGTATTGCCATCTTTGGTAGGCAATCCATAAGCGGCTCTCATGATAGATTCATATGGTAATTTTATTTTATTTCTAGGAAAGTGTTCCATGCCCTTCTTTAAAGGGAATTGGAATCTAATATTACCTTCCTTCATATCAATAATTGCACCAATCGTTCTAAGGAAAGGTCTACCAAGAATAATAGGACATGAAGGATTGCAATCTATATCAAGAACGATAAAATCTACGGGCACATAATTCCTATTTGCAATAATAAGAACATCATGAATTATTCCCATAGGCTTTTTAATAGTGGAATCCGCAAGATGCAAGTTTAGAGAGCAATCATCAAAATCACGAAAATCTAGCAAATCACACAAAGTTTTGGGAATAGTAGAGACACTAGCACCCAAATCACACAAAGCATGAAACTCATAATTTTTAATTTTAATTTTGATAGTAGGTTCCCACTCATCATGGAGTTTCCTAGGGATAGAAAATTTCAACTCAAGCTTTTCTTCATAAGATTGCATCAAGGCATCAACAATATGTTCGGTAAAAGCCTTATTTTGACTATAAGCATGAGGAGAATTTAGCACGGATTGCAACAAGGAAATACAATCAGTTAAAGAGCAATTTTCATAATTAAATTCCTTGAGATCCAATATAGTGGGTTTAGCAACATCTAGATTTTTATTTCTTTCAATCCCACTTTTAATCTAAAAACTCCGAATTCTTAGAACGCCTTCTAGGTAAAGGAAGATCATATTCAGTTTCATCAAGATTCATATTGCAAAACAAAGATTTAATAGGGGACACATCAATAACTTTTAGATCTTCATCTTGATTTTCATAGGAATTCGGTTTAGCGGCCATCTTATTGACTAAGGTAGCTTGCATATCCGAAATTTCAGCGGTCATCTTTTCAAGACGAGCAATTTGGGCTCTTATACCATCAAATTCTTTGGACATATCATCGAGTTATTTATTCATATAACTCATAAAACTCTTTTGTTCCTTAAGCTTGTTTCTAAATAAATTATTATGCTCAAACTGCAAAACCATAAACTTCCTGACATTGTTTTCGATCTCCTCTAGCCTTTTAAGGTGAAGATCACCAGATTTAGGTAGGGCCATCACGACAAACAAGCAAACTAACACACGAGAAAACAAAAGGCAAAGGGAAAAAGAGGAGGAGATTGGGATAGAGAGGGCAAATAAAACAGCAAGGGTGAAGTGGGGGAGAGGAAAACGAGAGGCAAATGGCAAATAATGTAATGAGAGAGATAGGGATTGTGATGGGTACTTGGTATGTTGACTTTTGCGTAGACCTCCCTTCAACGGCGCCAGAAATCCTTCTTGCTACGTCTTGAGCTTGCGTTGGTTTTCCCCGAAGAGGAGAGGATGATGCAGCACAGTAGCGTAAGTATTTCCCTCCGTTTTTGAGAACCAAGGTATCAATCCAGTAGGAGGCCACGCGCAAGTCCCTCGTACCTGCACAAAATGATAGCTACTCGCAACCAACGCGATTAGGGGTTGTCAATCCTTCACGGTCACTTACTTAGAGTGAGATCGATAGAGATAATATTTTTGGTACTTTTGGTATAAAGATGCAAAGTAAAAAGTAAAAGCAAAGTAAAAACAAAGCAAGTAAATAAAGTGATAGAGATTGATATGATGGGAATAGACCCGGGGCCCATAGGTTTCACTAGTGGCTTCTCTCAGGAGCATAGATATTCTACGGTGGGTGAACAAATTACTGTTGAGCAATTGACAGAATTGAGCATAGTTATGAGGTTATCTAGGTATGATCATGTATATAGGCATCACGTCCGTGACAAGTAGATCGAAACGATTCTGCATCTACTACTATTACTCCACTCATCGACCGCTATCCAGCATGCATCTAGAGTATTAAGTTAAAAACAGAGTAACGCCTTAAGCAAGATGACATGATGTAGAGGAATAAATTCATGCAATATGATAAATACCCCCATCTTGTTATCCTCGATGGCAACAATACAATACGTGCCTTGCAACCCTTTCGGTCACTAGGCAAGGACACCACAAGATTGAACCCGAAGCTAAGCACTTCTCCCATTGCAAGAACTACCAATCTAGTTGGCCAAACCAAACGGATAATTCGAAGAGACTTGCAAAGATAACTCAATCACACATAAAAGAATTCAGAGAAGATTCAAATATTATCCATAGATAAGCTGGATCATAAACCCACAATTCATCGGTCTCAATAAACACACCACAAAAATAAGATTACATCAAATAGATCTCCACGAGAGAGGGGGAGAACATTGTATTGAGATCCAAAAAGAGAGAATAAGCCATCTAGCTACTAGCTATGGACCCGAAGGTCTGAAGTAAACTACTCACACTTCATCGGAGGGGCTATGGTGTTGATGTAGAAGCCCTCCATGGTGGATGCCCTCTCCGGCGAGCTCCGGAACAAGCCCCAAGATGGGATCTCGTGGATACAGGAAGTTGCGGCGGTGGAATTAGGTTTTTGGCTCCCTTTCTGATCGTTTGGGGATATGTAGGTATATATAGGAGGAAGGAGTACGTCGGTGGAGCGTCAGGGGGCCCACGAGGTAGGGGGGCGCGCCCAGGGGGCGCCCTCCACCCTCGTGACCGCCTATGGCACTTCTTGGAGTAGGGTCCAAGTCTCCTGGATCACGTTCGGTGAGAAGATCACGTTCCCGAAGGTTTCATTCCGTTTGGACTCCGTTTGATATTCCGTTTCTTCGAAACACTGAAATAGGAAACAGCAATTCTGGGCTGGGCCTCCGGTTAATAGGTTAGTCCCAAAAGTAATATAAAAGTGGAAAATAAAGCCCAATATAGTCCAAAACAGTAGATAAAGTAGCATGGAGCAATCAAAAATTATAGATACGTTGGAGACGTATCAAGGGCCTTCTCACCTAACCGACTTATGAACCGGCTTAAAGCTGCAACATGACCCGCCAGTCGTTGAACATCATTGATGCACGCCGGTTTAGCCAAAGAGGTGATTGCCTTGATCTTCTCCAGATTAGCTTCAATGCCTCTGTTTGAGACCAGGAAACCCAAGAGCTTGCCTGCAGGTACACCAAATACACACTTTGTCGGGTTAAGCATCATCTTATAAACCCAGAGATTACCAAAGGTCTCTTTCAAATCTGATATCAAGGTTTCCTTTTCTCTGGACTTCACCATGATGTCATCCACATAAGCGTGAACATTGTGCCCAATTTGATCGTGGAGACAGTTCTGTACACATCGCCGATAAGTCGCTGAGCACTCTTGAGCCCAAATGGCATAGATCGTAGTGAAGGCTCCAAACGGAGTAATGAAAGCCGTCTTCTCCTGGTCCTTAACTGCCATTTTGATCTGATGATAACCGGAGTAAGCATCCAAAAAGCTCAAACGCTCGCAACCCGCCGTAGCATCAATGATTTGATCAATACGGGGGAGAGCAAAGGGATCAGCCGGACAAGCCTTATTTAAGTCCATGTAATCCACACACATCCGCCAGGTGCCGTTCTTCTTGAGCACAAGCACCGGGTTAGCCAACCACTCCGGGTGAAAAACTTCCACAATAAACCCAGCCGCTAAGAGCCGGGCGACTTCCTTTCCAATGGCTTTCCGTCTCTCTTCGTTGAACCGCCGAAGAAACTGCCTGACCGGCTTATACTTCGGATCAATATTGAGAGTGTGCTCAACGAGTTCTCTCGGCACACCTGGCATGTCAGAAGGTTTCCATGCAAAGATGTCCCGGTTCTCACGGATGAACTCGATGAGCGCGCTTTCCTATTTAGGATCCAAATTGGCACTGATACTGAACTACTTAGACGAATCGCTTGGAGTGAAATCAACAAGCTTGGTTTCATCAGCCGACTTAAACTTCATCGTCGGGTCATGCTCGGTGGTTGGCTTCTTTAGAGAGGTCATATCCGCCGGGTCAACATTGTCTTGATAAAACTTCAGCTCCTCTGCTGCACAAACAGACTCAGCATAAGCCGCGTCACCCTCCTCACATTCCAAGGCCACCTTTCGACTTCCATGCACAGTGATGGTGCCCTTGTGACCCGGCATCTTAAGCTGCAGATACACATAACACGGTCGTGCCATGAACTTGGCATAAGCCGGCCGACCAAACAGAGCATGATATGGACTCTTGATTTTGACCACCTCAAAAGTTAATTTCTCAGCTCTAGAATCATACTCATCTCCAAAGGCCACTTCCAGTTCAATCTTACCAGCCCTGGTACGCCGACTTACGGGCACCACTCCATGAAAGACAGTGTTGGACGTCCTCAAGTCCTTATCAGTCAACCCCATGCGGCGAAAGGTCTCATAATAGAGGATATTGATGCTGCTACCTCCGTCCATGAGTACCTTAGTGAATTTATATCCGAAAACCTGAGGTGCTACCACCAAGGCCAACTGACCAGGATTATCAACCCGGAGGGGGTGATCTTGTAACGCCCCGGATTCGATGCGCCAGGTGTCTGCCAGTTATTCGCCGTCGTTGCCATGTCATGTACTTGCGTGTTGCACTTTACCATGTCATCATATGCATTTCATATCATGTCATCATGTGCATTTCATTTTGCATACGTGTTCGTCTCATGCATCCGAGCATTTTCCCTGTTGTCCGTTTTGCAATCCGGCACTCCTATGTCCCCCGGCGCCCCCTTTTGCCTCTTTTCATGTGCGGGTGTTAAACTTTCTCGGAATGGCCCGAGGTTTGCCAAGCGGCCTTGGTATAGCACCGGTAGACCGCCTGTCAAGTTTCAGATCATTTGGAGGTCGTTTGATACTCCAACGGTTAACCGGGTAACCGTAAAACCCCTCTTTCTCTTTGCAGCACAACACCCTTCCAAAGTGTCCTAAAACCCAGCAAACTCCCCTCCATGCTCTCCGCCGTTCGATCACGATCGCGTGGCCGAAAACCGCTCCTCATTTGGACTCTCCTAGCTCCCTCTACCTATAAATATGTGACTTCCCCCAAAAATTCCGGGTCCAAACCTACCCTAACCTTCCCCGCCGCCGCCGGACATTTCATCCCGCGCCGACGAACGTGTCCGCCCCGCCCACGCCGCCGCCGCCCAGCGAACCAGGCGCAACACGTGGCACCCGCCACGCGCGCCGCCCGCCCGCCTCCGGCCCCTGCTGGGCCCATCCCGCCGCCGCCAAAGCCCGCTCCCGCCCGCTTCGAGGCGTCTCCCGCCGGCAGCGCCGTCGAGCCGCCGCTCGCGCCGCCGGCGGATCTCGTCGGCCGCCGCCCGCTCGCCCGCCGCCGCTGGCTCCGCCCTCCTCCAGCACCGGCGTCGCGCCCGCTTCGCCGGGACCTCCCGACTTCGCGCGGCTCCTCCGCCCGAAGCTCCTCCACCGCTCCTCCCGTCCGTCCGCCGCGTCGCGCCTTGCCTCGGCCGCCGCCTCGCCGTGCCGCCCGGTCTCCGGCCGCGCGCCGCAAGGCCCCCTCGCCTCCTCCTCGCCGGAGTTCGCCGCCACCTCACCGGAGAAGAAGGTGGATGAGATCCACCGGGATCTCGTCCAAACGCCCCCGCCTCCCGGGTCCGCTCCGTCCCGGGATCTCCTCGTCCCGTTGACTTTTCCCTGAGGGTTTGAAATTCCACTAAGACCCGTAGTTTCCAGTATTTTTATGCATTTTCATCGCATCATATCTCTGCATCCGTAGCTCCATTTCGTGCGTGTAATATGTCAAATTGTTCGCCTCGACGAGTACATCATTTCATCTCATAGCATCATTTTTATTTGAGCTTATCTTGATGCCCGAAATGCTGTTAGAAGAGGGCTATGTGATGTTAGTTTCAGATTCATATCAGAACATGCACTTTTGTCATTTTTGCCATGATTTATGTGTGCATCCTATGAACTTGAGTCCTACATGTGTTTTGTAATATGCCATGCCATCTTTACAGGGGTGTATGCCGTGTATTTTTGTGATCTCTGTGGTGACTAGCACAAGCATGCAAACCAGGCTTCATGATGTTGCTGATTTCAGCCCCTGTTCTGCTGATATTTTTATGCCATGTAAACTTGATGCTACCGAGAGATCCATGCTTATTTTGAGATACTTCAGTAACGATTTTTTTAACATATGGTTATTCTCTATCCATCCATGCCCTTGTTTGCAATTATGGAGTGCCATAGCTTGAGTCAATCGAGCTCTACTTTTGCTATAAAATGTTTCCTGGCAGGTTGTTTACATGTTATTCAATTTAGCCAAGGTTGTTGTAGTTGTTCCATGTATGCTATGATGTTGTTCTTGCCATGTATAGCTTCTATGCCATGTCTTCGTACTGTGAGTTGCCTTTTCATGCCATGTATTGCTCTGTGGTGAGTGGTTCAAGCTCACCAACATGCCTACTTATTGTTGTTCCTGCCATGTATGAATCTGTCATATAACTTGCTATGTTTACATGGGTGCCATCATATTTTCTGATCCTTTTTGGCTCATGGCCAGTAAGGGACTTTTGTTATATGCTTTGAGTAGATTCATGCCATGCTCTAGTTTGACTTGTTAAGTTCCTGCAACATGTTGTTTGATAGCTCTAAACATTGCAACCTGATGTTATTTTCTGCAAAGTCTGAAACTGTTATTACTTGCAATCTTGCCATGTGTTTTTGAGCATGTTCTAGTGATTTCTGGAGAGAGCTCAGTGTTCATGTTTTGTCATGCTTTACCTGTACATCATGCCCATGCCTTTTGTTTTCTTGTTGAGGTCCTGTAGCATGTTGTTTTGATGCTTGCAATATGCCTAGTTGCTGTTTTGGACAGCTTGTCCTTTAAACTTGTTTCATGTGTATGTGTTGAACCGTTGCTCCGTTTGGAGTGTGCTCTACATGAAACTTGCTTGATTTTGCATGTAGTTTCATATTATCATGTTGCATCCTTGTTTTGAGGTGTTTTCTTGATGTTTGTATGCATTTTGCATCAATGCCATGCTTATCTTGTTTTGCTCATATCTTCTAGGCCGTAGCTCCGAATCTAATGAACTTTATATGTAACTTGACTAGAATTTCGGGTAGATCATCTTGGTGCATCTTAACTTGCTGTTTAACAACTTGAACATAAGGTTTATTCAGATCTGGACCAATTTCGAAATTTGCAAATGAGGACTTACCGGAATTGTGATATGTTGTTCCCGGCCTCATTTAAACTTGCTTTGATGTGTTGCTCTTGTTTGCATCATCTCTTGCCATGAGTAGCCTCATCTAGATTTGTCATGCATCATGTTTGTTGTGCATCTTGTCTTGTTCATGTGTGGTGTGTTTACCTATGTTGTGTGCTTCTTCTTGTTAGTTCCTGTTTCGTTGCGATCATGAGGATTCGTTCGTCTACGCTTGGTTAACTTCATCCGTTCATCTTCTTCATGGACTCGTTCTTCTTCCTTGCGGGATTTCAGGCAAGATGACCGCTACCTGGATCTCATTACTATCATTGCTATGCTAGTTGCTTCGTTCTATCGCTATCTGCGCTACCTATTACCTGTTTATCAAGCCATCCCAAATTGCCATGTCGCCTCTAACCTTTGACACCTTTCCTATGCAAACCGTTGTTTGGCTATGTTCCCGCTTTGCTCAGCCCTCTTATAGCGTTGTTAGTTGCGGTGAAGATGAAGTTTGTTCCTTGTTGGAACATGGAGATGTTGTTCCTTGTTGGAACATGTTTACTTGTTGGGATATCATAATATATCTTATATTATTAATGCATCTATATACTTGGTAAAGGGTGGAAGGCTCGGCCTTATGCCGGTGTTTTGTTCCACTCTTGCCGCCCTAGTTTCCGTCATATCGGTGTTATGTTCCCGGATTTTGCGTCCCTAACACGGTCGGGTGATTTATGGGACCCCCTTGACAGTTCGCTTTGAATAAGACTCCTCCAGCAAGGCCCAACATTGGTTTTACCATTTGCCTCACCTACCCCTTTTTCCCTTGGGTTTCCGGAGCCCAAGGGTCATCTTATTTTAGCCCCACCCGGGCCAGTGCTTCTCTAAGTGCTGGTCTGAACCGAGTAGACTGCGGGGCCACCTTGGGGCAACTTGAGGATTGGTTTTACTCGTAGGATGTCTCATCCGGTGTTGCCACGAGCGAGATATGTGCAGCTCCTATCGGGATTGTCGGCGCATCGGGCGGCTTTGCTGGTCTTGTTTTATTCTTGTCGAAATGTCTTGTAGCCGGATTCCGAGACTGATCGGGTCTTCCCGGGAGAAGGAATATCCTTCGTTGATCGCGAGAGCTTATCATGGGCTAAGTTGGGACACCCTGCAGGTATAAACTTTCGAGAGCCGTGCCAGCGGTTATGTGGCAGATGGGAATTTGTTAATATCCGGTTGTAGTAAACTCAAAGCAAACTCTTCTAAAATACACCAACCGTGTGCGTAATCGTGAGTGTCTCTTTTGGGGTTGATCGAGAGGAGAACACGGTTTCGGGTTATGTTTGGCGTAAGTAGGAGTTCAGGTCACTTCTTGATCATTACTAGTTGACGACCGTTCCTTTGTTTCTCTTCTCGCTCTCATTTGCGTATGTTAGCCACCATATATGCTTAGTCGCTGCTGCAACCTCACCACTTTACCCCTTCCTTTCCTTTAAGCTTTGCTAGTCTTGATACCCATGGTAATGGGATTCTTTGAGTCCTCGTGGCTCACTGATTACTACAACACCGATTGCAGGTACAGGTTTTGCTATGATCATGGCGCGAGAGCGATGTTTGCTTGTATTGGAGTTCTTCTTCCGCTTCTTCTTGATCGGGGATAGGTTCGGTCGGCAGCCTGGGCTAGCGGTGGTGGATGTCGTTTGAGTTTCTGTTTATGTCTCATCCGTAGTCGGATGTTGATCTCTTGTATATGATGTTGATGTATTCTTGTGGCATTTGTGCCTTTTGTATGTATCCCATCTATTATGTAATGTTGATGTAATGATATCCACCTTGCAAAAGCGTTTCAATATGCGGGTCTATCCTTGGTGGGACCTTCGAGTTCCTTTTGGATAGGGTCGCATATTGGGCGTGATAAGTTGGTATCAGAGCCTCGACCGACCCTAGGAGCCCCCTTGATTGATCGTGTAGTTTGGCCGATGTTGAGTCTGGAAGAAACTGTTTTCAGAGTCTAGTTATATCGAAGAGTAGGAATTCTTTTTACTCCTCTGCCCCTTCGTCGCTCTGGTGAGGTATCTTGACGTAGGTGTTTTGAATTACTTCTCTTCCCCTTCAAAATTTTTCTTTACTATCACGCAGTTGGTTTTCCGGTAGTTGTTCCTCAGCTCTTTTCATCCGGTGCATTTCTCGTCAAGTCGACTCGAACCCCTTCATCTTTGCAAATTCAATCCTCAGTTGTTTTCTTTTCCCACCCGCCCACCCTTCTTCTTCTCGGAACCGGAGTTCGTAATCGAGTATCCATCCTACTCGTGCGAAGTCTTTGCTTTCTTTCCTCAATGATTTCAACCGGTGTTTTCTATTCAAGATATTCGTCGATTTCCCCTTCCAGTTGCCTTTGTTTTTCCCGCCCTCCCACCCTCTTCTTCCCGGAGTTCGAGTTTCTTCCGACCATCAATTTCATTCATACGGAGTCTCTTCAGTCTTCCCTCAATCATTTCAACCGGTGAATTCTCGTTTTGTACGACATTCTTCATTTTTTTGTCTTCTCCGGTGGACTCAATTCAAGTTTTTTCGGGTTAATCATATTCTTTTCCTTGGATCAAGTGTTTTCCCTGCTCGTTCGCCTCTCGCCAGTTTATCCTTCCGGAGTGTTCAACACATCTCAGAAGATTCGTCTGTGTTCCAATTAATTCGAGGTTGTCACCTCAGTCAAATATTTCAGTTCTTCCGGTGCATCATCTATCGGTTCAACATCCCTTTCCAATGGTGTTTTCTTTTAGTGGGCCCTAACCCACAGGTCTTTCCCAGGATCTTACCTGACTCTTCTAATTTCCCCGGAGTTTTTCTTAATTCTTTTCATTTGTGACGTAAGAATGGATCCCATCAGTCACTTGCCTTTTCCAAGATCGATTTTGAATCATTTCATTGTTGGCTCAACCTCTCGGTTTATCTTTCTTCCGGAGTATCTCATTAATTTTCGTGGTGTTTTCTCGTCGTCATTCGAAGTTCAAAGAAGAGTTCCTCTTAAATCTTGTCCGTTCCCCCGAAGATTTGTGGTGCTAGCTCGATGTTATCCTATCAATTTGTTTCCAGTTGTGCAATTCTTTTCATCCATCCGGAGTATTTCAGGAGTTACTTTCCGTCTCAATCATCCGGAGGCCATCTTTTCGGAAGATTTCTCCGTTCCAAGTTTTCAGAGTCGTTCTCCAATTATTCTATATCCGTGCCCCTCCGTCCGTCTTAATATTCTTTCGGTGTTCGTTCAAGTATTCTTCAATCAGTTCGCGATCCCGTCGTTATCTTGTCTTTTTTATTCCTCAAGTATCTTTGCTCTTCTAATTCTTCCCGGTGATTCATTCTCTTTCATCAGTCATTTTTGAATTCTTACGGTGGTTCATTCAGATTCTTTTTCCTTTTTATCATATTAATTAATTTTGTTCTTTTCAATCCTACCGGTGGTTCATGAAGTCCTTCTCAAGTTTGCGATATGTCACTTCTCAATTCTTTTTCAAGAAGAATAAGTAGTATGCAAAAATCCATTGCATGTCATCAATTTAATTTGATGAAGGATAAGCATACAATAAATCTTATTCTTGTTTCATCGTCGTCAAGTAATCCCTTCCTTCGGAGTTTGTTCTTGAGGAATAAATTCTAGTTCCAAGTCTTTTCATCTTTTCTTTTCCGGAGTTCAATTTCCTCGGCCTTTCATCGGAACCTCCATCTAAATCATCGCAAGGCTCATCTTATTCTTTCCATCCTTTATTCTATCTTATCATCATTTTGTTACCGGAGTTCTTCACGGTGGTTCTTCATGATTTAATTCATTCTTCAAGAGTTCATCAAGATTTTGTTGGTGGAGTTCAAGTATCTTTTCTTCTCGCATCTCGAAGTGCAATTAATTTTCTGTATTCTTTTGAAGTGGAGTTTTGCATTTCTTCGTTCCTCTCAGCTATTCAATCTTTTCCGCTTGTGGTTGGCTATCACCTCATAATTTTGAGATGTAATCCATAAGTCCATAACAAGCTTATTCTTTCGTTGTTGATTTTCTCAACAACTCCATTCAATCCTTCCTTCAAAATTTTTTCATTCAATTCTTTCAGTTCTTCCGGAGGCATCACTTTGTTCATTTCGTCAAGTATCATTCCATCCTCTCAAGTTCAAGTTCTATTCCTCCATGATTTAACCGGTGTGCTGCCTAAATCCTTTCAGTCTTATCCGTTTATTTTCTCATTCTAACCACTCTGGTTAGAACGAGTGCTTTCATAGTCTATCGATTCCGTGAGCTTTGATTCTCGTCATTCTCGTCGTTCCTCTCTTCTTCTCGAGTGCTCTCGATTCTTTGATTCTTCTCTTGAGTTCTTGTTTCACCTCATCCCTTTTCTCTTCCGTCTCGGTCCTAAGATCTCGGGACGAGATCTCTTGTTAGTGGAGGAGTGTTGTAGCGCCGGATTCGATCGCCCAGTGTACGCGATTATTCGCCGTCGTTGCCATGTCATGTGCTTGCGTGTTGCACTTTACCATGTCATCATATGCATTTCATATCATGTCATCATGTGCATTTCATTTTGCATACGTGTTCGTCTCATGCATCCGAGCATTTTTCCCGTTGTCCGTTTTGCAATCCGGCACTCCTATGTCCCCCGGCGCCCCCTTTTGCCTCTTTTTGTGTGTGGGTGTTAAACTTTCTCGGAATGGCCCGAGGTTTGCCAAGCGGCCTTAGTATAGCACCGGTAGACCGCTGTCAAGTTTCGGATCATTTGGAGGTCGTTTGATACTCAACAGTTAACAAGGGTAACCGTAAAACCCCTCTTTCTCTTTGCAGCCCAACACCCTTCCAAAGTGGCCTAAAACCCAGCAAACTCCCCTCCATGCTCTCCGCCGTTCGATGACGATCGCGTGGCCGAAAACCGCTCCTCATTTGGACTCTCCTAGCTCCCTCTACCTATAAATATGTGACTTCCCCCAAAAATTTCAGGTCCAAACCTACCCTAACCTTCCCCGCCGCCGCCGGACATTTCATCCCGCGCCGACGGACGTGTCCGCCCCGCCCGCGCCGCCGCCGCCCGACGAACCAGGGCGCGACACGTGGCACCCGGCCACAGCGCCGCCCGCCCGCCTCGCCGCCTCCGGCCCATGGCCCATCCCGCCGCCCAGACGAGCCCGCTCCCCGCCCGCGCCCGAGGCACCTCGCCGCCCGCCGCCCAGCGTCTCCGCCGGCGGCGCCGTCCCTAAGCCGCCGCTCGCGCCGCCGGCGGATCTCGCCGCCGCCGCCCGCCGCCCGCCGCCGCGGGCTCCGCCCACCCCGCACTGCCTCGCCTCCCGAAGCCGCCGCCTCCCACAGCCTGGCGCCGCGCCCTTCGCGGGACCTCGCCGGATTTCGCCGGCTCCTCCGCCCGAGCTCCTCCACCGCTCCTCCCGTCCGCCGCGCGTCGCGCGCGCGGCCGGCGCCGCCTCGCCGCACCTCCCCCCTCTCCTCCTCCTCGCCGGAGTTCGCCGCCACCTCACCGGAGAAGAAGGTGGATGAGATCCACCGGGATCTCGTCCAAACGCCCCCGCCTCCCCGGTCCGCTCCATCCCGGGATCTCCTCGTCCCGTTGACTTTTCCCTGAGGGTATGAAATTCCACTAAGTCCCCGTAGTTTCCAGTATTTGTATGCATTTTCATCGCATCATATCTCTGCATCCATAGCTCCGTTTCGTGCGTGTAATATGTCAAATTGTTCGCCTCGACGAGTACATCATTTCATCTCATTGCATCATTTTCGTTTGAGCTTATCTTGATGCCCGAAATGCTGTTAGAAGAAGGCTATGTGATGTTAGTTTCAGATTCTTATCAGAACATGCACTTTTGTCATTTTTGCCATGATTGATGTGTGCATCCTATGAACTTGAGTCCTACATGTGTTTTGTAATATGCCATGCCATCTTTACAGGGGTGTATGCCTTGTATTTTTGTGATCTCTGTGGTGACTAGCACAAGCATGCAAACCAGGCTTCATGATGTTGCTGATTTCAGCCCCTGTTCTGCTGATATTTTTATGCCATGTAAACTTGATGCTACCGAGAGATCCATGCTTATTTTGAGATACTTCAGTAAGGATGTTTTGAACATATGGTTATTCTCTATCCATCCATGCCCTTGTTTGCAATTATGGAGTGCCATAGCTTGAGTCAATCGAGCTCTACTTTTGCTATAAAATGTTTCCTGGCAGGTTGTTTACATGTTATTCAATTTTGCCAAGGTTGTTGTAGTTGTTCCATGTATGCTATGATGTTGTTCTTGCCATGTATAGCTTCTATGCCATGTCTTCGTACTGTGAGTTGCCTTTCCATGCCATGTATTGCTCTGTGGTGAGTGGTTCAAGCTCACCAACATGCCTACTTATTGTTGTTCCTGCCATGTATGAATCTGTCATATAACTTGCTATGTTTACATGGGTGCCATCATATTTTCTGATCCTTTTTGGCTCATGGCCAGTAAGGGACTTTTGTTATATGCTTTGAGTAGATTCATGCCATGCTCTAGTTTTACTTGTTAAGTTCCTGTAACATGTTGTTTGATAGCTCTAAACATTGCAACCTGATGTTATTTTCTGCAAAGTCTGAAACTGTTATTATTTGCAATCTTGCCATGTGTTTTCGAGCATGTTTTAGTGATTTCTGGAGATAGCTCAGTGTTCATGTTTTGTCATGCTTTACCTGTACATCATGCCCATGCCTTTTGTTTTCTTGTTGAGGTCCTGTAGCATGTTGTTTTTATGCTTGCAATATGCCTAGTTACTGTTTTGGACAGCTTGTCCTTTAAACTTGTTTAATGTGTATGTGTTGAACCGTTGCTCCGTTTGGAGTGTGCTCTACATGAAACTTGCTTGGTTTTGCATGTAGTTTCATATTATCATGTTGCATCCTTGTTTTGAGGTGTTTTCTTGATGTTTGTATGCATTTTGCATCAATGCCATGCTTATCTTGTTTTGCTCATATCTTCTAGGCCGTAGCTCCGAATCTAATGAACTTTATATGTAACTTGACTAGAATTTCGGGTAGATCATCTTGGTGCATCTTAACTTGCTGTTTAACAACTTGAACATAAGGTTTATTCAGATCCGGACCAATTTCGAAATTTGCATATGAGGACTTACCGGAATTGTGATATGTTGTTCCCGGCCTCATTTAAACTTGCTTTGATGTGTTGCTCTTGTTTGCATCATCTCTTGCCATGAGTAGCCTCATCTAGATTTGTCATGCATCATGTTTGTTGTGCATCTTGTCTTGTTCATGTGTGGTGTGTTTACCTATGTTGTGTGCTTCTTCTTGTTAGTTCCTGTTTCGTTGCGATCGTGAGGATTCGTTCGTCTACGCTTGGTTCGGCTTCATCCGTTCATCTTCTTCATGGACTCGTTCTTCTTCCTTGCGGGATTTCAGGCAAGATGACCGCTACCCTGGATCTCACTACTATCATTGCTATGCTAGTTGCTTCGTTCTATCGCTATGCTGCGCTACCTATTACCTGTTTATCAAGCCATCCCAAATTGCCATGTCAGCCTCTAACCTTTGACACCTTTCCTATGCAAACCGTTGTTTGGCTATGTTCCCGCTTTGCTCAGCCCCTCTTATAGCGTTGTTAGTTGCAGGTGAAGATGAAGTTTGTTCCTTGTTGGAACATGGAGATGTTGTTCCTTGTTGGAACATGTTTACTTGTTGGGATATCACAATATATCTTATATTATTCATGCATCTATATACTTGGTAAAGGGTGGAAGGCTCGGCCTTATGCCTGGTGTTTTGTTCCACTCTTGCCGCCCTAGTTTCCGTCATATCGGTGTTATGTTCCCGGATTTTGCGTCCCTAACGCGGTCGGGTGATTTATGGGACCCCTTGACAGTTCGCTTTGAATAAGACTCCTCCAAAGAAGGCCCAACATTGGTTTTACCATTTGCCTCACCTAGCCCTTTTTCCCTTGGGTTTCGAGCCCAAGGGTCATCTTATTTAGCCCCCCGGCCAGTGCTTCTCTAAGTGCTGGTCCGAACCGAAGTAGATCATGGGCCACCTTGGGGCAACTTGAGGATTGGTTTTACTCGTAGGATGTCTCATCCGGTGTTGCCACGAGCGAGATATGTGCAGCTCCTATCGGGATTGTCGGCGCATCGGGCGGCTTTGCTGGTCTTGTTTTATTCTTGTCGAAATGTCTTGTAGCCGGATTCGAGACTGATCGGTCTTCCGGGAGAAGGAATATCCTTCGTTGATCGCGAGAGCTTATCATGGGCTAAGTTGGGACACCCCTGCAGGTATAAACTTTCGAGAGCCGTGCCGCGGTTATGTGGCAGATGGGAATTTGTTAATATCCGGTTGTAGTAAACTGAAGCAAACTCTTCTAAAATACACCAACCGTGTGCGTAATCGTGAGTGTCTCTTTTAGGGGTTGATCGAGAGGAGAACACGGTTTCGGGTTATGTTTGGCGTAAGTAGGAGTTCAGGATCACTTCTTGATCATTACTAGTTGACGACCGTTCCTTTGTTTCTCTTCTCGCTCTCATTTGCGTATGTTAGCCACCATATATGCTTAGTCGCTGCTGCAACCTCACCACTTTACCCCTTCCTTTCCCTTTAAGCTTTGCTAGTCTTGATACCCATGATAATGGGATTGCTTGAGTCCTCGTGGCTCACTGATTACTACAACACCGATTGCAGGTACAGGTTTTGCGATGATCATGACGCGAGAGCGATGTTTGCTTGTATTGGAGTTCTTCTTCTGCTTCTTCTTCGATCAGGGGATAGGTTCCAGGTCGGCAGCCTGGGCTAGCAGGGTGGATGTCGTTTGAGTTTCTGTTTATGTCTCATTCGTAGTCGGATGTTGATCTCTTGTATATGATGTTGATGTATTCTTGTGGCATTTGTGCCTTTTGTATGTATCCCATCTATTATGTAATGTTGATGTAATGATATCCACCTTGCAAAAGCGTTTCAATATGCGGGTCTATCCTTGGTGGGACCTTCGAGTTCCTTTTGGATAGGGTCGCATATTGGGCGTGACAGATCTTCCCTGCTCCATATAATGGGCTGTTCTGACCACCTCAAATAACGGGGAACCGCCGGCTCAACAAAATTCACGGCCCTCTTATGAACCTTCTGGTCACGTTTGCACAAATTAGTGGTGAACACATGATACTGCCCACCATTCAGCTGCTTCGGGTGGCTTTGATAACCTGACTGTTGCTATTGCTGTCCCCCTTGACCAGACTGCTGTTGATTATAGCCGCCTTGAATTCCTTGAAAGCCGGAACTTGAACCGCCGCCCTGGCCATGAAAGCCGCCGGCTCCTGAGCCGCCACCCGACCCATGATTGCCATCAAACATGTTGGAATTCTTGAAAGCTTTCATGATCACGCAGTCTTTCCATAAGTGAGTGGCGGGTCGTTCTCGGGTGCCGTGTCTCGGGCAAGGCTCATTGAGTAGCTGCTCCAGAGATGGGCCTGACCCGCCAGATCGAGGGGGCGGTTTTCCCTTACATCATTGATTGTTGCGCTTCGCATTGGCATTGGCCACAAACTCCGGGTTACCCTCCGCCTTATGCTTGTTGCGTCCTTGATTCATCGGGTTATGCTGCTGACCCTTTCCATTGCCGTTCTTCTTTCCCTTCCCTGTCTTTTCCTCATCAGACACGGGATCCTTGGTACTATCAGAGTTGGCGTATTTGACTAAAGCTGCCATCAGCGTACCCATATCATTGCAATCACGCTTAAGGCGCCCCAATTTCTACCTTAGCGGCTCAAAGCGGCAGTTCTTCTCCAACATGAGGACTGCAGAGCCGACATCCATCTTATCAGACGAATGTATTATCTCCTTGACCCGGCACACCCAATGAGTTGTGGATTCACCCTCCTCCTGCTTACAATTGGTCAAGTCCACAATTGACATAGATTGCTTGCAAGTGTCCTTGAAGTTCTGGATAAACCGGGCCTTTAGCTCTGCCCATGAGCTAATGGAATTGGGCGGCAAACCCTTTAACCAAGACCGGGGCGTTCCGTCCAACATCATGGTGAAGTACTTAGCCACTGATGCGTCGCTGACCTCCAATAGCTCCATGGCCATCTCATAACTTTCGATCAATGCTCCGGGCTGTAAGTCGGCCGTGTAATTCGGCACCTTTCGAGGTCCCTTGAAGTCCTTGGGTAGACGTACATCCCGCAGAGACGGCACCAAACAGGGAACACCTCCGGTTCTAGTAGCCACTCCTGCTCCAACGGAAGTCGTCGGATACTCTGGGGGATCTTGACGAGTCGCGCCTTGAGCCGCTAGCTGAGCCGCCCGCTCGTCCTCCTAACGCATTCGGTCCTGCACCGGGTTGTATCCGCCGGGCGGGTTACGGCGCTGGGCGTTGCTTGACAAAGCTTCTGACTCCATGTGCCTGTTGTAACTCGGACTCCGGTTTGGACGAGCCGGAGCTAACCAAGGTGGAGGAGTTGAATGAATCATGTCCCGGCTGTAGGAATAAGGCTCTTGCTGAGCCAAGGCTGTCTGGACGAGGTCTCTGATCCTTCGGGTCTCCACTGCTGTCGGATCATCACCGTCCACTGGGAGAGCCGCCAAACGCGCCAATGCTGCGATTAAGTTCTCCATGGGGTTGGAAAAGTGACCCGGTGGTATTGGTACATAGCGGGGCGGGGCCATACTCCCATGAGGAGGTGCCATCTCTCGAGGCTGAGCTGGTCCTCCCGCTCCGGTTGTCATGAACTGATTTGCTTCGGCGGGTTGCTAGGACCGGCACCGGGTGTAGCGAAAAGGTTCCGAGGGTCGTAAACTGGAGGCAAACGGGATTGAGTTTTCTGGTGCCTCCTTATCATCACCTCATTAGATGCGTTCAGGCTCATATTAAGCTGGAAAGCCTCTGACTGGAGTTGTTGCGCCCATGCATCCAAAGCCGTCCGTTCCGTGGCTAACCTGGTGTCCTTAGCTGCCAAGGCCTCCTTGGCCCGAGCTATCTCCTCATGCACCTTTGCCACCTCCGCGTTATTCTCATCTTGATTTGCAGGAATAACCGTGGCGGTTAACAGGGCCGCCAGCTTATCCATGAGATCCAGCCGGCGGGCGCACAGGGCCTCCTGCCCCGGCCGCTCCTGACCCAGACGTTATTGCTGTTGCAGCCGTTGAGTTTTGACCGGGTTGAGTACCATCCATGAAGACACCTGCCCAGCTTGGCGGCTCATAGGAGTCCGGAATACTAGAGCCATCAGAACAGGCCCCAAGCATGCCCTCTTGGACTTGATACAGCGAATTTGTTGACCCGGCGGACGAATCACCTTCAGAGAGGACGGTCGTCTCACCACCATCTTCAAATCCTTTAGAAAGTTCCTCTCCGTGGATGCAGCCCACGAAGGCACGCTTCATGCCGGGTTGAACTCGGGCGGGTCTCGCGTGCCGAGCCGTCTAGACGAGGTCGGTGCAGTTGTCCGGCTCAGGGCCCGGCTCACCAATCCGGTCGATGAAAACGTGGATTCCGCCGAAGGGGACCCGGTACCCATACTCAATTGAGTCGGCGTCGGGGCCCCAGCCTTCATTGTCGATGTAGATCTTGCCGCGATGACTCTTGGTCATCCGGCCCACTGCGTATCCCTTGAGCCCTTCGAAGCTGCCCTTCAAGAACTCAAATCTACCGTGCGCTGGCCCCATGGTGGGCGCCAACTGTTGTGGTTTTGTCACGGCAGATGTCCTCTTGCAAGGACTT
Source organism: Aegilops longissima (assembly GCA_021605205.1). Lineage (NCBI taxonomy): Eukaryota > Viridiplantae > Streptophyta > Magnoliopsida > Poales > Poaceae > Aegilops > Aegilops longissima. The sequence continues at coordinate 189,452,982 of CM038679.1, forward strand.
AGTCGTGGAGCCATCGCAACTAGGAAGCTGAAAGGGGTTAATCGGGACAAAGGACACGAGAGGTTTATACTAGTTCGGCCCCTTACGGTGAAGGTAAGGCCTACGTCTAGTTGGGTTGGTATTGCTTGATGTTTCGATGACCAGGGAGCGAGATACGCTATGCCCGGCTCTCGATGAGTTGTTTCTTGCCCTAAGCCGCCAGCGGGTCGTCCCCTTATATACACGGGTTAACGCCCTGCGGCCTACAGAGTCCCGGCCGGCTCATAAACAGTGTCCGGCTCGGTGACTAGTTAATTCTACCTTACGATACAAGTCATGCCATCATGGCGGTTTACCACTACGGGCCTTAAGTCGCCTATGGGCTTTAGACCCTCTATTGAACCGCCATCTTCACGCTTGGTCTTGGGGTTCTTCTGACGAATCCCTCTTTGCGTAACCCGGCCCCTCATGGGCGGCTTACACAAATAGTTATATCCCCAACAATGGCCGTCCTTGTTGAAGGTTAAAACAACACACTTGACGAAAAAACATTGTGGTTTTGATGCATAGGTAAGAACGGTTCTTGCTAGAAGCCCGTAGCAGCCACATAAAACTTGCAACAACGAAGTAGAGGACGTCTAACTTGTTTTTGCAGGGCATGTTGTGATGTGATATGGTCAAGACATGATGAGATATAAGTTATTGTATGAGATGATCATGTTTTGTAGAAGTTATCGGCAACTGGTAGGAGCCTTATGGTTGTCGCTTTATTGTATGAAATGCAATCGCCATGTAATTGCTTTACTTTATCACTATGCGGTAGTGATAGTTGTAGAAGCAATAGTTTGCGAGATGACAACGACGCTACGATGGAGATCAAGGTATCAAGCCGGTGATGATGGAGATCATGACAGTGCTTTGGAGATGGAGATTAAAGGCACAAGATGATGATGGCCATATCATGTCACATATTTTGATTGCATGTGATGTTTATCTTTTATGCATCTTATTTTGCTTAGTACGGTAGTAGCATTATAAGATGATCCCTCACTAAAAATTTCAAGGTATAAGTGTTCTCCCTAAGTATGCACCGTTGCGACAGTTCGTCGTGCCGAGACACCACGTGATGATCAGGTGTGATAAGCTCTACGTTCACATACAACGGGTGCAAGACAGATTTGCACGTGCGAAATACTCGGGTTAAACTTTACGAGCCTAGCATGTATAGACATGGCCTCAGAACACTGGAGACTGAAAGGTCGAACGTGAATCATATAGTAGATATGATCAACATAGAGATGTTCACCATTGAAAACTACTCCATCTCACGTGATGATCAGACATGGTTTAGTTGATATGGATCACGTGATCATTTAGATGACTCAAGGGATGTCTATCTAAGTGGGATTTCTTAAGTAATATGATTAATTGAACTTAATTTATCATGAACTTAGTCCTGATAGTATTTGCATATCTATGTTGTAGATCAATAGCTCACGCATAGCTCCCCTGTTTTATTTTTTATATGTCCCTAGAGGAAACTAAGTTGAAAGATGATAGTAGAAATGATGCGGACTGGGTCTGTTATCTGAGGATTACCCTCATTGCTGCACAGAAGAATTATGTCCTTGATCCACCACTAGGTGACGAACCTGTTGCAGGAGCAGATGCAGACGTTATGAACGTTTTGCAAGCTCGATATGATGACTACTTGATAGTTTAGTGCACCATGCTTTACAGCTTAGAACCGGGACTAAAAAAATGTTTTGAACGCCATGGAGCATATGAGATGTTCCAAGAACTGAAATTGGTATTTCTGACGCATGCGCGTGTCGAGAGGTATGAGACCTCTGACAAGTACTTTCCCTACAAGATGGAGGAGAATAGCTCAGCTAATGAGCATGTGCTCACAATGTCTGGGTACTAGAATTGCTTGAATCATGTGGGAGTTAATCTTCCTGATAAGATAGTGATTGACAAAGTTCTCTAGTCACTATCACCAAGTTACTATAACTTCGTGATGAACTATAATATGCAAGGGATGGAAAAGACAATTCCCGAGCTCTTCGCAATGCTTAAGGCTGTGGAGGTAGAAATCAAGAAGGAGCATCAAGTGTTGATGGTTAACAAGACCACTAGTTTCAAGAAAAAGGGCAAAGGGAAGAAGGGGAACTTCAAGAAGAATAGCAAGCAAATTGCTGCTCAATGGAAGAAGCCCAAGTCTGGACCTAAGCCTGAAACCAAGTGCTTCTACTGCAAAGGGACTGGTCACTGGATGCAGAACTGCCCCAAGTATTTGGCGGATAAGAAGGATGGCAAAGTGAAAGGTATATTTGATATACATGTTATTGATGTGTACCTTACTAATGCTCGTAGTAGCGTCTGGGTATTTGATACTGGTTCTATTGCTCTTATTTGCAACTCGAAACAGGGGCTACAGATTAAACGAAGATTGGCTAAGGACGAGGTGATGATGCGTGTCGTAAATGGTTCCAAGGTCGATGTGATCGCCGTCGGCACGCTACCTCTACATCTACCTTCGGGGTTAGTTTTAGACCTGAATAATTGTTATTTGGTGCCAGCGTTGAGCATGAACTTTATATCTGGATCTTGTTTGATGCAAGACGGTTATTCATTCAAATCAGAGAATAGTGTTTGTTCTATTTATATGAGTAATATCTTTTATGGTCATGCACTCTTAATGAGTGGTATATTTTTTTGAATCTCGGTCGTGGTGATACACATATTCATAATATTGAAGCCAAAAGATGCAAAATTAATAATGATAATGCAACTTATTTGTGGCACTGTCGTTTAGGGTCATATTGGTGTAAAGTGCATGAAGAAACTCCATGCAGATGGGCTTTTGGAATTACTTGATTATGAATCACTTGATGCTTGCAAACCATGCCTGATGGACAAGATGACTAAGACTCCGTTCTCCGGAACAATGGAGCGAGCCACTGACTTATGGAAATAATACATACTGATGTTGCGGCTCACGGCGCGTATCGTTATTTTCTGACCTTTACAGATGATTTGAGCAGATATGGTTATATCTAATTAATGAAACATAAGTTTGAAACATTTGAAAAGTTCAAAGAATTTCATAGTGAAGTGGAAAATCATCGTAACAAGAAAATAAAGTTTCTACGATCTGATCGCGGAGGCGAATTTGAGTTACGAGTTTGGTCTTCATTTGCAACAATGTGGAATAGTTTCCCAACTCACGCCACTTGGAACACCACAGCGTAATGGTGTGTCCGAATGTCGTAACCATACTTTCTTAGATACGGTGCGATCTTTGATGTCTCTTACCGATTTACCACTATCGTTTTGGGGTTATGCTTTAGAGATGGATGCATTCACGTTAAATAGGGCACCATCTAAATCCGTTGAGACGACACCATATGGACTGTGGTTTGGCAAGAAACCTAAGCTGTCATTTCTTAAAGTTTGGGGCTGCGATGCTTATGTGAAAAAGCTTCAACCTGATAAGCTCGAACCCAAATCGGAGAAATGCGTCTTCATAAGATACCCAAAGGAAACTGTTGGGTACACCTTCTATCACAGATCCGAAGGCAAGATATTCGTTGCTAAGAATGGATCCTTTAAAGAGAAGGAGTTTCTCTCGAAAGAAGTGAGTGGGAGGAAAGTAGAACTTGATGAGGTAGTTGTACCTTCTCCCGAATTGGAAAGTGGTTCATCACAGAAATCAGTTCCAGTGATGCCTACACCAATTAGTGAGGAAGTTAATGATGATGATCATGAAACTTCAGATCAAGTTACTACTGAACCTCGTAGGTCAACCAGAGTATGTTCCGCACCAGAGTGGTACGGTAATCCTGTTGTGGAAGTCATGTTACTAGACCATGACGAGCCTACGAACTATGAGGAAGCGATGATGCGCCTAGATTCCGTGAAATGGCTTGAGGCCATGAAATCTGAGATGGACTCCATGTATGGGAACAAAGTGTGGACTTTGTTGACTTGCCCGATGATTGGCAAGCCATAGAGAATAAATGGATCTTCAAGAAGAAGACTGGCGTTAACGGTAATGTTACTGACTACAAAGCTCGACTTGTTGCGAAAGGTTTTCGACAAGTTCAAGGAGTTGAATACGATGAGACCTTCTCACCGTAGCGATGCTTAAGTCTGTCTGAATCATGTTAGCAATTGCTGCATTTTATGATTACGAAATTTGGCAAATGGATGTCAAAACTGCATTCCTTAATGGATTTATTAGAGAAGAGTTGTATATGATGCAACCAGAAGGTTTATTCGATCCTAAAGGTGCTAACAAAGTGTGCAAGCTCCAGCGATCCACTTATGGACTGGTGCAAGCCTCTCAGAGTTGGAATATATGCTTTGATAGTGTGCTCAAAACATATGGTTTTATACAGAATTTTGGAGAAGCCTGTATTTACAAGAAAGTAAGTGGGAGCTCTGTAGCATTTCTAATATTATATGTGGATGACATATTGTTGATTGGAAATAATACAGAAATTATGGATAGCATAAAAGGATACTTGAATAAGAATTTTTCAATGAAAGACCTCGGTGAAGCTGCTTATATATTGGGCATTATGATCTATAGAGATAGATGAAGACGCTTAATTGGACTTTCACAAAGCACATACCCTGATAAAGTTTTGAAGAAGTTCAAAATGGATCCGTCAAAGAAAGGGTTCTTGCCTGTGTTACAAGGTGTGAAGTTGAGTCAGACTCAATGCCCGACCACTGCAGAAGATAGAGACAAGATGAAAGTTATTCCCTATGCCTCAACCATAGGTTCTATCATGTATGCAATGTTGTGTACCATACCTGATGTGTGCCCTGCTATAAGTTTAGCAGGGAGGTACCCAAGTAATCCAGGAGTGGATCACTGGACAGTAGTCAAGAACATCCTGAAATACCTGAAAAGGACTAAGGATATGTTTCTCATTTATGGAGGTGACAAAGAGCTTGTCGAAAATGGTTACGTCGATGCAAGCTTTGACACTGATCCGGATGACTCTAAGTCGCAAACCGAATACGTATTTATACTGAATGGTGGAGCTGTAAGTTGGCGCAGTTCCAAGAAGAGCATCCTGGCGGGATCTACGTGTGAAGCGGAGTACATGGCTGCTTCGGAAGCTGCAAATGAAGGACTCTAGATGAAGGAGTTCATATCCGATCTACGTGTAATACCTAGTTCATCGGGTCCAATGAAAATGTTTTGTGACAATACTGGAGCAATTGCCTTATTGAAGGAATCTAGATTTCACAAGAGAACCAAACACATTAAGAGACGATTCAACTCCATCCGCGATCAAGTCAAGGAGGGAGACATAGAGATTTGCAAAATACATATGGATCTGAATGTTGCAGACCCGTTGACTAAGCCTCTTCCACGAGCAAAACATGATCAGCACCAAGACTCCATGGGTGTTAGAATCATTACTATGTAACCTAGATTATTGACTCTAGTGAAGTGGGAGACTGAAGGAAATATGCCCTAGAGGCAATAATAAAGTTTTTATTTATATTTCCTTATATCATGATAAATGTTTATTATTCATGCTAGAATTGTATTAACCGAAAACTTAGTACATGTGTGAATACATAGACAAAACAGAGTGTCCCTAGTATGCCTCTACTTGACTAGCTCGTTAATCAAAGATGGTTAAGTTTCCAAACCATAGATATGTGTTGTCATTTGATGAACGGGATCACATTATTAGAGAATGATGTGATGGACAAGACCCATCCGTTAGCTTAGCATAATGATCGTTAAGTTCTATTGCTGTTGCTTTCTTCATGACTTATACATATTCCTCTGACTATTAGACTATGCAACTCCCGAATACCGGAGGAACACCTTGTGTGCTATCAAACGTCACAACATAACTGGGTGATTATAAAGATGCTCTACAGGTGTCTCCGAAGGTGTTTGTTGGGTTGGCATAGATCAAGATTAGGATTTGTCACTCCGAGTATCGGAGAGGTGTCTCTGTGCCCTCTCGGTAATGCACATCACTATAAGCCTTGCAAGCAATGTGACTAATGAGTTAGTTATGGGATGATGCATTACGGAACGAGCAAAGAGACTTGCCGGTAACGAGATTAAACTAGGTATTATGATACTGATGATCGAATCTCGGGCAAGTAACATACGGATGACAAAGGGAATAATGTAAGTTGTTAGTACGGTTTGACCGATAAAGATCTTCGTAGAATATGTAGAGTTCCGCTGTTGTTCATTGACCGGAGATGTGTCTCGGTCATGTCTACATAGTTCTCGAACCCGTAGGGTCCGCACGCTTAACGTTCGATGAAGATTTGTATTATGAGTTATGTGTTTTGGTGACCGAAGTTTGTTCGGAGTCCCGGATGAGATCATGGGCATGACGAGGAGTCTCAAAATGGTCGAGAGGTAAAGATTGATATATTGGACGATGATATTCGGACACCGAAATGGTTTCGGAATGGTTCGAGTATATTTCGGAGTACCGAGGGGTTACGGAACCCCCCGAGGAATTGTTGGGCCTACATGGGCCATAGGGGAGAGGGGAGGCAGCCCACAAGGGGTGGCCACGCCCCCCTCCCATGGGGAGTCCGAATTGGACTAGGGGAGGGGGCGTGCCCCCCTTTCCTTCTCCTCTTCCCTCTCCTTCCCCCCTTTCCCCCTCCGTAAGAAGGAAAATAGGGGAGCCAAATCCTACTAGGAGTGGAGTCCTAGTAGGACTCCCCCCATGGCGCGCCCCCTCTAGGCCGGCCGCCTCCTCCCCTCCTCCTTTATATACATGGGTAGGGGGGCACCCCAAAGAACAACAGTTGATCTCTTAGCTGTGTGCGGTGCCCCCCTCCATAGTTTACTCCTCCGGTCATAGCGTCGTAGTGCTTAGGCAAAGCCCTGTGCGGATCACATCACTGTCACCATGCCGTCATGCTAGCAAAACTCTCCCTCGACCCTCTGCTAGATCAAGAGTTCGAGGGACATCATCGAGCTGAACATGTGCTGAACTCGGAGGTGATGTACGTTCGGTACTAGATCGGTTGGATCATGAAGACGTTCGACTACATCAACCGCGTTAACCTAACGCTTCCTAACGTTAGGTCTACGAGGGTACGTGGACACACTCTCCCCCTCCCATTGCTATGCATCTCCTAGATAGATCTTGCTTGATCGTAGGAATTTTTTGAAATTGCATGCTACGTTCCCCAACAGGGGGATGTTGGCACGGCCTTCCGTCGGTCGAATTTCCCCGGTGGCGGCGCGGGGCGGGGCGAAGGTGGGGCGGCCGGAGAGATTGGCGGCAGTTGGTCACGTGCGCTTGAATGTCCAGCGCGCGGGAGCGGGTGCACGAAATAAGCGGCACATGATGTTATTTTCCTCCGTGCTCTGAACCCATTATATCGCGCGCGTGTTTTTTGCGCATCTGCTGGAGCGCCCGTTTCGGCTGCGCGCGCAAAAAAGGTGTTTTTTCAGCGCGCTGCTAAGATTGCGTGCCTGTTGGAGATGCTCGAAGGAAATATAAGGGGTATTAAGGCCTCCTTTTAATAGATAACTGGAACAAAGCATTAACACATGGTGAATACAGGAACTCCTCGAATTACAGTCATCCCCGAAGAGTATCCCAACTATTGTCACTTTGGGGTCTATGGAGCAGAACAATAACAAGTGCATATAACTAGCAGATAGGATCAAGAACTCAAATATATTCATGAAAACATAGAGGGTTTAGATCTGAAATCATGGCACTCGGGTCCTAGTGACAAGAATTAAGCCTAGCAAAGTCATAGCAACATCAATCTCAGAACATAGTGGATACTAGGGATTAAGCCCTAACAGATTGACTCGATTACATGACAAATGTCATCCAACTCCATCACCATCCAGCAATCCAAGAAGGAATTACTCACTCCCAGTAGTGAGCATCATGGAATTATTGATGGAGAAGGGTTGATGATGACGACAGCGATAAATTCCACCCTCTGAAGCCTCGAACGGACTCCAAATCAGCCCTCTCAATGAAGAACCGGAGGTGGCGGCAGATCCTTATCATAAAATGCAATGATTAATTCTCTCTGATATTTTTCTCCATGAGACGGTACTTATGGAGTTGGGGTTAGGGTTGCTAGAGGCCCAAGGGGCCCACGAGCTCACAGGGCGTGCCCTGTGGGGTGGCCGCGCCCCTGAGCTCGTGGCTCCTGGGTGGCCCCTCCCAGTAGTTCTCTTTGCCAATTTATATATATATATTCTAGAAAAAATCTCTGTAAATATTCAGCCCAATCCGAGAACTTCTATTTTTCTGCACAAAAACAACACCTTGGTAGTTCTACTGAAAATAGCATCAGTCTGTTTAGTTTAATTCAAATCATGCAAACTAGAGTCCAAAACAAGAGCAAAAGTGTTTGGAAAAGTAGATACATTTGGGACGTATCAACAAGTACTTGCTGAGTGACACCTTCTACATTGCTGACCTTTCTCCTTTTCACAGTGATGAGGATCTTGTTCCGAGGGTGGATTTTCCCTAGGGATGGGGGTGACGGAGTTGATTTTGGTAGATCCCAGGTAGGGGGTCCCGAATTAGTACCCTTGATGCGATGGCAACAGAGAAACGGGATTTTACCTAGGTTTGAGCTATTCTAGGAGATAAAACCTTATGTCCTACTTGTGTTGTATTGATTTGGGATGGAGTAAAAAGTACAGGTTGATCTACCACGAGATCTTTGTATGTTTTCCATGAGTCCTACGCCCTGGTTTATATAGGTAGTGGGGGGTCTAGGATTACAAATAGGTCGGCTACGTATAAGGTAAATGTGTTGTAGAGGACCTCTAAATATTAGAGTATTCGTCAAGTCCTCGGGAGCATTCCTTCTATGCACCATGGGCTGCCTCGGCGTGGCCTGCTGATGAACCGACATGGGGGCGCATGGCTTGGCCCACCTGACTAGGAGAGGACGTTTTGAGTGACCCCTAATCCAGGACACCATCGGGGGGTGAAGTGAAGCACCCACTTACATCACCTCTCGAACTCCCTATTTTGTAAATTCTACATGGCTACTACCAGAAGTGGGAATACTATGTGAGCTTAAAAGCATGGAAACCAAGGAGGTTGAAGGACCTAAAGGAGCATGGAGCACCATCGGAGAGCTAAGAGAAGAGCAAACAAAGGAGGAAAATTTTTTTGGACACACCTCGGATAGTACGAGGCATGTCTGGCCCTCTTGCAACCCTTTTGGAGCCCTCTCACTTGTCGGTCGGACTTGCCTGAAGTGCATCCAACCCTATGTTGCAACTCTCTGGAAAGTGTCGGACATACCTTGGACATTTCTTAGAACCTCCGACACGTCAGACCAACCGACCAATGTCAGACATTTGCAACATGTCAGACATGTCCGTGATATTCCTAGATGTTCCAACCACTCGGATACACTAACCCAAATAAGACTAAACGACCTGCCTACACGCACAATCCCATACCCCTTCATCCAGAATCTATGTATACCGTACCTCTTCCCAAATCTAGGGTTAGCAAAGTTTAGACTAATATCTTGAGAGAGCTTTGCTCAATCTACCCACCCCCCTTGAAGATCTAGACCTATTATGCGAGAAAATTCTACTTGACAAGATCTCCTCATCCTTTGGATTTGGGGAAGAACTATCCTCACATGGGTTTCTCTTCCCTTAGGTATTTGGGGTATGTTATTTACTTTCCTTTGTTGCTTGTTAGCTCTTGGGGGTGTATCTTACTTTGACTTGTGGCTTGAGTAATATTGGTGGTGAATCTTGTCCTTGAGTGTTTTCCTCTTGAGTTTCCCCTTTATTCTTCATATTCATCGTGCTTCCCCTCAAAGATACCTCCAAATTGTGAAGATCGGGCCACCCAATAGTTTGCCCCGTATCACAAGGGCATCACCGATCTCATCGAGCTCCATTGGTGGAACGTGTATGAGTACAGGGTGTTCTTTATGGAAGTTGATGGCGAGCCTAGTGATTAGTTAGAATGTGTCCATCAACTCTTTTAGTCGGCGCGCCATAGGAAACATAACACACATAATAATTAGCATGTTGTCTGCGAGCACCGGGCAGGGGCCCTGACGATGATGAGATGCTCAAGGACGGAGTCACACCTTGATGGCTATTTGTAAGAAATTAGCCATGAGGAGGAAAAGTTGTAGAGATAGTGGGTCACCCTCTTGAAGACCCAGCTTGCACTTGATCCACCACCCTGGTACACCATTGAGGAGCACGATGGACTCTGATTAGGCGAAGATCGAGTCCATCAGATCACACCAAATGGTGGGGAACCCTTTGTTGGGGAACGTAGCATGTAATTCAAAAAAAAATCATACGATCACGCAAGATCTATCTAGGAGATGCATAGCAACGAGAGGGAAGAGTGTGTCCATGTACCCTCGTAGACCGAAAGCGGAAGCGTTATATTAACGCAGTTGATATAGTCGAATGTCTTCACGATCCAACCGATCCAAGTACCGAACGTACGGCACCTCCGTGTTCAGCACACATTTAGCTCGATGACGTCCCTCGAGCTCTTGATCTAGTAGAGGGTCGGGTGAGAGTTCCGTCAGCACGACAGCGTGGCGACGGTGTTGGTGATGTGATCCGCGCAGGGCTTTGCCTAAGAACTACGATGCTATGACCGGAGGAGTAAACTGTGGAGGGGGCACCACACACGGCTAAGACAAATCTTGGTGTACCTTTGGGGTGCCACCTGCCCACATATATAAAGGAGGGGAGAGAGGTCGGCGCCAGGAGGGGCGCGCCATGGGGGGATTCCTACTTGGACTCCTAGTAAATACAGGCTTCACCATAAGTCTGTATAAAACCATATGCTTTGATCACCTTATCAAAGCGTATATTCCAACTCCGAGATGCTTGCACCAGTCCATAGATGGATCTCTAGAGTTTGCATACTTTTGTTAGCACCTTTAGGATCGACAAAACCTTCTAGTTGCATCATATACAACTCTTCTGTAATAAATCCATTAAGGAATGCAGTTTTGACATCCATTTGCCATATTTCATAAAATGCAGCAATCGCTAACATGATTCGGACAGACTTTAAGCATCACTACCGGTGAGAAGGTCTCATCATAGTCAACTCCTTGAACTTTGTCGAAAACCTTTCGCAACAAGTCAAACTTTGTAGACAGTAACATTACCATCAACATCAGTCTTCTTCTTGAAGATCCATTTATTCTCTATGGCTTGCCGATCATCGGGCGAGTCAACCAAAGTCCACACTTTGTTCTCATACATGGATCCCATTTCAGATTTCATGGCCTCAAGCCATTTTGCGGAATCTGGGCTCATCATTGCTTCCTCATAGTTCGTAGGTTCGTCATGGTCTAGTAACATGACCTCCAGAATAGGATTTCCGTACCACTCTGGTGCAGAACGCACTCTGGTTGACCTACGAGGTTCGGTAGTAACTGGGTCTGAAGTTTCATGATCATCATCATTAACTTCCTCACTAATTGGTGTAGTCATCACTGGAACTGATTTATGTGATGAACTACTTTCCAATTTGAGAGAAGGTACAGTTACCTTATCAAGTTCTACTTTTCTCCCACTCACTTCTTTCGAGACAAACTCCTTCTCTAGAAAGGATCCATTCTTAGCAACAAAGATCTTGTCTTCGGATCTGTGATAGAAGGTGTACCCAACAGTTTCTTTTCGGTATCCTATGAAGACGCACTTCTCCGATTTGGGTTCGAGCTTATCAGGCTGAAGCTTTTTCACATAAGCATCGCAACCCCAAACTTTAAGACACGACATCTTGGGTTTCTTGCCAAACCACAGTTCATACGGTGTCGTCTCAACATATTTAGATGGTGCACTATTTAACATGAATGCAGCTGTCTCTAATGCATAACCCCAAAACAATAATGGTAAATTGGTAAGAGAAATCATAGATCACGCCATATCTAATAAAGTACGGTTACGACGTTCGGACACACCATTACGCTATAGTGTTCCAGGTGGCGTGAGTTGTGAAACTATTCCACATTGTTTTAAATGAAGGCCAAACTCGTAACTCAAATATTCGCCTCTGCATCAGATCGTAGAAACTTTATTTTCTTGTTACGATGATTCTCCACTTCACTCTAAAATTCTTTGAACTTTTCAAACATTTCAGACTTGTGTTTCATTAAGTAGATATACTCATATCTGCTCAAATCATCTATGAATGTCAAAAAATAACGATACCCGCCGCGAGCCTCAACACTCATTGGACCGCATACATCGGTATGTATTATTTCCAATAAGTCATTAGCTCGCTCGATTGTTCCAGAGAACGGAGTTTTAGTCATCTTGCCCACGAGGCATGGTTCGCAAGTAACAAATGATTCATAATCAGGTGATTCCAAAAGCCCATATGCATGGAGTTTCTTCATGCGCTTTACACTAATATGACCTAAACTGCAGTGCCACAAATAAGTTGCACTATCATTATTAACTTTGCATCTTTTGGCATCAATATTATGAATATGTGTATTACTATGATCAAGATTCAGTAAACCATTTACATTGGATTTAAGACCATAAAAGGTTTATTCATGTAAACAGAACAACAATTATTCTCTCACTTAAATGAATAACTGTATCGCAATAAACATGATCCAATCATATTCATGCTCAATGCAAACACCAAGTAACATTTATTTAGGTCCAATACTGATCCCGAAGGTAGAGGGAGTATGCGATGGTGATCTTATCAACCTTGGAATCACTTCCAACACACATCGTCACCTTGCCCTTAACTAGTCTCTGTTCATTTTGCAACTCCTGTTTCGAGTTACTAATCTTAGCAACTGAACCGGTATCAAATACCATGGGGTTACTATGAACACTAGTAAAGTACACATCAATAACATGTATATCAAATATACATTTCTTCACTTTGCCATCCTTCTTATCCGCCAAGTATTTGGGGTAGTTCCGCTTCCAGTGACCATTCCCTTTGCAGTAGAAGCATTAAGTTTTAGGCTTAGGTCTAGCTTTGGGTTTCTTCATGGGAGTGGCAACTTGCTTACCATTCTTTATTGAAGTTCCCTTTCTTTTCCTTTGCCCCTTTTCTTGAAACTAGTGGTCTTGTTAACTATCAACACTTGATGCTCTTTCTTGATTTCTACCTTCGCCGATTTTAGCATCGGAAGAGCTCGGGGATCGTTTTCGTCATCCCTTGCATATTATAGTTCATCCCGAAGTTCCAATAACTTGGTGATAGTGACTAGAGAACTCTGTCAATCACTATCTTATCTGGAAGATTAACTCCCACTTGATTCAAGCGATTGTAGTACTCAGACATTCTGAGCACATGCTCACTGGTTGAGCTATTCTCCTCCATCTTGTAGGCAAAGTACTTGTCAGAGGTCTCATACCTCTCGACAGGGGCATGAGTCTAAAATACCAATTTCAACTCTTGGAACATCTCATATGCTCCGTGGCGTTCAAAACATTTTTGAAGTCCCGGTTTTAAGCCGTAAAGCATGGCACACTAAACTATCAAGTAGTCATCATACCGAGCTTGCCAAACGTTCATAACGTCTGCATCTGCTCCTGCAATAGGTCCGTCAACTAGCGGTGCATCAAGGACATAATTCTTCTGTGCAGCAATGAGGATAATCCTCAGATCACGGACCTAGTCTGCATCATTGCTACTATCATCTTTCAACTTATTTTTCTCTAGGAACATATCAAAAATAAACGGGGAGCTACATCGCAAGTTATGGATCTACAACATATATATGCAAATACTATCAGGACTAAGTTCATGATAAATTAAGTTCAATTAATCATGTTACTTAAGAACTCCCACTTAGATAGATATCCCTCTAGTCATCTAAATGATCACGTGATCCATATCAACTAAACCACGTCTGATCATCACGTGAGATGGAGTAGTTTTCAATGGTGAACATCTCTGTGTTGATCATGTCTACTATATGATTCACGTTCGAACTTCGGTCTCAATGTTCCGAGGCCATATCTACATATGCTAGGCTCGTCAAGTTTATCCCAAGTATTTTGCACGTGCAAAACTGGCTTGCACCCGTTGTATGTGGATGTAGAGCTTATCACACCCGATCATCACGTGGTGTCTCGACACGACGAACTGTAGCAACGGTGCATACTCAGGGAGAACACTTATGCCTTGAAATTTAGTGAGGGATCATCTTATAATGCTACCGCCGTACTAAGCAAAATAAGATGCATAAAAGATAAACATCACATGTAATCAAAATATGTGACATGATATGGACATCATCATCTTGTGCCTTTGATCTCCATCTCCAAAGCACCATCATGATCTCCATCGTCACTGGCTTGACACCTTGATCTCCATCGAAGCATCGTTTTCATCTCGCAAACTATTGCTTAACGGCACCTTCGTGTTCAGCACACGTTCAGCTGGATGACGTCCCTCGAGCTCTTGATCCAGTAGAGGGTCGAGGGAGAGTTCCGTCAGCACGACGGCGTGGCGACGGTGTTGGTGATGCGATCCACCCAGGTCTTCGCCTAAGCACTACGACGCTATGACCGGAGGAGTAAACTATGGAGGGGGGCACCGCTGAAACGCCCTCGATGCGGCTATATCTCCCACGTGTCGAAGCACGACTTAGAGGCATAACCGCAATGAAAGCAATGTCGCAAGTGAGGTAATCTTCACACAACCCATGTAATACATAAGGGAAAGAGATACATAGTTGGCTTACAATCGCCACTTCACACAATACATAAATAAACATCCATCATCCAGATTACACTCAAGGTCCGACTACGGAACCAAAATAAAAGAAGACTACCCCAAATGCTACACAGATCCCGATCGTCCCAACTGGCTCCACTCTTGATCAACTCAAACGAAACAACACAATGAACAAGATCTTCATCGAGCTCCTCCTTGAGCTCGGATGCGCCACCGCTGCGGTTTCATCGGCACCTGCAAACTGGTTTTGAAGTATCTGTGAGTCACGGGGACTCAGCAATCTCACACCCCGAGATCAAGACTATTTGAGCTTATAGGTAGGACAGAGTTGTGAGGTGGAGCTGCGACAAGCGACTAGCATATATGGTGGCTACATTCGCAAAGAGAGCGAGAAGAGAAGCAAGGCACGGTCGTGAAGCTAGTAGCGATCAAGAAGTGATCCTGAAACTACTTACGCCAAACATAACTCCAACACCGTGTTCACTTCCGGACTCCACGAGAAGAGACCATCACGGTTACACACGCGTTGATGTATTTTAATTAAGGTCAACCGGGTTTTCTACAACCGACATTAACAAATTCCCATCTGCCTCATAACCGCGGGCACGGCTTTGAAAGATAATACCTGCAGGGTGTCCCAACTTAGCCCATTATAAGCTCTCACGGTCAACGAAGGATATTCCTTCTACCGGAAGACCGATCGACTCGAATCCCGGACTACAAGACATCTCGACAATGGTAAAACAAGACCAGCAAAGCCGCCCGAATGTGCCGACAAATCCCGATAGGAGCTGCACATATCTCGTTCTCGTGGCACACCGGATGAGCAGTCCGTACAACTAAAACCAGACCCCAAGTTTCCTTGAGGGGCGCTGCAAAGCGCTTAGTTTGGGCCAACACTGAGGAGCATTGGCCGGGGGTTAAAATAAAGATGACCCTTGAGTCTGCAGAACCCAAGGGAAAAAGGCTTAGGTGGCAAATGTTAAAACCAATGTTGGGCCTTCTTTGGAGGAGTCTTATTCAAAGCGAACTGTCAAGGGGTCCCATAAATCACCCAACCGTAAGGAACGCAAAATCCGGGAACATAATACCGATATGACGGAAACTAGGGCGGCAAGAGTGGCACAAAACACCGGGCATAAGGCCGAGCCTTCCACCCTTTACCAAGTATATAGATGCATTAATTAAATAAGATATATTGTGATATCCCAACAAGTAAACATGTTCCAACAAGGAACAACATCTCCATGTTCCAACAAGGAACAAACTTCATCTTCACCGCAACTAACAACGCTATAAGAGGGGCTGAGCAAAGCGGTAACATAGCCAAACAACGGTTTGCTAGGAAAGGATGGTTAGGGCTTGACATGGCAATATGGGAGGCATGATAAGCAAGTGATAGGCATCATAGCATAGGCATAGCAAAAGAGCGAGCATCTAGCAAGCAAAGATAGAAGTGATTTCGAGGGTATGGTCATCTTGCCTGAAATCCCGCAAGGAAGAAGAACGAGTCCATGAAGAAGACAAACGGACGTAGCCGAACAAATCCTCACAACTCCGGAACGAAACCGAAGCTAACGAGAGAAGCAACCCGGAAAGAAGCAAACAACATGGTAAACACACAAGCATAAACATGTCATGATGCACAAACAAGTATGATGCACAAACAAGTATGATGCATGTCCGGTTTAATGAGGCATGGCATGGCAATATGCACAAACAACACTACAAGTTAAGTGGAGCTCAGTATGCAACAAAACACCACATCAATTATTTAGTTCACTCTCGGTTAGGTACTCAAAAATATTAAATGTTGGTTAACATGGCAAGAGGTGAGGCATGAGTAGACTAACTAATTAGGCAAATTTAAATGAGGCCGGAACAACAAACAACAATTCCGAAAAATCCCCATGCGCATATTTCGAAAATTTGGTACTGTTCTGCCCTAAAACATATTTTAGTGTTGTTAAACAGCAAAATAAAGTGCACCATGTTAATCTATGCATTTTTCTACCCCATTTACATATAAAGTTTATTAAATTTGGAGCTACGGTTATTTAGTTATGAAATAAATCATTTTAACATGGCATTTAAACAAATCTAAACAAACAGCATTTTAAGCATTGTAAACATGGATGAAAGTGGAATATTATGAAACTAGATGAAATTCTAATCATTTTACATATATGACATGTTTAATTTGGATGCATGGAGGATTACTTATTAACACTTTAATATGATGGCATTTTTCTGTAAATCTGTAGACTCCTGGAAAAATAGCAATATCGTTCCGTGGAAAAAAACATGGATAGGGCCGAATCTGGTCGGCCCAAAAGTGCACAGGAGAGGGGACGGGGGCTACTCACCCTGGGCCAAGGCCCGATTGGAGGGGAGGCTGCAGGAGGGGCGCGCTGGGCCTTGGGGACGCGCTGGGCAGCTGGGCTGCGAGCGAAGCAGAGGAGGCCTCGCATGGTGAGTGGCGCTCGTCCAGGCTGGCGCTGGACTGGTCAACGGGAACGGGCGCTCGCATTCGTCTTCAATACAGAGGAAGCAGGGGCGCGGCAGCACGGTTGGACAGCGGCGAGGCAGCAACGGATGGCGGAACTGGCCGGTGGCGAGGGCGCGCGGGAGCCGACCGGATCCGAGGCCAGGGCGATGGTGGAGCTCCATGGGGCTTGAGGACTTGGTGTCTATGGGCGGCGGCGTAGTCTCCTGAAGAAAGAAAAAAGCAGAAGAGGATTCAGAGAGGAAACACGGAGAGGAAAGCAGAGAGAGACGGCGGGCATGCGGGAGGAGATGAGGGAACCGACGGGGAGGCGCAGGCAAGGCCGGAGGAGGTCGTGACGGAGCTGTTGCGGGGTGCTCGTCTCCTGTGCGGCTTGGGTGTGAGGGTTTCAGGAGGTCGAGGAGGCAGGGGCGCGAGGCTTGGCGAACTGCTGCTGCTGCTGCGGTGACGAGGCGGCGAGTCGAGGTACTTGGCGCCCCGGCGAGGGAACGGCGGCGCAGCAGGGACACGGCGGGAACGGCTGGAGGCGGCCGGATCAGGACGGATCCGGGACGAAGGGACCCGTTCCCGGCGATGGCGAGACTGCTCCTGCTTGAACAGAGAGAGAGAGAGGCCGAGAGGTTAGAGAGAGAAAAGAAAAGACAGAGGGCACGGGGAGCGGCTGGTGTGACCTTGAGCAAGGCGGCGAGGTCGGTCTGCTGGTCCGGCGAGGAACAACTGGGTCGGGGAGGTCCTCGGTTGTTGCAACATCCCAAAATTCTAAATTTTGGAATGTTATATTAAATAAATAACTATGCTTGTTGTCTGATTGTTTGTTTGATTGATTGAGTGAAATTGAGTGGAATTTGAAACTTTTGAAAGTTGAATGAGAGGGAATGAAATGACATTCCCAAACTTTCCCCTCTGCCTTTTGGATCCCAATGAATTCAAGTTCATTCCAACACCAAACCCTAGAGTGAAGATGACATGACTTCTTCCATTTGGAATGAAAAGGGTTTTGGAAAAATTTGAATTTCAACTGAAAATATTTCAAATTCAAAGCTTTATGCAACTCTATGATTTTCATGAGAGAAGATAAAATGACTTCTTCAATTATATGAAATATGAGTTGGTGGTTAGAAAGAATCAAATTGAAAGTCATTTGAAAGTATCTTGAAATCCCTTTTTAAATTTGAGTTTCATTTGAATTTGGAAAAAAATGAATTTTTATAAAGTTTGGATTTTGCCTCTGGAAAATGTTCAAATGATAGGAATATTCCCTGATCATTTTGATATATATATGTCCTATATAAAATATTTATATTTTATATTTTATAACTCTGTTTTATTTTCAAAAAATAAATTGGAAAAGAAAATGCCTGAGGCACCAGCCAGCCGTGGCCCAGCCAAGACCTAGGCAGCCCCCCACCGCGCCGGCAAAGGCCCACCAGCGGCCGAGCCCAGCCCGCGCCAGGCCAACTGACGGCCCAATGAGCCAGCCCGCCCCCCAAGGCCGAAACCGTTGGTCGGTCGACCGACCGAGCCCCCTCCTCTCTCCCACTTGCCAGGCGGGCCCCACCTCCTCAACCCCTCGCCCACGCCACAGCTGCTGCCGCCCGGAGATCCCGAGATCTCCGGATCTCACCCGATCTCCCGATTCACCCCTCGCCCAAGCCGAGGCGCCCTATATAAACCCCTCCCCGCACCATTCCCCCTCGCCTCACCGGACCCCTCTCCCTCGCCAGACGCGCCACCGGAGTTCGAACACGCCCGCCGCCATTGACCTCGTCGCCGTCGCCTAGCCTCCCCAAGCCCCAACGACTCCACAGACCCACCTCATCGCGCCAGCACCGCCGGAGCACTCCGCCGACGCCCCGACCACCGGAGACGCCGGACTTTTCGCCTCGAGCCGCCACCGTCCAACTCCGTAACTCGCGGACTTCTTCTCCCCGTCCGATCTAATCTCGACGGCTAGGATTAGAACCCAAGGGTATGCACTTTAAATAAAACCGGTTTTATTCCGGTTAGTTCGGTTTAGGTTAGTTAGGTTTTTTTTCTATTAGACCGCCCGATTCGTTTAACCCTAGGGCCCTTTTAGTTAAGTTACGCTCGTGCGTTAGTTAGGCCCATTAGGCCATTTTTCTTTATTTTCGTTTTTCTGTTTTAACAGAATAGTTCCGATTTGAAAAATTCATAACTTTTATTTTACTTAATATTTTAAGTGATTCTTTTTTGTTGGTTTGCAAATTTCTTATAGTTTCTGTAGAATATATAATTAGCTATGTTAAAATTATTTAGAATTGCTTTATTTTAATTTTAGTCAGAATAGTAAATCTGTTATAAAATGAGTTAGGAAAATTATTTTATATGATTCTTTTGTCCCAACTTTGTTTTGACATTGCCAAACCGTAGGAATTAATTTGGGCATTTTAGGATTAATAAAAAATTAGTTTCTAGCAGATTCATGTTATTCTTAATTAATTAACTAGCTACTGTTTTCCTATTATTTTAATTAGCAAATAAATTTATTTTTCACATGTGATTGATTATTCTAGGATAGTTTCTGTCACTTTAGAGCATGAACTTTTATTTATAATAAATAAAACTTTTATTTTATTTTTCTTAATAGAACTTGAATTAGGCCTAATAGGAGTTTCATAATAGATTTTAAATTGATTCTTTTTGCTCCTAGTTGCTTAATGCATTCCTTTATGTTAAGTTAACATAAACCCATGGTTAGGTTATGTTGAGAAAATTTTGTTATGTAAAACTATTTCTAGTTGTTGCTTGAAGTAGGAAAAACCTTGAGTTGGATTTCTTCGAGTTTTCCTTTGGGTTTTGATTCGTTTGTTTTGATGTGTTATGTTACTATGCTATTGTGTTACGTGGTCATATGCTATGTGCTTATTATGGTTATTGTTTGCCTCGGTAGAATTTCCGAGTCTGAAGCTTGCTACCACGAGTCCCTAGTTTTTGAAGATCGTCAAGAAGGCAAGTTCACTTTGACCATGCTTTCATACCTATGTTTTATTGCATTTAGTGGCATCCTTGCAACCACCCCTCAGTAGTGTTATTGAATCCTTGTAGTTGAGTAGTATGCATGAGGTAGGAACCCATCACCCTGTTACCAAGCCCGGG
The DNA here is from genome assembly GCA_021605205.1 of Aegilops longissima. NCBI lineage: Eukaryota > Viridiplantae > Streptophyta > Magnoliopsida > Poales > Poaceae > Aegilops > Aegilops longissima. Next base: position 189,473,307 of record CM038679.1, read on the forward strand.
ACGTTATTTATTTTAATGCTACGCTATAGTAGACGGGGTTGGTATGAGTGCTCGAGTGGTGTGAGAATGGAGGATCTCGTCAATGACGACAACACCATGATGGAATCTGCAAGGACTGCATCTTCAAGGCCTCAAGACTTCAAGACTCGAGACAAGAATTCAATACACACTCTTTGGGTGAAGGGCGGTTGTGGGCACCTGGAGAAACCAGTGGTTGGCGGGATGCATGGAGAAGCGCCATGACATCTTGCGGAAAGCTTCACCCAGACTCAAAGAGACGGAAGAATATTTCATGCCGGAAGCTTACTGTGCAACCGCAAGTCATTATGGGCTCGCTTGGTTGACTTTAGTGGTGAATCTGGCTGGGACGGTGCTAGCAGATGTAGAACTACGGTAGGATGGGATGAGCACCGGATAGTGGTTAGAGGAACTCTTCGGAAGACCATGTTTCGGTCATCTTGTTCTCAAACACCTGAAGTGCGAGAACGTAAAAGAGGATCGAATCTTGCGGGTAAAGTGTACAAATCTCTGCAGAGGGTTTAAACCTAATCGATTAGCCGTGTCCCGATTACGGACAATTTGAGCCTCGGACTTGGATCTATCTCGGAACTCTCAACACCGGATGATAACTAAATTGTGGGCAACTTATGATGAATTTGGGCTATGAAACATCGGTTGGCGGAACCATGTCATGATAGAAAACTCTATAGTACAGACTTCATTTATTCCTTTGATGTAGGGAAAATAAAACTAGCTTTTACATAAACAAAACTTAGATCTGAGCCACAAAGCCATACCGCATATAGTATAGTTTATCATCTGTTTTCTCTTATTGTGATCTTGCGGTACATTCAATGTCTTGACCTACACGGCTGCAACGTATCATGTTGCAGATATTTCCTCGACGAGTAATAGTTACGATACAGGGTTACTATCTACACTCAACCTGCCGATGGCGTTGATGGGACTCCACACCCGATTACTTGTTTTCGGCGAGACTTATGAGGTATATATCAGTTTACGTTATTTATACATGTGATTGCACTTTGATATATACATTGATGTCTTGTGTGTGCCGACATGCTGATCCGAGGATGGCACGGATACACAGAGGCTTGACCGTCTGAGGTCGGGTCGCTACTGAAATGGTATCAGAGCACATGTTGACTGTAGGACGTGACCCTAGAAACCGGAAAGCCCCTAGGACAGGATATCTCAAAAACTTTATTTACAAAAAGACTCTTACTTCTCATCTTTTCTGAATTTATCAAATAGACCCTCTCACCTCAAATAGTTAGAATATACACCCTTCCCTTTGACCAGACGGAAGACCAACTGAAGTCGCTCCAAGAATTAAAGATATCGGACAACTGATGGCCATTTCAGAGTAAAAAGGATTTCACCATGCGTTGGAAGGATTGCAGCTACAACAATTGAAGACTCTGAAGACCTGAAGAATTTGAAGTTTCCGAAGGAATATTTGACCTTTAGAAGACCAAACCCCTGTTACACACTTACGTTAGATGCGACGATTTGTGAGCTGTCATTTGTTTGATGTTTTCCGACAGCCCCAAAATAAAACTTGTTTCTTCAAAAAAAATATTGTTTGTATTGTGTGTATATCCCTCCCCACCTCTCTCATATCTCATCCCAAAACTTTTGAACCCATAGATGATGAATGAAGTTGGACTGATATTCCTGGATCAAGACTCGGCGGAGGCAGAGCTATGGATGCGAACATGGAAAATCACTTCAGAGCAATTTGGTTTCAAGGAAGAAGGAAGTATCTTACGCTCTTGAAGACTTTGAAGGAAGTGCTGCAACCTGGTGGAAAATGCATCAAGCCATACAGGATTTAATGGAGCAAGAACTTGGAAGGAATTCAAGAAGACCTGTTGAGATCACGTCTTATCCGGAAGCACCATGATACACCAAGAAATAAACCTTGTGCCTGCAAGATTTATGGAGAAATAGGACACACCTGGAGGAACACAAGGATGGATGCCCTCATTGTGAGGAGAAACACCCGGTGAGGAATGCCCAACTAGTCAGGTGACTTGTTTCTTGTGTGAAGGAACCACCCACTACCCGACTCAGTGTCACATTTACCCCATGGTGCAACAAACTATTCAGGAGCAGGAAGAAGGAATGAAAGAAGCCCTCCGAGAAGTTATGAAAGAACCAGTGATGAATGAATGTGTTGAAGACCTTGATGGAGAAGGCCTCAACAGATTTTACTCCAATGCCTGCTATTCATGTGGAGAAGAAGGACATATTTGCAAGATTGCACCAAGGAAAGAAAAGAGTATCCAGGATATTTCCGACAATGAAGTGAAGTTTGACCCTCGGAAATAGAAGCTCGATCATTACAGAGAAATCCAGAAGAGAAAAGAAGGCAACCCCAGAACAACACAATTTTCGCAGAGAAGGACCTGAGTCATATCACTTGTTACAGGTGCAAGGATTTAGGTCATTACGCTAGTAAATGTCCAGAAAAGAAGTCAAAAATCCAAGGAGCCTACATAATCACAAAGAAGCCCCGAGACATGTCGGAAGCCTTTTGTTTTCGCTGCAAGGAAGCAGGACATTATGCTACTAAATGTCCCAACAAGACGAAAGCTGGAGTTGAGTAGTTGGAATTTTTTTATGGATAATAAGAGTAGTAGAAAGCAATTTCATCTTCATGAGTTCGATGAGTTGAGTTATGTAATAGATTACTCAGAGATTGTAATTTTTTTCATGACTCAATAAAGTTGTAATGTCACATGCTGAAAGGCTTTAAGGAGTTGTCATATTTTATCTTGGAAATTAATATTCTGGATGAACATGGAGGAAAGTGAGTTGTGATGCATAAACGGGAAATTGGAAATCGAGTTTGAAGTTTTGTTTGGATGATATGAATGTGTGCCCCAGGAGATATGTACCTTATTCTGAGCACCAGTTTGTTTTACAACTGCAGATGACGACCCTTTACGAGTCTTTCCTTAAAGGTCGGAAACAATCATGACCACGACAAGTGATCATGATTACCGAAGATCTGAAGGACATGATGAAGCATATTCACCTTGAAGGAGATGCAGTCTACAAAGGCTACCCTTCATGCAAAAGGGAGTGGAACTTTGGTATGTGGAGGTACACCTCCACCATGTGAAAGGAGTTTGCCCAAAGATGATGGGGCAGTACTTTTCATTTCACGTGTGCCACAAGCAACTTTCTTCGATGCTGTTCGTGAAGCAGCCATGGAAGCCATACGCCGATCGAGAAATACTTGAAGCAAGACTCCGTTATACTCAGGAATACCTAAGGGAAGTGCATGCAGAGATGATGGAGGTGAAGCTCAAGGCCACCACGATGAAACAGAAGATTGAAGACTTCAAGGCGCATGTCACACAATTCCAGCAGGACTAGAGAATCCTCGAGGAAGATAAATAAATAAAGTTGGAAGTAATGTCTGACCATACCGAACCATGTGGGTGGCGGCATTTGTAATAAACTTTTTGGAATTTGGATTCACGAAAAATGGTTAAGGATGTAATAAAAGATTGATATGAAAATAATGAGATTTATGGATAAACTAGTGCATTTTCTTTGGTGTCGTAGTACTCCGTAAAGCCACAGGATCAATGAAGAAAGAAATGTGTTATTCATGACGGTCCATAGAAGGAAGCTGGACAAAATAAGTTGGAGTTTTGCTTTTGATATGATGGTATGAAGAAACAGAGTACTACTGGATTTAAAGGAGGTGTAATATGGAACAAGAGAGTTACTCCAAGGATGAGTTAAAGCTGCACTAGTGTTGAAGTGGGCCATAACCCACAGGCCCAGGATTTTGAAAAGGAACAAATGTAACCTTGATAAAAGAATAAATTTGGAAGAATCAGTGATCCAATCAGCATAAGTTTCGTAGGAGGTTACGCAAAAACCTGAGAGTGGTGAAGTAACGATAGATGTTCTGTTTGGCTTGCTGAACCAAAGGATTTACTCGAACCCAGTTCGAGAACAAGAGAAATTCTACAATGCTTGTGAGTATGCCCAAGTGTTAGAATACGTGATTCACTATTTACGTATGTGGTAATGATTTAAGTACGGGATGGATTGGCCCCCATACCGGAGACTTCTATCATGAACTATCATATGTTGATGGAAAATCAGAGAGCCTCGAAAACCTTTGAAGAGTGTTGACGCGATAAGCCATAAAACCATAGAATGGTAGGACGATGGAACCCCTTTACAGGCAAACGTTGCCAATCGTAGGTTATACGGTGAGGTTCAACCCAGACCCGTTTTCTGCAGGAGAAACCATAAATTGTAGACCACCATGAGTATTTCGATAGTTGTCTAGAATGGACACAGACCTATCAGCTAAGCAGATCCAGTCTCGGACGAACTTCAACTTTGACGAACCGACCCACGATTTTGAGGAAAACTCTATGCTTCTGACAGAAGAGCGTTAATGAAGGAGCTATTGTAAGATATGTGAAGAGACATACATTGTCGGCACTCCAGAGGAAGTATCTGAGTTTATTGGAACCGTAACCTTGTTTTTAAGTGTGGTAGCACCCCTGACCTTTCTGACCAAAACTTTTGCTAGAAGACCCCCAGCCACTAACCCTTTCTTGCTAGCCTCTTCGAATCTCGAGGACGAGATTCATTTTAAGTGTGGTAGGTTTGTAACATCCCAAAATTCTAAATTTTGGAATGTTATATTAAATAAATAACTATGCTTGTTGTCTGATTGTTTGTTTGATTGATTGAGTGAAATTGAGTGGAATTTGAAACTTTTGAAAGTTGAATGAGAGGGAATGAAATGACTTTCCCAAACTTTCCCCTCTACCTTTTGGATCCCAATGAATTCAAGTTCATTCCAACACCAAACCCTAGAGTGAAGATGACATGACTTCTTCCATTTGGAATGAAAAGGGTTTTGGAAAAATTTGAATTTCAATGAAAATATTTCAAATTCAAAGCTTTATGCAACTCTATGATTTTCATGAGAGAAGATAAAATGACTTCTTCAATTATATGAAATATGAGTTGGTGGTTAGAAAGAATCAAATTGAAAGTCATTTGAAAGTATCTTGAAAACCCTTTTAAATTTGAGTTTCATTTGAATTTGGAAAAAAATGAATTTTTATAAAGTTTGGATTTTGCCTCTGGAAAAATGTTCAAATGATAGGGAATATTCCCCTGATCATTTTGATATATATATGTCCTATATAAAATATTTATATTTTATATTTTATAACTCTGTTTTTATTTTCAAAAAAAAATTGGAAAAAGAAAATGCCCAGCACTACCAGCCGACCGCCCAGCCAAAGACTGGCAGCCCCTCACCAGCGCCCGGCCAAGGGCCCACCAGCGGCCGAGCTGAAGCCCAGCCACGCCAATGACGGCCCAATGAGCCAGCCAGCGCCCCCTCGCGCGAAACCGTTGGTCGGTCGACCGACCGAGCCCCCCCGCCTCTCTCCCACTGCCAGGCGGGCCCCACCTCCTCAACCCTCCCCACGCCACAGCGCCGCCGCTCACGGAGATCCCGAGATCTCCGGATCTCACCCGATCTCCCGATTCACCCTCGCCCAAGCCGAGGCGCCCCTATAAACCCCTCCCCCCACCCCCCTCGCCCCTCACGGACCCCTCTCCCAGACGACGCCACCGGAGCCCGAACACGCCGCCGCCATTGACCTCGTCGCCGTCGCCTAGCCCTCCCGAGCCCCAACGACTCCACAGACCCACCCCACCCTCATCGCGCAGACCGCCGGAGCACTCCGCCGACGCCCCGACCACCGGAGACGCCGACGCCTTTTCGCCGCCGAGCCGCCGCCGCCGTCCAACTCCGGTAACTCGCCGGACTTCTTCTCCCCCGTCCGATCTAATCTCGACGGCTAGGATTAGAACCCCCGAAGGGGTATGCACTTTAAATAAAACGGGTTTTATTCGGTTAGTTCGGTTTAGGTTAGTTAGGTTTTTTCTATTAGACCGCCCGATTCGTTTAACCCTAGGGCCCGTTTTAGTTAAGTTACGCTCAGTGCGTTAGTTAGGCCCATTAGGCCATTTTTCTTTATTTTCGTTTTTCTGTTTTAACAGAATAGTTCCAGATTTGAAAAATTCATAACTTTTATTTTACTTAATATTTTTAAGTGATTCTTTTTTGTTGGTTTGCAAATTTCTTATAGTTTCTGTAGAATATATAATTAGCTATGTTAAAATTATTTAGAATTGCTTTATTTTAATTTTAGTCAGAATAGTAAATCTGTTATAAAATGAGTTAGGAAAATTATTTTATATGATTCTTTTGTCCCAACTTTGTTTTGACATTGCCAAACCGTAGGAATTAATTTGGGCATTTTAGGATTAATAAAAAATTAGTTTCTAGCAGATTCATGTTATTCTTAATTAATTAACTAGCTACTATTTTCCTATTATTTTAATTAGCAAATAAATTTATTTTTCACATGTGATTGATTATTCTAGGATAGTTTCTGTCACTTTAGAGCATGAACTTTTATTTATAATAAATAAAACTTTTATTTTATTTTTCTTAATAGAACTTGAATTAGGCCTAATAGGAGTTTCATAATAGATTTTAAATTGATTCTTTTTGCTCCTAGTTGCTTAATGCATTCCTTTATGTTAAGTTAACATAAACCCATGGTTAGGTTATGTTGAGAAAATTTTGTTATGTAAAACTATTTCTAGTTGTTGCTTGAAGTAGGAAAAACCTTGAGTTGGATTTCTTTGAGTTTTCCTTTGGGTTTTGATTCGTTTGTTTTGATGTGTTATGTTACTATGCTATTGTGTTACGTGGTCATATGCTATGTGCTTATTATGGTTATTGTTTGCCTCGGTAGAATTTCCGGAGTGCGAAGCTTGCTACCACGAGTCCCTAGTTTACGAAGATCGTCAGCAAGGCAAGTTCACTTTGACCATGCTTTCATACCTATGTTTTATTGCATTTAGTGGCATCCTTGCAACCACCCCGCAGTAGTGTTATTGAATCCTTGTAGTTGAGTAGTATGCATGAGGTAGGAACCCATCACCCTGTTACCAAGCCCGGGACGTTATTTATTTTAATGCTACGCTATAGTAGACGGGGTTGGTATGAGTGCTCAGGAGTGGTGTGAGAATGGAGGATCTACGTCAATGACGACAACACCATGATGGAATCTGCAAGGACTGCATCTTCAAGGCCTCAAGACTTCAAGACTCGAGACAAGAATTCAATACACACTACTGGGTGAAGGACGGTTGACGGGCACCCTGGAGAAACCAGTGGTTGGCCGGGATGCATGGAGAAGCGCCATGACATCTTGGAAAGCTTCACCCAGACTCAAAGAGACGGAAGAATATTTCATGCCGGAAGCTTACTGTGCAACCGCAAGTCATTATGGGCTCTGGCTTGGTTGACCTTAGTGGTGAATCTGGCTGGGGCGGTGCTAGCAGATGTAGAACTACGGTAGGATGGGATGAGCACGGACGGTGGTCGAGGAACTCTTCGAAGACCATGTTTGGTCATCTTGTTCTCAAACACCACGAAGTGCGAGAACGTAAAAGAGGATCGAATCTTGCGGGTAAAGTGTACAAACCTCGCAGAGGGTTTAAACCTAATCGATTAGCCGTGTCCCGGTTACGGACAATTTGAGCCTATGGACTTGGATCTATCTCGGAACTCTCAACACCGGACTGATAACTAAATTGTGGGCTACTTATGATGAATTTGGGCTATGAAACATCGGTTGGCGGAACCATGTCATGATAGAAAACTCTATAGTACAGACTTCATTTATTCCTTTGATGTAGGGAAAATAAAACTAGCTTTTACGCAAACAAAACTCGAATCTGAGCCACAAAGCCATACTGCATATAGTATAGTTTATCATCTGTTTTCTCTTATTGTGATCTTGCCGGTACATTCAATGTACTGACCTACACGGCTGCAACATATCATGTTGCAGATATTTCCTCGACGAGTAATAGTTATGATACAGGGTTACTATCTACACTCAACCTGCCGATGGCGTTGATGGGACTCCACACCCGATTACTTGTTTTCCGCTGAGACTTATGAGGTATATATCAGTTTTACGTTATTTATACATGTGATTGCACTTTGATATATACATTGGTGTCTTGTGTGCAAAGATCTTGATCGAGGATGGCACGGATACACGAGGCTTGACCGTCGAGGTCGGGTCGCTCTGAAATGGTATCGAGCACATGTTGATGAGGGACGTGACCCTAGAAACCGGAAAGCCCCTAGGACAGGATATCTCAAAACTTTATTTACAAAAGACTCTTACTTCTCATCTTTTCTGAATTTATCAAATAGACCCTCTCACCTCAAATAGTTAGAATATACACCTTCCTTTGACGAGACGGAAGACCAATCAAGTCGCTCCAAGAATTAAAGATATCGGACAACCGATGGCCATTTCAGAGTAAAAAGGATTTCACCATGCGTTGGAAGGATTGCAGCTACAACAATTGAAGACTCTGAAGACCTGAAGAATTTGAAGTTTCCGAAGGAATATTTGACCTTTAGAAGACCAAACCCCTGTTACACACTTACGTTAGATGCGACGATTTGTGAGCTGTCATTTGTTTGATGTTTTCCGACAGCCCCAAAATAAAACTTGTTTCTTCAAAAAAAAAACTATTGGTTGTATTGTGTGTATATCCCTCCCCACCTCTCTCATATCTCATCCCAAAACTTTTGAACCCATAGATGATGAATGAAGTTGGACTGATATTCTCTGGACCGAAGACTCAGCCGGAGGCAGAGCTATGGATGCAGAACATGGAAAATCACTTCGGGAGCAATTTGGTTTCAAGGAAGAAGGAAGTATCTTACGCTCTTCAGTACTTTGAAGGAAGTGTTGCAACCTGGTGGAAAATGCATCAAGCCATATAGGTATTTAATGGAGCAAGAACTTGGAAGGAATTCAAGAAGACCCTGTTGAGATCACGTCTTATCCGGAAGCACCATGATACACCAAGAAATAAACCTTGTGCCTGCAAGATTTGCGGAGAAATAGGACACACCCAGGAGGAACACAAGGATGGATGCCCTCATTGTGAGGAGAAACACCCAGCTGAGGAATGCCCAACTAGTCAGGTGACTTGTTTCTTGTGTGAAGGAACCACCCACTACCCGACTCGGTGTCACATTTACCCCATGGTGCAACAAACTATTCAGGAGCAGGAAGAAGGAATGAAAGAAGCCCTCCAGAAGTTATAAAAGAACCGATGATGAATGAATGTGTTGAAGACCTTGATGGAGAAGGCCTCAACAGATTTTACTCCAATGCCTGCTATTCATGTGGAGAAGAAGGACATATTTCGCAGATTGCACCAAGGAAAGAAAAGAGTGTGCAGGATATTTCCGACAATGAAGTGAAGTTTGACCCTCGGAAATAGAAGCTCGATCATTACAGAGAAATCCGGGAAGAGAAAAGAAGGCAACCCCAGAACAACACAATTTTCGCAGAGAAGGACCTGAGTCATATCACTTGTTACAGGTGCAAGGATTTAGGTCATTACGCTAGTAAATGTCCAGAAAATAAGTCAAAAATCCAAGGAGCCTACATAATCACAAAGAAGCCCGAGACATGTCGGAAGCCTTTTGTTTTCGCTGCAAGGAAGCGGGACATTATGCTACTAAATGTCCCAACAAGGCGAAAGCTGGAGTTGAGTAGTTGGAATTTTTTATGGATAATAAGAGTAGTAGAAAGCAATTTCATCTTCATGAGTTCGATGAGTTGAGTTATGTAATAGATTACTCAGAGATTGTAATTTTTCATGACTCAATAAAGTTGTAATGTCACATCTTTGAAAGGCTTTAAGGAGTTGTCATATTTTATCTTGGAAATTAATATTCGGATGAACATGGAGGAAAGTGAGTTGTGATGCATAAGCGGAAATTGGAAATCGAGTTTGAAGTTTTGTTTGGATGATATGAATGTGTGCCCCGGAGATATGTACCTTATTCTCGAGCACCGGTTTGTTTTACAAGCTGCAGATGACGACCCTTTACGAGTCTTTCCTTAAAGGTCGGAAACAATCATGACCACGACAAGTGATCATGATTACGAAGATCTGAAGGACATGATGAAGCATATTCACCTTGAAGGAGATGCGGTCTACAAAGGCTACCCTTCATGCAAAAGGGTGGAACTTTGGTATGTGGAGGTACACCTCCACCATGTGAAAGGAGTTTGCCCAAAGATGATGGGGCAGTACTTTTTCATTTCACGTGTGCCACAAGCAACTTTCTTCGATGCTGTTCGTGAAGCAGCCATGGAAGCCATACGCCAGATCGGAGAAATACTTGAAGCAAGACTCCGTTATACTCAGGAATACCTAAGCGAAGTGCATGCAGAGATGATGGAGGTGAAGCTCAAGGCCACCACTCAACCTGTCGATGGCGTTGATGGGACTCCACACCCGATTACTTGTTTTCCGCTGAGACTTATGAGGTATATATCAGTTTTACGTTATTTATACATGTGATTGCACTTTGATATATACATTGATGTACTGTGTGTGCCAGCATACTTATCCAGGGATGGCACGGATACACAGAGGCTTGACCGTCTGAGGTCGGGTCGCTACAGCTGTCCTGGAAGGAGGCTCGGGCGACTCGACGACACGACGGGACGAGGCCGAGTGCTCCTGCTCGATCTGAAGGTGGCCACGGGGATGGATCGAGAGGAGGAGGAGGTGGTTGGATTGGATCGGGCAAGATGAGGCTGTCGATTGGCTCGCTGTTGATCCCGAGGGGAAAACGAAGAGGAGACAAGGTGGAGGTTTTTGCGGCGGCGGGGAGGAAATGATTGATGGGACGGCTAGGTCTAGGGTTGTTGGGGAACGTAGCAGAAATTCAAAATTTTCCTACGTGTCACCAAGATCTATCTATGGAGAAACCAGCAGCGAGGGGAAGGAGAGTGCATCTACATACCCTTGTAGATCGTTAAGCGGAAGCGTTCATGAGAACGGGGTTGAAGGAGTCGTACTCGTCGTGATCCAAATCACCGGAGATCCTAGTGCCGAACGGACGGCACCTCCGCATTCAACACACGTACAGCTCGGTGACGTCTCACGCCTTGATCCAGCAAGGAGAGAGGGAGAGGTTGAGGAAGACTCCATCCAGCAGCAGCACTGGCAGGCGTGGTGGTGGTGGAGGCGTGGCAATCCAGCAGGCTTCGCCAAGCACCAAGGGAGAGGAGGAGGAGGAGGCGGGGCTGCACCAAGAGGAGAAGTTCTCATGTGTTATGGGCAGCCCCTTAGGCCTCATATATATAGGGGAAGGGGAGGAGGGTGCGCCCCCTCTAGGGTTCCCACCCCTAGAGGGGCGGCAGCCCTAGATGGGAAAAGGGGGAGGCGGCCAAGAGGGGAGGGAGAGGGAGGCGCCCACTAGATGGGCCTTAGGGCCCATCTGCCCTAGGGTTTGCCCCCTCCCACTCACCCTTGCGCCTTGGGCCTCTTGTGGGGGGCGCACCAGCCCCTTTGGGGCTGGTTCCCTCCCACACTTGGCCCACGCAACCTTCTGGGGTTGGTGGCCCCACTTGGTGGACCCCCGGGACCCTCCCGGTGGTCCCGGTACGTTACCGATAAACCCCGAAACTTTTCCGGTGACCAAAACAGGACTTCCCATATATAAATCTTTACCTCCGGACCATTCCGGAACTCCTCGTGACGTCCAGGATCTCATATGGGACTCCGAACAACATTCGGTAAACCACATACAAACTTCCTTTATAACCCTAGCGTCATCGAACCTTAAGTGTGTAGACCCTACGGGTTCGGGAATCATCTGAGACATGACCGAGGCGTTCTCGGTCAATAACCAACAGCGGATCTGGATACCCATGTTGGCTCCACATGTTCCACGATGATCTCATCGGATGAACCACGATGTCAAGGACTCAATCAATCCGTATACAATTCCCTTTGTCTAGCGGTATTGTACTTGCGAGATTCGATCGTCGGTATCCCGATACCTTGTTCAATCTCGTTATCGGCAAGTCTCTTTACTCGTTCCGTAACACATCATCCGTGATCAACCCCTTGGTCACATTGTGCACATTATGATGATGTCCTACCGAGTGGGCCCAGAGATACCTCTCCGTTTACGGAGTGACAAATCCGATCTCGATTCGTGCCAACCCAATGCAGACACTTTCGGAGACACTGTAGTGCACCTTTATAGCCACCCAGTTACGTTGTGACGTTTGGTACACCCAAAGCATTCCTACGGTATCCGGGAGTTGCACAATCTCATGGTCTAAGGAAATGATACTTGACATTAGAAAAGCTTTAGCATACGAACTACGATCTTTGTGCTAGGCTTAGGATTGGGTCTTGTCCATCACATCGTTCTACTAATGATGTGATCCCGTTATCAATGACATCCAATGTCCATGGTTAGGAAACCGTAACCATCTATTGATCAACGAGCTAGCCAATAGAGGCTTGCTAGGGACATGGTGTTGTCTATGTATCCACACATGTATTTGAGTTTCCTATCAATACAATTATAGCATGGATAATAAACGATTATCATGAACAAGGAAATATAATAATAACTAATTTATTATTGCCTCTAGGGCATATTTCCAACAGTCTCCCACTTGCACTAGAGTCAATAATCTAGTTCACATCGCCATGTGATTAACATCGATAGGTCACATCGCCATGTGACCAACACCCAAAGAGTTTACTAGTGTCGTAAACTAGTTCACATCATCATGTGATTTAGACTCAATGAGTTACGAGGTTTGATCATGTTTTGCTTGTGAGAGAAGTTTTAGTCAACGGGTTTTAGTCAACGGGTCGAACCTTTCAGATCCGTGTGTGCTTTGCAAATTTCTAGGTCATACTATAAATGCTGCTTCCACGCTCCACTTGAAGCTATTCCAAATGGTTGCTCCACTATCGTATCCGGTTTGCTACTCGAGTTACTCGGATAGGTGTTAAAGCTTGCATCGGCGTAACCTTTACGCCGAACTCTTTATCACCTCCATAATCGAGAAACATGTCCTTATTTACTCCAAGGACAATTTTGACCGCTGTCCAATGATCCATTCTTGGATCATTCTTGTACCCCTTGACTGACTCATGGCAAGGCACACTTCCGGTGCGGTACATAACATAGCATATTGTAGAGCCTACGTCTGAAGCATAGGGGACGATCTTCGTCCTCTCTCTCTCTTCTGCCGTGGTCGAGCTTTAACTCTTAACTTCATACCTTACATCTCAGGCAAGAACTCCTTCTTTGACTGATCCATCTTGAACACTTTCAAGATCATGTCAAGGTATATGCTCATTTGAAAGTACCATTAAGCATTTTTGATCTATCCCTATAGATCTTGATGCTCAATGTTCAAGTAGCTTAATACAGGTTTTTACTTGAAAAACACTTTTCAAATAACCCTATATGCTTTCCAGAAATTCTACATCATTTCTGATCAACAATATGTCAACAACATATACTCATCAAAAATTCTATAGTGCTCCCACTCACTTCTTTGGAAATACAAGTTTCTCATAAACTTTGTATAAACCCAAAATCTTTGATCATCTCATCAAAGTGCACATTCCAACTCCGAGATGCTTACTCCAGTCCTTAGAAAGGATCGCTGGAGCCAGCATACCTTTTAGCATCCTTAGGATCGACAAAACTTTTCTGATTGTATCACATACAACCTTTCCTTAAGTAAACTGGTAAGGAAACTCGTCTTGACATCCATCTGCCAGATTTCATAAATGCAGCTAATGCTAACATGATTCCGACGGACTTAAGCATCGCTACGGATGAGAAAATCTCATCGTAGTCAACTCCTTGAACTTGTGAAAAACTCTTCGCCACAAGTCGAGCTTCATAGACGGTGACATTACCGTCCACGTCCGTCTTCTTCTTAAAGATCCATTTATCTCTATGGCTTGCCGATCAACGGGCAAGTCCACCAAAGTCCATGCTTTGTCCTGATACATGGATCCTATCTCGGATTTCATGGCTTCTAACCATTTGTCGGAATTTGGGCCCACCATCGCTTCTCCATAGCTCGAGGTTCATTGTTGTCTAGCAACATGTCCTTCAAGACAGGATTGCGTACCACTCAAGTAATACGCATCCTTGTCCCCCACGAGGTGCGTTAGTGACTTGATGCGAAACTTCATGATCACTATCATAAGCTTCTACTTCAATTGGTGTAGGTGCCACGGAACAACTTCACGTGCCTGCTACACACTAGTTGAAGTGACGGTTCAATAACCTCATCAAGTCTCCACCATCCTCCCACTCAACTTTTCGAGACAAACTTTTCCTCGAGAAAGGACCCGATTCAAGAAACAATCCCTATTGCTTTCGGATCTGAATTTAGGAGGTATACCCAACTGTTTTGGGTGTCCTATGAAGATGCATTTTGTCCGCTTTTGGTTCGAGCTTATCAACCTGAAACTTTTTCACATAAGCGTCGCAGCCCCAAACCTTTAAGAAATGACAGCTTAGGTTTCTCTAAACCATAGTTCATACGGTGTCATCTCAACGGAATTACGTGGTGCCCCATTAAAGTGAGTGCGGTTGTCTCTAATGCCTAACCCATGAACGATAGTGGAAATTCGATAAGAGACATCATGGTACGCACCATATCCAATAAGGTGCAACTATGATGTTCGGACACACCATCACACTATGGTGTTCGGCGGTATTAATTGTGAAACAATTTGCACAATGTCTTAATTGTGTGCCAAAACTCGTAACTCAGATATTCATCTCTATGATCATATCATAGACATTCTATCCTCTTGTCACGAAGATCTTAAACTTCACTCTGAAATTACTTGAACCATTCAATAATTCAGACTTGTGTTTCATCAAGTAAATATACTCAACATCTACTCAAATCATCTGTGAAGTAAGAACATAATGATATTCACTGCATGCCTCGGCACTCATTGGACTGCACACATCAAAATGTGTTACTTCCATCAAGTTGCTATCTTGTTCCATCTAACTGAAAAACGAGGCTTTTCAGTCATCTTGCCCATGTGGTATGATTTGCATATCTCAAGTGATTCAAAATCAAGCGAGTCCAAATGATCCATCTGCATGGAGTTTCTTCATGCGTATACACCAATAGACATGGTTCGCATGTCTCAAACTTTTCAAAAACGAGTGAGTCTAAAGATCCATCAACATGGAGCTTCTTCATGCGTTTTATACCAATATGACTTACATGGCAGTGCCACAAGTAAGTGGTACTATCATTACTATCTTATTTTTGGCATGAAAAATGTGTATCACTACGATCGAGATTCAATAAAAAATTCTTTTAGGTGCAAGACCATTGAAGGTGTTATTCAAATAAATAGAGTAACCATTATTCTCCTTAAATGAATAACCGTATTGCGATAGACATAATCCAATCATGTCTATGATCAACGCAAACACCACATGACAATTATTCTGTTTTAATACTAATCTTGATGGTAGAGGGAGCGTGCGATGCTTGATCACATCAACCTTGGAAACACTTCCAACACGTATCGTCAGCTCACCTTTAGCTAATCTCCGTTTATTCCGTAGCTTTTATTTCGAGTTACTAACACTTAGCAACCGAACCGGTATCTCAATACCCTGGTGCTACTAGGAGTACTAGTAAAGTACACATTAACATAACGTATATCCAATATACTTCTATCGACCTTGCCAGCCTTATCATCTACCAAGTATCTAGGGTAGTTCTGCTTCAGTGTCTGTTCCCTCATTACAGAAGCACTTAGTCTCGGGTTTGGGTTCAACCTTGGGTTTCTTCACTAGAGCAGCAACTGTTTTGCTGTTTCATGAAGTATCCCTTGTTGCCCTTGCCCTTCTTGAAACTAGTGGTTTTACCAACCATCAACAATTGATGCTCCTTCTTGATTTCTACTTTCGCGTGTCAAACATCGTGAATACCTCAAGGATCATCATATCTATCCACGATATGTTATAGTTCATCACGAAGCTCTAGCAGCTTGGTGGCAATGACTTTGGAGAAACATCACTATCTCATCCGGAAGATCAACTCCCACTCGATTCAAGTGATTGTTGCACTCGGACAATCTGAGCACAAGCTCATCGATTGAGCTTTCTCCCTTAGTTTGCAGGCTAAGAAAATCGTCGGAGGTCTCATACCTCTTGGCGTGAGCACGAGCACGAAATCCCAATTTCAGCCCTCGAAACATCTCATATGTTCATGACGTTTCAAAAACGTCTTTGGTGCCTCAACTCTAAACCGTTTAACCGAACTATCACGTAGTTATCAAAGCGTGTATGTCCGATGTTCGCAACATCTACAAACAACGTTTGGGGTTCAACAAACCGAGCAGTGCATTAAGGACATAAGCTTTCTCTGTCCGCATAACCGCTACTATCAACTTTCAACTATATTTTCTCTAGGAACATATCTAAACAGTGGAACTAAAGCGCGAGCTTCGACATAATTTGCAAAAGGTCTTTTGACTATGTTCAGGATAATTAAGTTCATCTTATGAACTCCCACTCAGATAGACATCCCTCTGGTCATCTAAGTGATTACATGATCCGAGTCAACTAGGCCGTGTCTGATCATCACGTGAGACGGACTAGTCATCATCGGTGAACATCTTCATGTTGATCGTATCTACTATACGACTCATGCTCGACCTTTTGGTCTCTGTGTTTCGAGGCCATGTCTGTACATGCTAGGCTCGTCAAGTTAACCCTAAGTGTTTCGCGTGTGTAAATCTGTCTTACACCCGTTGTATGTGAACGTAAGAATCCATCACACCCGATCATCACGTGGTGCTTAGAAGCGACGAACTTTAGCAACGGTGCACAATTAGGGGAGAACACTTCTTGAAATTGTTGTAAGGGATCATCTTATTTACTACCGTCGTTCTAAGTAAACAAGATGCATAGACATGATAAACATCACATGCAATCAAATATATTAGTGACCTGATATGGCCAATATCATATAGCTCCATTGATCTCCATCTTCGGGGCTCCATGATCATCATCGTCATCGGCATGACACCATGATCTCCATCATCACGATCTCCATCATCGTGTCTTCATGAAGTTGTCTCGCCAACTATTACTTCTACTACTATGGCTACCGGTTAGCAATAAAGTAAAGTAATTACATGGCGTTGTTTAATGACATGCAGGTCATACAATAATAAAGACAACTCCTATGGCTCCTGCCGGTTGTCATACTCATCGACATGCAAGTCGTGAATCCTATTACAAGAACATGATCAATCTCATACATCACATTCTTCTTGGCCATATCACATCACATAGCATACCTGCAAAAACAAGTTAGGCGTCCTCTAATTGTTGTTTGCATGTTTTACGTGGCTGCTATGGGTTTCTAGCAAAACGTTTCTTACCCACATAAAACCACAACGTGATATGCCAATTGCTATTTACCCTTCATAAGGACCCTTTTCATCGAATCCGTTCCGACTAAAGTGGGAGAGGCGGCACCCGCTAGCCACCTTATGCACCAAGTGCATGTCGGTCGGTGGAAACTGTCTCACGAAGAATGCGTGTAAGGTCGGTCCGGGCGCTTCATCCCACAATACCGTCGAAACAAGATTGGACTAGTAACGGTAAGCATATTGAACAACATCAACGCCCACAACTACTTTGTGTTCTACTCGTGCAAAGAATCTACATAATAGACCTAGCTCATGATGCCTTTGTTGGGGAGCGTGGCAGAAATTCAAAATTTTCCTCGTGTCACCAAGATCTATCTATGGAGAAACCAGCAACGAGGGAAGGAGAGTGCATCTACATACCCTTGTAGATCGTTAAGCGGAAGCGTTCATGAGAACGGGGTTGAAGGAGTCGTACTGTCGTGATCCAAATCACCGGAGATCCTAGTGCCGAGCGGACGGCACCTCCGCGTTCAACACACGTACAGCCGGTGGCGTCTCCCACGCCTTGATCCAGCAAGGAGAGAGGGAGAGGTTGAGGAAGACTCCATACAGCAGCAGCACAACGGCGTGGTGGTGGTGGAGGCGTGGCAATCCAGCGAGGCCGCCAAGCACCAAGGGAGGAGGAGGAGGAGGCGGGGCTGCACCAAGAGGAGAAGTTCTCATGTGTTATGGGCAGCCCTTAGGCCTCATATATATAGGGAAGGGAGGAGGTGCGCCCCTAGGGTTCCCACCCTAGAGGGGCGGCAGCCCTAGATGGGAAAAGGGGAGGCGGCCAAGAGGGAGGGAGAGGGGCGCCCACTAGATGGGCCTTAGGGCCCATCGCCTAGGGTTGCCCCTCCCACTCACCCTTGCGCTTGGGCCTCTTGTGGGGCGCACCAGCCCCTTTGGGGCTGGTTCCTCCACACTTGGCCCACGCAACCTTCTGGGGTTGGTGGCCCCACTTGGTGGACCCGGGACCCTCCGGTGGTCCCAGACGGTCCGATAAACCCGAAACTTTTCCGGTGACCAAAACAGGACTTCCCATATATAAATCTTTACCTCCGGACCATTCCGGAACTCCTCGTGACGTCCAGGATCTCATCCGGACTCTGAACAACATTCGGTAAACCACATACAAACTTCCTTTATAACCCTAGCGTCATCGAACCTTAAGTGTGTAGACCCTACGGGTTCGGGAATCATCTGAACATGACCGAGGCGTTCTCCGGTCAATAACCAACAGCGGGATCTGGATACCCATGTTGGCTCCCACATGTTCCACGATGATCTCATCGGATGAACCACGATGTCAAGGACTCAATCAATCCCGTATACAATTCCCTTTGTCTAGCGGTATTGTACTTGCCGAGATTCGATCGTCGGTATCCCGATACCTTGTTCAATCTCGTTACGGCAAGTCTCTTTACTCGTTCCGTAACACATCATCCGTGATCAACCCCTTGGTCACATTGTGCACATTATGATGATGTCCTACCGAGTGGGCCAGAGATACCTCTCCGTTTACGGAGTGACAAATCCCGATCTCGATTCGTGCCAACCCCAGACACTTTCGGAGACACCTGTAGTGCACCTTTATAGCCACCCGATTCGTTGTGGCGTTTGGTACACCAAAGCATTCCTACGGTATCCGGAGTTGCACAATCTCATGGTCTAAGGAAATGATACTTGACATTAGAAAAGCTTTAGCATCTGAACTACGATCTTTGTGCTAGGCTTAGGATTGGGTCTTGTCCATCACATCGTTCTACTAATGATGTGATCCGTTATCAATGACATCCAATGTCCATGGTTAGGAAACCGTAACCATCTATTGATCAACGAGCTAGCCAATAGAGGCTTGCTAGGGACATGGTGTTGTCTATGTATCCACACATGTATTTGAGTTTCCTATCAATACAATTATAGCATGGATAATAAACGATTATCATGAACAAGGAAATATAATAATAACTAATTTATTATTGCCTCTAGGGCATATTTCCAACAAGGGTTACACTGTTTATATAGGTAGGGGATTAGGGTAGGGGTTATCTAGGTCCCTCCGATCATAATCGGACGGTTCGAAAAAAAATAGGATAGGGAGTCCAATAATTAAAACGAAGATGTTTTATAGATGTTAGGGGATGATCCGGATCCAATGGTAACGACAGACCGGTTCGGGTTCAGGGCAGGTTTCGGACGCACGCAAGAGGGGGTCGGTGGTTGAGCTGTCAAGAGAGGTTAGGTGGTCAGGGTCAAGAGGGAGGCAAAAACCCGATTGGTCTCGAAACAGTCAACGAAAGCAAGGGGTGACGCGGCAACTACGAGCGGATACGGGTTCTATGAAAACATGCAGATGCAATGCGCATAATGCTACGAGATGAGATGCACGACAAGAACAAAATGCAAAACAAAAGACAAAAACCCAACCACGGAGGAAATAATATAACACATAGCCGGAAATGGCAACAGTTGGAGTTACTAATATGGAAAGTTGTATCTGGGGCGTTACAACCGCACACGGCTAAGACAAATCTTGGTGTACCTTTGGGGTGCCCCCTGCCCATGTATATAAAGGAGGGGGGAGAGGCCGGCGGCCAGGAGGGGCGCGCCATGGGGGGAGTCCTACTTGGACTCCTAGTCCAAGTAGGATTCGCGCCCCCCCCCCCTTTCCTTTCTTCAACCGGAGGGAATAGGAAGGAGAGGGAGAGGGAAAGGGAAGGGGGCGCCGCCCCCTCCTCATTGTCCTATTCGGACTCCCAAGGAGGGGGCGCGCGGCCACCCCCCGTGGGCTTCCCTCTCTCCCCCTTTAGGCCCATGTTGGCCCAACACTTCACCGGGGGGGGGGGGTTCCGGTAACCCATCGGTACTCCGATATAATATCCGAATCACTCGAAACCATTCCAATGTCCGAATACAACCTTCCAATACATGAGTATTTACCTCTTGACCATTCCGAGACTCCTCGTCATGTCTGTGATCTCATCCGGGACTCCGAACAAACTTCGGTCACCAAAACATATAACTCATAAAGCAAATCGTAATCGAACGTTAAACGTGCGGACCCTACGGGTTCGAGAACAATGTAGACATGACCGAGACACATCTCCGGTCAATAACCAATAGCGGAACCTGGATGATCATATTGGTTCCTACATATTCTACGAAGATCTTTATCGGTCAAACCGCATAACAACGTACATTATTCCCTTTGTCATCGGTATGTTACTTGCCCCAGATTCAATCGTCGACATCAGCATACCTAGTTCAATCTCGTTATCGGCAAGTCTCTTTACTCGTTCCGTAATGCATCATCCCGTAACTAACTCTTTAGTCACATTGCTTGCAAGGTTTATAGTGATGTGCATTACCGAGAGGGCCCAGAGATACCTCTCCGATACTCGGAGTGACAAATCCTAATCTCGATCTATGCCAACTCAACAAACACCATCAGAGACACCTGTAGAGCATCTTTATAATCACCCAGTTATGTTGTGATGCTTGATAGCACACAAGGTGTTCCTCCGGTATTCGGGAGTTGCATAATCTCATAGTCAGAGGAATATGTATAAGTCATGAAGAAAGCAATAGCAATAAAATTAAAAGATCATAATTCTAAGCTAACGGATGAGTCTTGTCCATCACATCATTCTCTAATGATGTGATCCCGTTGATCAAATGACAACACATGTCTATGGTCAGGAAACTTAACCATCTTTGATTAACGAGCTAGTCAAGTAGAGGCATACTAGGGACACTTCGTTTGTCTAGGTATTCACACAAGTACTATGTTTCCGGTTAATACAATTCTAGCATGAATAATAAACATTTATCATGATATAAGGAAATATTAATAACAACTTTATTATCGCCTCTAGGGCATATTTCCTTCACCTTTTGGCCTCGATGATAGGGTGAAGCGCACCCAGTCGATCGATAAAGTCTAGGGTCTGGGCGAAGTCTAGCTTGAACACCAAGTAAACTTTCCTAGATAAGCATGTTTATATCTTGGTAGCGATGATTTTTTTCGAAGACGCTTCTGCCGGCTATAAAGTTGAACTGATCGGCATCGATGAGGGTCTCAATTTTTCGCTGAAGACGAGTGGTATGGACCTTTCCACATCGCCTTCATGGGGCTATTTTGGAGTATGACCGTTCGGGAGGTGCCGGGCATGGGGATGCTAGCGACCTTCGGGAATAGCATGACATGTGCATGGTTTAAGCTCTGAGTCGGCATCGGGAGAGTGGAAAGCGATGAACATGCGCGTGAGCGCTGCCTCCACCATGGTCCAGGCAGCCTGATAGGAGCCTGGGCCTAGCCCATCTGGACCAAGCACACTGTTCTGATCCATTGCATCGGCGACCTCTTTGATTTCCTCCAACTCGAGGGCCCCCCGTGTAAATATGATGGATGACAAAGGTCCAACATGTTTGGTAGGCCGGGCCTAGCGGCAACTTTAGTGTCATGGGTCACCACAAGCTCAATGCCACCGGTGTCGATGGTGTGGATCTAGTTTTTCGGATACCTTTGTGAAGCCATGGCATGGAAGAATTTTGTATTCTTGTTGCCATCTATAATCGCCTTGAATTTGCCATGCCGCTTCCAAAGCACCGCACGCTACTTCATGGAGAGATGCAACACATATCTAGCCTAATTGTGTAACACTTGACCCTCGCAACAGGATTGCGACATGGATGTTGTCTTCCATTATGAGCAAGTGAGTGAAACCCAACCATTTGGTTGTATGAAAAAAATTATGGAAAGATTCACTTGATATTATTGTTGCTCCTATATTGTTGGCTCCATAGTATCAAAATTATTGGGTACAAATTTTGCCTCACTCCACACTGAAGCCTCCTTGGTTTTCTGCTCAATCCGATCTAAGCTGAGCACGACTCGAGAACAAAATGGAACATTTTATCCCCAACAGTAAAAAAAGGGAACTACTTAGTTGTCTATATATTTTTGATATAGATACATGGAGGTGTGAACAACACTAGAGCGTGAGGAGAAAAATAAACAAAAGCATGTAGGAAACGAGTTTGGGGGAAGCGAAAGGCATTCCCTCACCACTCTGAATAGATGCAACACATATCTAACTTCCTCGTGCAACGCATGTTCATTAGCAGGAAAGGGGTAGAGCTCTTTAAATAATAATAATAATCAAAGAGGCCCATAAGGAATATGCAATTGTTATCAACACATATGAAAGAAACACTTGTTTTCTTTTGAACCATGGCAGCAGAGCGGTAACACTTGACCCTCGTAACAAGATTGCGACATGGATGATGAACCTTGTCTTCCGTTATCAACAAGACAATTAAACCCACCATTTGGTTGTATAAAAAAATATTGGAAAGATTTACATGATACTGTTATTGCTCATATATTGTTGGCTGGCTCCATAGTATCACAAAATCATTGCGTAAGAATTCTGCCTCTACTCGAGTCACATTGAAGGCTCTTTGATTTTCTGCTCAGTCCGAGCTAAGCTCGGCACAAAAGAAATGGAACATTTCATCTTCACTAGTAAAAAATGGAACTACTCAAATGTATATATATATTTTGTATAGATACATGAAGGTGTGAGGGAGAAAATAAAAAAAGCACGTAGAAAACGAGGCTAGAAGAAACGAAAAACATTTCCAACTGTCCGAGCCTTTGGACCCTGACCTCCCCCTACCCCCTCCCGCGCTTTTCTCTCTCTGCCCTTCTCTCCCTCCGCGCACAGCCACACCCCCCTCTCTCTCTCTCTCCTTCTTGACCCCTATCTCTCTCCTCGCCCCTTCTCTCCCGCCCGATCGACCCAGGAACTGCCGATTTCGCCGGTTCTTGGCTCGATCTCTCCTCGTTGGCTCGTGGAGATCACCTCCTGTTTGGCCATAAAGATTCCAGATCCCCACCTGTTTCCTGGTTCGATCTCTCAGACCGATTCGATTTTACCACGCACAACAAGGAAGCATTCCTTTCATATCTGGGCCCGAGCGATTGGATCGTCCCATGCTCCACTGCGACGCGGATATCCTGAATAACAAAAATATTTCCCATCCAGATTCCATCGGATTGTATCATAATTGGTGAAAGGTGTGACGTTAAGACATAATTTTGGTCGGAAATTCTTCGACATGGGGAGGGTGAAGCTCAAGATCAAGAAGCTGGAGAACACCAGCGGGCGGCAGGTGACATATTCTAAGCGGCGGTCAGGGATTCTCAAGAAGGCCAAAGAGTTATCCATTCTCTGTGATATCGATCTCATTCTTCTCATGTTTTCCCCCAGTGGAAGGCCTACCATATGCGTCGGCGACAAAAGGTAATGGTTTTGGTTCATCTGAGTTAATTCATTCAGATTTAGGTCAACAAGCCCATAATATGACTATAGAGATGGACATTTAATTTTCTCCTAAAACAAATACGCTTAGCTTTTTTATGAAATTGTTGTAATTTTGCCATTGAATTGATCAATTTCTTGGCTGATTAATTAATTGAAACAAGGGAATTGATTTTTCAATGCATTTGACCAATTCTGAAATTTCACTCGTATGGTCCTATGTTCCGACTGAAGCACCATTCAATTTACAGTTTTTATGTCATTGTTCTTCTTTCATTTTTGCAATAGTAGTTCTATGCTTTTTCTTTCGGGTGAAATCGTAGAATTACAAAACAATGCTTTAGCCATATATCTGTCATGTTTTCAGATATGGGGTGCTAATGATATTTAGGACGGCAGAGTTAAATCAGAATTGCATGTTTACCTGATATACTATTCAATTTGCAGCCCCATAGACGAAGTCATTGCAAAGTATGCACAACAAACTCCTCAGGAAAGGGCTAAAAGGTATTTGAGTTACATACATTTTCTGTTTACCTGCTGAACCAATTATACTAACATATAAGCTGAAATTCATTCTTTCTGTTTAACAGGAAGCTGGAGAGCTTAGAAGTATGTTATGCCAACAGATAGAGTTATTTATCAAGGCATTTTTCCTTAGCAGATTAAGTTTGAGAATGAGCTGACTAATCTGCTTTTGTTCCCAAAAGGCACTAAAGAAGACATTCAAGAAGCTAGACCATGATGTCAACATTCAGGACTTCTTAGGCTCCGGGTAATTTTGCTAGTATTTATTTTGGATATCAAGAGAGCAGCATGATTGCAGAAATGTATAACTCCAACGAAATTTCTCACTATGTAGTTCTTTTCAATCTATTGCAGGGGTCAGACGGTCGAGGTACATCTTCAACATATATCACAGCTAGGGCGATGAGCACTTCATGGAATTTCTTCTTTCTGGTTTTCGGTATCTAATGCTCGTTGGCTCAATTGTTTCACAGGAATTATCTAGTCATCTTGGCGCATTGCAATGTCAAATGGCAGATGTTCAAAAGCGTCTCAGGTAGTTAATTAGCACCAATTCACTTAAGCAGCTCGACAAATTTGCTGCTTTATTGATTGATTCAATGTAATAAGTAGAGACATATATGCTCTTTACCTAAAAAAAGAGGCATATCTGTTGAAATCTTTCCATTCAGTGCCGTCTAAAGTAATGTTTTCATGGCACGTGATCTTCACTTCATAAGGGGCCTTTGAAAAAAAATGCATTTATGGTAGAGTTAATTGTAGCTCTTTACACAAACTTGAAGGGAAACCATGAAAATTGAGGAGCATAACAGTTCGGCATTTTTTTTTCTTCAGTTATTGGAGCGATCCCGAGAAGGTTGAGAATATAGACCATATAAGAGCGATGGAGCAATCTCTCAAAGAATCTCTTAATCGCATCGGCATTCATAAGGTAGAGATATCCCTAAACCTTCTTATTAACTCCAGCCGATCTTAATGCGTGCTGCACACTGTTCAGCATAACGGGCTAGCTGTTCAATATCCGAAGTATAAATTCTGTTAAATTTTGTATTGTCACTCAGAATTCGATCTCATGTTGTACCCTGTTGGATATGCTTAGGAGAACTTTGCAAAGCAGCATCTGATGGGCCTACAGTGCGCTGCTGCTCAGGTAATAGTTTTCACCTTCACAAATTCAGAACTTTTGGTTTCAGGTTCAGATATCTGATCGAGATGTTGGCCCTTGCTATTTAATTTCAGTTCCAGAACGAGATGCAGCTACCTCTGGGGCTAACCGTTGACCCGAACCCTTCGTCGTGGTTCCACAGCGGTGGCGGCAGCGATGGACAGCCGCCCATGATGTTACCTGAAGACCCCAGCTTGCTCCATCAGAGGTGAGTATCGGGACTGAGCTTAGGGGTGGTTGGTCAGGAGTAGCATTTATGTGAAGAAGAAACATAATCGTCCACGACTCACGCACTCCACCACGCAGGGACATCGGGTGCTCGACGAGCACGTCGCTGCAGAGCTACCCGGGCTACTTCAGCATGAGCAAGCAGTCGACGGACACCGCCGGGGGCGAGCAGCAGCACCAGCAGGCGGCGGCGGTACATCAGCACCAGCACCAGCACCAGCAGCCGGAGTTCAGCCAGGGCGACTGCCTGACGTCACTGCATCTCGGCGCGCAGTTCCCGTACCAGTCCGCCTTCGACCACGCCAGCCTCCTCAACGACAGGCTCTTCAGGCCGGACATGGAGCTGCACGTCGACAACGCGGCGGCCTCGGCCATGGACTTCGTCGGCGGACACTATGAAATGCCGAGGCCCGGCGACGAGGCCAGCTTCCAGAACTGGGCATCGGCGGCATGCGGCGCCACCATGTACGATCACCAGCAGCAGCCGCCATCTGCCCAAGTGAGTAATATACTCATGCATAGCAAAAATCTTGATTATTTTGTCCATTAAGTATCTTGATGATCTCAGAAAATATTCCATGAATAAATGACGAACGAGCATTTCTTCCCAATATCCGCGAAATGATTGTGTTTTTCCTTTCTGAGAATATTTTCTTCAGCTTTTGATCTGGTCTTCTTTTCAGCTTATTGTTCAGAACATGACTGAATCCCTGACCGTCAGCTCCCTGCAGCAGCAACTCTGATAGTAGCTTCGTTCGACCACGACACTGCCGTACATCAGCAGCTCATGATTTGATGATTCTTTAGCCAACGAACCGAAGCCTAAAGGCCTTACCATCGCTGCTAAAAAGAATCCTTCTCAGTCAGTTTGTTATTCCGTAGGAATGAAACAAGGTGTATAGGGGAAAATTGAATTTGTCAGTGTAAAGCATATACTGACCATAGCCGATTCAACTTGTAAAATATAAATGGATTCTTAACTCTAATGTAAACTATGCTGCATTTTTGCCATGAAAAAGGTTGGACAGCTAACATCCTCCAAGCACGAGCAATATTGTATTACCTCCGTCCAGTTCTCAAAATGTTGACGTCCTGAACATTGACAGGGTCTCCAAAACACAGCATTTGTTTGTACTACAATATATACTAGATGCATAATTTTAAAACAATCTATGTTCCAAAATATATGACTTTCTGTAAAGCATGTAGTTAAACTTCTCTACCTTCGAATTATTTTTTGGCACACGCTAGGCGCCGGTCGACCGGCTGAAATTTCGGCCGGTCGCCTGCCAGACGTGCATAAGTGTCATGCGGGCCGTGCGATTCCTGGGCGCCGTCCTCATCTTGAACTGCTTTGCGGTAAAAAAAGGGGGAGGAACCCCCCCCCCCCCCCCCCCAAACCTCGTTGAACTGCCGCATGGGCTCACACGTGCTCCTCGCTGCCACACTTCCGGGCTCGTGCGCTCCTCACTGCACTTTAGGCCCCGACGTGTGCCGCTGTTTAAGCATTGAATCTGGTTTGTAGCACTTTGTCGCGGCGAGCTCGTTGCTCCCATGTCGCCTCGGTCATAGCACGCGCCGTCGAACTCATGGCACATGTTCACTACGGTCTCCGAGCGTACACCATGGCTTGTCCCTGTCATGCTCCAGTAAACACTGGACGCAGCAAAAATTGCTCACCGACCGTAGCACTAAAGGACTTTGGCCATTGTAGCTCTGGTGGGTCGCGTCGGCCGCGACAAAAAGGTAAATACTTGCAACTCTGAACAATGATAGTTCCAGCAAAACTGGCTACTGGTTCCGGCAAAAAAAAAAACTGGCAGCTAGAGGTCGTCGATTCTGGTTCCAACATTTTGTCACACGGTTCCAGCATTCTTGTTGCCATGTTCCAGCGCGTGGTCGTCACGGTTGCAACATCACCCCTCGCCCCCTCCCAGCCAACGCTCACCACGGTTGTAGGAAAAGACGCCAATGGTTCCAGCTCGCGGTCACAACGGTCGCAGCAAAAACGTCGACGGTTTCAGCTTGCAGTCATCACGGTCGCAGCAAAAACGCTGCTAATTCCAGCACATGGTCACCACAGTAGCAGCAAAATATGCTGCTGGTTCCAGCATGTGGTCACCATATCCAGTACCGGTGGTTGCCGGTTGCATCATCATTTATCGCCGTCCCCAGCAGCAGGCAGGTGGCGGTCGTAGCACCCCCGTCCGCCTGCCCACGGTGGCAGCTTTGCCGGTCCGCGGTTGCAACTCCTGCCAACCACGGTTGCAGCCTCGCAGCCACCATTGCACGCTGGCCCAGCTATCAGTAGGGGGCGTCAATGGCTGTGGGACAGAGAGAGGAGAGAGGCGCGGCCGCGTGGACGTCAACTTGGACAGTGAGGGCGTGGTGTGGCAACCGTTCGCAGGAAGAAGGAAGACTGGATTGAGAGATGCGGCGGGAGGAGATAAGGATGCAGCAAGCGGTGCGTGGGCCACTAGCACGTATTTTCCCACACGAAGTGACGAGGCGACCTGCCGAATTTTTGGCTCATTGGGCGATAGGAATCATTAGGCTTACTAGCAAAAAGCCCGTGTGATTGCAACATGTACAAATAAATAAATATGTGGTTAGAAACCTAAAATAATTTACAACTCAAACAATTTTGTATGTAGTGAAACACATACTTTTATTTGAGCGAAACAATATTGAAACTTTGAAAGTACCCAAAAATATTAAGGGTCATTCTTGAAGGAAAAAAATATATTCCTGCACAAATTTCTTGATGAAAAATTTGTAACACAACACCCTTGCTTTGCTACCGGCCGCCGCCTCCATTAAGCCACACATCTTACTCCTGCTAGCAATGGCACTGGACATGGCGAGGGTGAACTCTTGTGACATTCTCAAGGGTTATATGATTGGCATTGCTAGTGGAAGGTTATCTAAATGGCTTAAAATGATTATTCTAACCTGAAAAAAGCAAGACAGACATATTATAATGTAGTAATTTAATATGTCCCCGCGCCTGCAGAATCTAATATACAATAAGCAATGCCTTTTTTTGACCTCCTCCTTCTGTACAGAAGATCGTTCCCCAGATTGTTACTGTTGCACCATAGTCAAGAAGCTAGACTACTCGCTCAGAAGGACCAAGGTGATTCGATTCGCGATCGTCATGCCAATCGCCCGTGAGTAATGCTTTTGTGGTGTGTTCGATGTCAGGTTATCTGTTGCAATGTGCACTGAAGCAGTGGCAGGACCAGTATCTTGGTTCATCTCAGAATCACCCTCCTGAGACAGATGGGCTGACACTGGCCCACACACCAGTTCTCTCCACTATCTACCACTTCGAAGGGTAATTCCAAATTTATCAGCAATTTCAGAAGGACCAAAACTACCAGAATGTGAACTCTATGGTACGAGTAAAGCAGAGCTGGTGAGTCATGATTTAGCCCCTTTCTCCGAACTCCAACTCCTAATTGACAGTGACATGTTGCTTGAAATGTAGAATAACAATTTCCAGTCCTTCTCAGATAAGTTAAGAAGGCACACAACAGTTGTAGCCAATACAAGGTTTACAAAGTATTAATGCGAACATGTAGGTTCATAGGATTGTAGGAATGTGAAGACATATCAAACTAAAAAATAATTACGAGCAACAGATTCATACTCTGAGCCATGACAAACGGATTTTTAAGTGATTGTTTAGTAATCTAAGAAATGACAAGCAATGAGCATGTGAATATCAAGACTACCCCCCCTAGATTTGATTGTCTGTGTACTCTCCTAGAGGTTCAAGGTTGTTCCTCACAGTTCAATCGAACATTGATGATGGTCAATCTAGATCTCAGATCGTACAACCCAATGGTGCCAATGTTGACGATGTCTACTATTATCTAACCGACAGTAGGACACATGATACAGAAAAGGGCATGCATGAGAGTTGATTTACCACTACCTATTCTACCAAAAATACCCGTCTGCATACCTTGGAGTGTATCTCACCTCCATCATTATTAAAAATTTAATGACATGAGCTACTTAGAAATATTCTACTATTGATCTGGCAAAGCACTGAATCAAAAAATTCAGTTTCCCATGAGTTTAGATTTCTAACAATTTACTCGCAAGTGCAAAAAAGTGCAGCTTCTTTAGAACATGTCAAAACAAAAATGTAAATATGTAACATAAGTAGGCAAGAGGGAATAGAGATGATGGTATTTACATGGAGGTTATGGAGCTGAATTTCTCCCTCTGACGGCCAGTTATGAGATAATTAATCTTCAGTCATTGAATGAGAGGCCTCTGTTATGCTTTTTGCTGGGAAGATTTTCCCCGAAGTAAGAAGGCAGTGAGATTAAAAGTTGAGAACATAACTTGCCACAGAGTTTAATCCATGTTTTGAAATCATTCACCTATCTATTTACAACCGCAGTCGTAAACAATACAACCACTGCATTGGCATTACCAGATGACAGAGCAGAGTAGAGCTAGCAGCAACTAAGAGTCTGAAGCTCTCTACCCTTTGCATCCATGGCTGACCCATCTTATCAACCGTAAGAGATTCACATGTACAAACAATGTAGTGGTTGTACAAGTGCTCAACTCAGATGCCATTCTTTGTGAAGGGAATATGTAATACCAGTAGTACCTTTCTTGTCAACTCAGTGGTCATGGTCGCAACGCAGTCCACCGGCAACAGGGCAGAGGTGAAGGCCATGACGGCCCTCGTCGGCAAGGACCTAGCCGGCTCCCAGCTCGCCACCGTCAAGGTCCACCACAGTAGCGAGCTCTCCTCTATGATGCACCCAAGAAAGGGGTGGATCCGGATTGAGCACACACAAACACACACATACACACACACAGAAAGGGGAGGATCGGGAGGCACTCGTGTGGGGAAGGGAGGGTCTGACTCAAGGAAGTAGGCTGGCCAATGGAGAGCGGCTGCGACAAATGAGGAAAGAGAGGAGTTGGGGGAGGTGTGGCGCAGGCATCGAGTGTCGCTGGTGGTGGAAAGCCGAGGGGTGGTGGCACTTCGGGTAGGGGTGCGAGAGCGATGGGGTAGGCGATGGCGGCGCGCGGAGGAGGCGTTGGGGCCGGTGGCGTGGCGTGGAGGACTCAGGGCTGGCGGTGCGCCGCGCCGTAGCAGGGGGTGGTGGCACGCCGGAGGAGGAGATGGGAGGTAAGGTCGTGGGTCGTCCGGGTGGTTTTTTTCTTTTTCTCTCGCACATACCGATTCGGATTGACTTGGTCACTTGGACTGTGGGTTGATTTCAGGAAACACCAAGGGATTTTCTACAAAATTAATGATTAATGATGGACGGGCAGAAACACTAATGACTTTATTAGTAGGTATATATATATGGAAAGAAAATTATATGGAAAGAAACATTAATGCATGAAAATAGAAAATGGAAAGAAAATTATATGGAAAGTACTACTGATTATTTATATTTATTAGCAGAAAATGCATTAGCGGTTCGGGTCCGAACTAGGTGCCTGGGCATCTAGGTGCCCTAGATAATTTACCTGTATGAATTTCTTCCCATGTTGCACCTTTATAGCTTTTCAAAATAGAGTAAGGTACAGAAAAACCAAAATTGGCAATCTATATCTATATCTATACCTACTAATAAAAGAAATATGTATTCTTAGTCCATTTTGCCATTTTATAGAATATCATCTATTGTTTCTGACATTAAACCGTAGTACATATCAACTGTTTTTTAAAATACTCATATCTTCTAAACTGTAACTCGAATTTAACATGTTAATACATGGAATTTGATTAGAAAAATATCTAGAATCTAAATATAATGTTATTTGACCTGTTAAATTTTAAAAAATACTATCTAGGCTGCAATGTTAATCAACAATGTATTTTTCGTATTTTTTCATATCGACACCGATTCAGATTGGGGATGAACACCTCAACAAAATTAGGATTTGGACATTACATTGAAGATAAATTTGCTAGAGACACCCAATAAATAAGGACATGCGTGACAAGAAATAAAAGAAGGACCCCATAAAGATGGGGTGTCCGCTATAAAATAAATAAAAAAGAAAATGCAGAGGAGATCCATAAAGATGAGATGTTGTGCTATTCTACTATATGTAAGAAGAAAAAAGAGGACATGCATGAAAAAAAGTAAAAGGAGGCATACATGACAAAAAATAAAGTAAAAGACAAGTTTGATAAGATATAAATAGTGATGAAACAAGAACCAATACGTATGACATGTGTGGCAAGAAATAGTGATGAAATAGGGGCGCAAGTACTTGCGTCCATAGAGACCATAGAAAAATGTTCTTTTCCAGACAAAAAAATATCTCTTTTTATGATTAAAAATCTTGTAACTCTTTAACAACTCTTCATGTATTTAAATATGCATGTGAAAAAAGTGTTCAAGAGTTACCCTAAATGGGAAATTGTTAAATTGAAAACTGCCATTGATGCACACATGTCTCGGTAGTGTGATAATATGTCATCATTTGTTTTTGTTGTTTTTCTTTACTCGTCCATAACAACATCCTATTCCGAACATGGCATGAATAAATGCATGATCATTTGCTTGTTTCTTTGTACAGATTAAATCTACATGCAAGCTGTGTTGAATTAGAACACATGTAGAATAGGTTAAGACCATCTTTGTTTTGGCCATAACTACAAATTCTCAGATTATAGACCATTTTTTAAAGTTAAGAGCGTGTGGATTTTTTCTCCCGGGCCTTTTTGCTAGTACATAATTAAGAAAACTCAAGATATACATATTACTCGTATCCTTTAAAGGATGTTGGCTAGAGCTTTTTAAATTAAGAGCGTGTGATATTTTTTTCTTCGGTTAAAATGCACGGATCTCTAGTAGGAGTACATAATTAAGAAAACTCAGGCTATATATATTACTCGTATCCTTTAAAGGATGTTGGCTAGATCGCTCTCGGCCAAGCGCTCGCGCTCCATAGTATTATAGACTACTTCCCACTTTCCGAAAAGGAACAGTTTTTCCGGAAACCCTAACGCTCTAGCGACTAGGGTTTGGCGGCCTTGACGGTGCCCGCAGATCGATTCAACGGGGTGCACCGGACTTCCGCCGGAGGATGGCGACACCCTCTGGAAGCGGCAGCGGGGCGGCGGCGGAGACGCTGTCGCCGAGGTCTGCTAGGGCGCGCTTGGAGGAGCAACTAGGAAAGCTTGACATCACGGAAGAAGAGGCGACACCCTTGGTGCTAGATGATCGAGTTGAAGGGGCGCCAGAGAGGTGGATGGTGGCAGGGAAGATCCCACACCGCAATATTCTTCACATCAACACCATCTCGAACGCTCTCCGACCTGCATGGGGTAACCCTAAGGATCAGGTCTTCCGCTTAGTGGAGAAAACACGTTTGTTGCGGAGTTTGCGACGCAACGAGATAGAGATCGTGTATGGGACGGATCCCCATGGCACATCAGCAAGAACGCGGTCATACTTTCTGAATTTGACGACTGCATGTGCCCGTCAGAGCTTCAGTTCGACAAGTTGAAGGTCTGGGCCTGTGTAGTTAATCTCCCATTCAATCTGCGTGACGAATCATGGTGCAAAGCGATAGCAAAGCAGATTGATAAGGGGGAAAGTTCAATCCACTTCGATCACGCAGGAGGCTACCTTCGTGCTCGCGTCACTCTGGACGTTGCCAAACCACTGCGATGATGGATTCTGATCAATTCTGCAAGGAGAGGTTCTACAGATCCGTATTATATTCAATATGAAAATATACCTCACTTTTGCTTCTAATGTGGTCGTTTGGGCCACTCCGATCTGCTCTACCCGACTCCTAGTACGAGAGATGAGAATGGCGATTTGCCGTTTTGTAAAGGCTTGCGGCCGCCAGAAGAGAAAAGGAGAGCTGCCTCGTCTGAGGGATCCTCGAAGCCTCAACAGGCCAAATCAAGTAGGAACGACACTAAGAATTCTAACACTGCAGCCGAAGCAGGTGTCGAGGTGAACTCCCCTATGAAACATAAAACAGCTCCAAAATGTAAGGGAGGACCCCAAAACCAAGTCTACCATAGAATTGAAGTTCCACTCTTGACAAATCAGACAGCAAATGATGTTGGTGAGGGGGAGAACGTAGCTACGGATGCTCCCAGGGATGGAGAAGGCTCTGAGGATGATGGTACAATGAGAGAACCAAAGAAGAAGAAACCCACGCCTACCAATTCTGAAACCTTGGCAGAGGCTGCTGGACAACCCTGCCCATCCCAATGATATGCTTAAGTTGGAACTGCCGGGGGCTTGGGAACCCCGAGGCAGTTCGAGAGCTTCGCAATGTTGTGAAGCAAGAAGGACCCGGTCTGGCTTTTGTTATGGAAACAAAGATCAGAGGGAAATGTGTGAAGAGACTTCAGCAGACCTTAGGGTTTGTTGGTTGCTTTGTTGTTGATAGCGTCGATTAAGTGGAGGCCTGATACGTCTCCAACGTATCTATAATTTTTTATTGTTCCATGCTATTATATTATCTGTTTTGGATGTTTAATGGGCTTTAATATACCTTTTTCTATTATTTTTGGGACTAACCTATTAACCGAAGGCCCAGTGCAAATTACTCTTTTTTTTGCCTATTTCAGTGTTTCGCAGAAAAGGAATATCAAACGGAATCCAAACGGAATGAAACCTTCGCGAGGATCATTTTTGTAACAAACGCAATCCAGGAGACTTGGAGTGGACGTCAAGGATGCAGTGAGGATGCCACGAGGCATGAGGGCGCGCCCCCATCCTCGTGGGCCCCTCGCAGCTCCACCGACCTACTTCTTTCTCCTATATATACTCTTATACCCTGAAAACATCCAGGGGAGCCACGAAACACTTTTTCCACCACCGCAACCTTCTGTACCCGTGAGATCCCACCTTGGGGCCTTTTCCGGCGCTCCGCCGGAGGGGGAATCGATCACGGAGGGCCTCTACATCAACACCATGGCCTCTCCGATGATGTGTGAGTAGTTTACCACAGACCTTCGGGTTCATAGTTATTAGCTAGATGGCTTCTTCTCTCTCTTTGGATCTCAATACAAAGTTCTCCTCGATTCTCTTGGAGATCTATTCGATGTAATACTTTTTGCGGTGTGTTTGTCGAGATCCGATGAATTATTGGTTTATGATCAAGATTATCTATGAACAATATTTGATTCTTCTCTGAATTCTTATATGCATGATTTGATATCTTTGCAAGTCTCTTCGAATTATCAGTTTGGTTTGGCCTACTAGATTGATCTTTCTTGCAATGGGAGAAGTGCTTAGCTTTGGGTTCAATCTTGCAGTGTCCTTTCCTAGTGACAGCAGGGGCAGCAAGGCATGTATTGTATTGTTGCCATCAAGGATAAAAAGATGGGGTTTATACCATATTGCTTGAGTTTATCCCTCTACATCATGTCATCTTGCCTAATGCGTTACTCTGTTCTTATGAACTTAATACTCTAAATGCATGCTGGATAGCCGTCAATGTGTGGAGTAATAGTAGTAGATGCAGAATCGTTTCGGTCTACTTGACACGGACGTGATGCCTATGTTCATGATCATGCCTAGATATTCTCATAACTATGCGCTTTTCTATCAATTGCTCGATAGTAATTTGTTCACCCACCGTAAAATATGCTATCTTGAGAGAAGCCACTAGTGAAACCTATGGCCCCCGGGTCTATTTTCCATCATATTAATCTCCCGTCAACTAGCTATTTCTGTCACCGTTTATTTTGCAATCTTTACTTTTCAATCTATACAACAAAAATACCAAAAATATTTATCTTATTATCTTTATCAGATCTCACTTTTGCAAGTGGCCGTGAAGGGATTGACAACCCTTTTATCGCGCTGGTTGCAAGGTTCTTAATTGTTTATGCAGGTATTAGGGATTTGCGTGTAGTCTCCTACTAGATTGATACCTTGTTTCTCAAAAACTGAGGGAAATACTTACGCTACTTGCTGCATCACCCTTTCCTCTTCAAGGGAAAACCAACGCATGCTCAAGAGGTAGCAAGGCCTGGGTCTCTTCTGGTCCAAAGATGTCATAGTAGAACTCAAGAATTACGGTTCAGCCCACATTAATGTTGTGGTGCGTGATTCATTGGATGTTTCGGTGAGTTGGAGATTTACTGGATTTTATGGAGCGCCACGAGCTGAAAACAGACACCACAGTTGGCGGTTCCTCCGTACTCTACATAATCTTCCGCATGCAGATTGGCTATGCATGGGTGATTTTAACGAAACCCTTGATGGGGACGAGCACTTCAGTCGGACGGCGAGACCGGAATGGCAAATGAGAGCATTTCGTGAAGTCACTGATGAATGTGCGCTGCAGGATTTAGGTTGGTCCAGTGTCCCCTACACATGGGATAACCGGCAATCTGGTGATGCCAATGTTAAAGTGTTGGGGATCGTTGCAGAAATTAAAAAAAATTATACGCATCACCAAGATCAATCTATGGACAGACTAGCAACGAGAGAGAGGGGAGTGCATCTTCATACCCTTGAAGATCGCGATGCGGAAGCGTTACAAGAATGTGGATGAAGGAGTCGTACTCGCAGCCATTCAGATCGCGGTTGATTCCGATCTAAGCGCCGAACAACGGTGCCTCCGCGTTCAACACACGTACAGCCCGGGGATGTCTCCTCCTTCTTGATCCAGCAAGGGGAGAGTAGAAGTTGAGGGAGAGCTCCGGCAGCACGACGGCGTGGTGGTGGAGCTTGCAGTTCTCCGGCAGGGCTTCGACAAGCACTACTACGGAGGAGGAGGTGTTGGGGAGGGAGAGGGCTGCGCCAGCGGAAGGGCTGCGGCTCCCATGCGCCTCCCCACTATATATAGGGGTGGAGGGGGCTGGTTTCTTACCCTCCAAGTCCATTGGGGCGTTGGCAAAGGTGGGGGAAAGAAATCCCATCATTTCCCTTCCCCATCGATTGTTATCCCCCTTTTTTAGGGATCTTGATCTTATCCCTTCGGGATATGATCTTATTCCTTCAAAGGGGGGGGGGATCTTGGTGCACCTTGACCAGGGGTGTGGGGCCTTGCCCCCACTACCCACGTTCATGTGGGTCCCCCCATGCAGGTGGGCCCCACTCCGGAACCTTCTAGAACCTTCCCGGTACAATACCAAAAAATCCCGAACATTTTTCGGTGGCCAAAATAGGGCTTCCCATATATAAATCTTTACCTCCTGACCATTCCGGAACTCCTCGTGACGTCCGGGATCTCATCCGGGACTCCGAACAACATTCAGTAACTGCACACTAATTCCCATAACAACTCTAGCGTCACCGAACCTTAAGTGTGTAGACCCTACGGGTTCGGGAATCATGCAGACATGACCGAGACAGCACTCTGGCCAATAACCAACAGCTGGATCTGGATACCCATGTTGGCTCCCAAATGTTCCACGATGATCTCATCGGATGAACCACGATGTCGGGGATTCAATCAATCCTGTATACATTTCCCTTTGTCAATCGGCAGGTTACTTGCCCGAGATTCGATCGTCGGTATCCCAATACCTCGTTCAATCTCGTTACCGGCAAGTCACTTTACTCGTTTCGTAATGCATAATCCCGCGACTAACTACTTAGTCACATTGAGCTCATTATGATGATGCATTACCGAGTGGGCCCAGAGATACCTCTCCGTCATACGGAGTGACAAATCCCAGTCTCGATTCGTGCCAACCCAACAGACACTTTTGGAGATACCTGTAGTGCACCTTTATAGCCACCCAGTTACGTTGTGACGTTTGGTACACCCAAAGCATTCCTACGGTATCCGAGAGTTGCACAATCTCATAGTCTAAGGAAATGATACTTGACATTAGAAAAGCTTCTAGCAAACGAACTACACGATCTTGTGCTATGCTTAGGATTGGGTCTTGTCCATCACATCATTCTCCTAATGACGTGATCCCGTTATCAATGACAACTAATGTCCATGGTCAGGAAACGATAACCATCTATTGATCAATGAGCTAGTCAACTAGAGGCTCACTAGGGACATGTTGTGGTCTATGTATTCACACATGTACTATGGTTTCCAGTTAATAATACAATTATAGCATGAACAATAGACAATTATCATGAACAAGGAAATACAATAATAACCATTTTATTATTGCCTCTAGGGCATATTTCCAACAGTCTCCCACTTGCACTAGAGTCAATAATCTAGTTCACATCACTATGTGATTGTAATGAATCCAACACCGATGGGGTTTGATCATATCTAGCTTGTGAGAGAGGTTATTAGTCAACGGGTCTGAACCTTCCAGATCCGTGTGTGCTTTACAAATCTCTATGTCATCTTGTAGATGCAGCTACCATGTGCTACTTGAAGCGATTCCGGATAACTTATCTACTATACGAATCTGGTTTACTACTCAGAGTCATCCGGATTGGTGTCAAAGTTTGCATCGATGTAACCCTTTACGACGAACTCTTTTACCACCTCCATAATCGAGAAAATTCCTTAGTCCACTAGTTACTAAGGATAAGTTTGACCACTGTCATGTGATCCATTCCTGGATCACTCTTGTACCCCTTGATTGACTCATGGCAAGGCACACTTCAGGTGCGGTACATAGCATAGCATATTGTAGAGCCTACTTCTAAAGCATAGGGGATGACCTTCGTCCTTTCTCTCTCTTCTGCCGTGGTCAGATCTTGAGTCTTACTCAATGCTCACACCTTATAACGCAGCCAAAAACTCCTTCTTTGCTGATCTATTTGAACTCCTTCAAAATCTTGTCATGGTATGTATTCATTTGAAAGTACTATTAAGCATTTTTGATCTATCCTTATAAATCTTGATGCTCAATGTTCAAGTAGCTTAATCTAGGTTTTCCATTGAAAAACACTTTTCAAATAACCCTATATGCTTTCCAGAAATTCTACATCATTTCTGATCAAGAATATGTCAACAACATATACTCATCAGAAATTCTATAATGCTCCCACTCACTTCTTTGGAAATACAAGTTTCTCATAAACTTTGTATAAACCCAAAATCTTTGATCGTTTCATCAAAGCGTATATTCCAACTCCGAGATGCTTACTCTAGTCCTTAGAAGGATTGCTGGAGCTTTGCATACTTGTTAGCATCTTTTAGGATTGACAAAAACCTTATGGTTGTATCACATACAATCTTTCCTCAAGAAAATTGTCGAGGAAACAATGTTTTGACATCCTATCTACAAGATTTCATAAATAATGCAGTAACTGCTAATACAATTCCAACAGACTCTTAGCATCACTACAAGTGAGAAAGTCTCACCGTAGTCAACTCCTTGAACTTGTCGGAAAACATCTTAACGACAAGTCACGCTTTCTTAATGGTGATACTTTCCATCATTGTCTGTCTTCCCTTTAAAATCCATCTGTACCTAATAGCCTTACGACCATCAAGTAGTTCTTCCAAAGTCTATACTTTGTTTTCACACATGGATCCTCTCGAATTTTATGGCCTCGAGCCATTTTTCAGAATTCGGGCCCACAATCGCTTCTCCATAGCTCGTAGGTTCATTGTTGTCTAGCAACATGACCTCCAAGACAGGATTATGTACCACTCTGAAATAGTACGCATCCTTGTCGACCTACGAGGTTTGGCAGTGACTTGATCCGAAGTTTCATGATCACTATCATCAGCTTCCACTTCAATTGGTGTAGGCACTACAGGAACAACTTCATGTGCCCTGCTACACACTGGTTGAAGTGACAGTTCAATAACCTCATCAAGTCTCCACCATCCTCCCACCCAATTATTTCGAGAGAAACTTTTTCTCGAGAAAGGACCCGTTTCTAGAAACAATCACTTTTGGTTCCGGATCCGAAATAGGAGGTATACCCAACTGTTTTGGGTGTCCTATGAAGATGCATTTATCCGCTTTGGGTTCGAGCTTATCAGGCTAAACCTTTTTCACATAAGCGTCGCAGCCCCAAGCTTTTAAGAAATGACAACTTAGGTTTCTCTAAACCATAGTTCATACGGTGTCATCTCAACGGAATTACGTGGTGCCCTATTTAAAGTGAATGCGGTTGTCTCTAATGCCTAACCCATAAATGGTAGTGGTAATTCGGTAAGAGACATCATGGTATGCACCACATCCAATAGGGTGCAACTATGATGTTCGGACACACCATCACACTATGGTGTTCCATGCGGCATTAGTTGTGAAACAATTTCCACAATGTCTTAATTGTGTACCAAACACGTAACTCAGATATTCATCTCTATGATCATATCATAGACTTTTTATCCTCTTGTCACAACGATCTTCAACTTCACTCTGAAATTACTTGAACCTTTCAATAATTCAGACTTGTGTTTCATCAAGTAAATATACTTAGAATCTACTCAAATCATCTGTGAAGTAAGAGCATACCGATATTCACTGCGTGCCTCAGCACTCATTGGATTGCACGCATCAAATGTATTACTTCCAACAAGTTGCTCTCTTGTTTCATCTCACTAAAAACGAGGCCTTTCAGTCATCTTGCCCATGTGGTATGATTTGCATGTCTCAAGTGATTCAAAATCAAGCGAGTCCAAACGATCCATCTGCATGGAGTTTCTTCATGCGTATAAACCAATAGGCATGGTTCGCATGTCTCAAACTTTTCAAAAAACGAGTGAGTCCAAAGATCCATCAACATGGAGCATCTTCACGCGTTTTATACCAATATGACTCAAATGGCAGTGCCACAAGTATGTGGTACTATCATTACTATCTTATATCTTTTGGCATGAACATGTGTATCACTACGATCGAGATTCAATAAACCATTCATTTTAGGTGCAAGACCATTGAAGGTGTTATTCAAATAAACAGAGTAACCATTATTCTCCTTAAATGAATAACCGTATTGCGATAAACATAATCCAATCATGTCTATGCTCAACGCAAACACCAAATAACAATTATTTAGGATTAACACCAATCTCGATGGTAGAGGGAGCATGCGATGCTTGATCACATCAACCTTGGAAACACTTCCAACACATATCGTCATCTCACCTTCAGCTAGTCTCCGTTTATTCCATAGCTTTTTATTTCGAGTTACTAACACTTAGCAACTGAACCGGTATTTTAATACCACGGTGCTACTACGAGTACTAGTAAAGTACACATTATAATGTATATCCAATATACTACATCGTCCTTGCCACCTTCTCATCTACCAAGTATCTAGGGTAGTTCGCTTGATGACCGTTCCCTTATTTGAAGCACTTAGTCTCGGGTTTGGGTTCAACCTTGGGTTTCTTCACTAGAGCAGCAACTGATTTGCCGTTTCATGAAGTATCCCTTTCTTGCCCTTGCCCTTCTTGAAACTAGTGGTTTTACTAACCATCAACAATTGATGCTCCTATTTGATTTCTACTTTCGCGGTGTCGCGAATAGCTCAAGGATCATCATATCTATCTCTGATATGTTATAGTTCATCACCATCACTATATCATCTGGAAGATTAACTCCCACTCGATTCAAGCGATTGTAGTACTCATACAATCTGAGGAGATGCTCAACGATTGAGCTTTTCTCCTTAGTTTGCAGGCTTAAGTAACTTGTCAGAGGTCTCATACCTCTTGACGTGGGCACTAGCCTGAAATCCCAATTTCAGTCCTTGGAACATCTCATATGTTCTGCGATGTTTCAAAAACGTCTTTGATGCCTCAATTCTAAACCATTTAGCATTACGCACTGAACTATCATGTAGTCATCAAAACATGTATGTCAGATGTTCGCAACATCCAGAACCAACGCTCGAGGTTCAGCACACTAAGTGGTGCATTAAGGACATAATCTTTCT
Source organism: Aegilops longissima (assembly GCA_021605205.1). Classification (NCBI taxonomy): domain Eukaryota; kingdom Viridiplantae; phylum Streptophyta; class Magnoliopsida; order Poales; family Poaceae; genus Aegilops; species Aegilops longissima. The sequence continues at coordinate 189,514,799 of CM038679.1, forward strand.
GCGCAGCAATGAGGACAATCCTCAGTTTACGGACCCAGTCCGCATAATTGCTACTGTCAACTCTCAAGTAAATTTTCTCTAGGAACATATCTAAAACAGTAGAACCAAAGCGTGAGCTACGACATAATTTGCAAAGACCTTTTCACTATGTTCATGATAATTAAGTTCATCTAATCAAATTATTTAATGAACTCCCACTCAGATAGACATCCCTCTAGTCATCTAAGTGATACATGATCTGAGTCAACTAGGCCGTGTCCGATCATCACGTGAGATGGACTAGTCATCATCGGTGAACATCTTCATGTTGATCGTATCCACTATACGACTCATGTTCGACCTTTCAGTCTCTTGTGTTCCGAGGCCATGTCTGTACATGCTAGGCTCGTCAAGTCAACCTAAGTGTTTTGCATGTGTAAATCTGGCTTACACCCGTTGTATGTGAACGTTAGAATCTATCACACCCGATCATCACGTGGTGCTTCCAAACAACGAAATTTCGCAATGGTGCACAGTTAGGGGGAACACTTTCTTGAAATTTTCTAAGGGATCATCTTATTTATGCTACCGTCGTTCTAAGCAAATAAGATGTAAAAACATGATAAACATCACATGCAATCAAATAGTGACATGATATGGCCAATATCATTTTTCTCCTTTTGATCTCCATCTTCGGGGCGCCATGATCATCATCGTCACCGGCATGACACCATGATCTCCATCATCATGATCTCCATCATTGTGTCTTCATGAAGTTGTCTCGCCAACTGTTACTTCTACTACTATGGCTAACGGTTAGCAATAAAGTAAAGTAATTACATGGCGTTTTCATTGACACACAGGTCATATAACAAATTAAGACAACTCCTATGGCTCCTGTCGGTTGTCATACTCATCGACATGCAAGTCGTGATTCCTATTACAAGAACATGATAAATCTCATACATCACATATATCATTCATCACATCATTTTGGCCATATCACATCACATGGCTTATGCTGCAAGAACAAGTTAGACGTCCTCTAATTGTTGTTGCAAGTTTTTACGTGGCCGCCATAGGTTTCTAGCAAGAACGTTTCTTACCTACGCCAAAACCACAACGTGATATGCCAATTTCTATTTACCCTTCATAATGACCCTTTTCATCGAATCCGATCCGACTAAAGTGGGAGAGACACACACCCGCTAGCCATGCAACTAGTGCATGTCAGTCGGTGGAACCTGTCTCACGTAAGCGTACATGTAAGGTCGGTCCGGGCCGCTTCACCCCACGATGCCGCCAAATCAAGATAAGACTAGTAACGACAAGTAAATTGACAAAATCACGCCCACAACAACTTGTGATCTACTCGTGCATAGAAACTACACATAGACCTAGCTCATGATGCCACTGTTGGGGATCGTTGCATAAATTATAAAAAATTCTACGCATCACCAAGATCAATCTATGGAGAGACTAGAAACGAGAGAGAGGGGAGTGCATCTTCATAACCTTGAAGATCGCGATGCAGAAGCTTACAAGAACGCGGATGAAGGAGTAGTACTCGCAGCGATTCAGATCGCGGTTGATTCCGATCTAAGCGCCGAACAATGGTGCCTCCACGTTCAACACACGTACAGCCCGGTGACGTCTTCTCCTTCTTGAACCAGCAAGGGGAGAGGAGAAGTTGAGGGATAGCTCCAGCAGCACGACGGAGTGGTGGTGGAGCTTGCAGTTCTCCAGCAGGGCTTCGCCAAGCACTACTACTACGGAGGAGGTGTTGGGGAGGGAGAGGGCTGCGCCAGCGGAAGGGCTGCGTCTCCCATGCGCCTCCCCACTATATATAGGGGTGGAGGGGGCTGGTTTCTTTCCCTCCAACTCCATTGGGGCGTTGGCAAAGGTGGGGGAAAGAAATCCCATCATTTCCCTTCCCCACCGATTGTTATCCCCCTTCTTTAGGGATCTTGATCTTATCCCTTCGGTATATGATCTTATTCCTTCAAAGGGGGGATCTTGGTGTGCCTTGACCAGGGGTGTGGGGCCTTGCCCCTACTACCCACATTCATGTGGGTCCCCCCATGCAGGTGGGCCCCACTCCAGAACCTTCTAGAACCTTCCCAGTACAATACCAAAAAATCCCGAACATTTTCCGGTGGCCAAAATAGGACTTCCCATATATAAATCTTTACCTCCGGACCATTCCGGAACTCCTCGTGACGTCCGGGATCTCATCCGGGACTCCGAACAACATTCGGTAACTGCACACTAATTCCCATAACAACTCTTGCGTCACCGAACCTTAAGTGTGTAGACCCTACGGGTTCGGGAATCATGCAGACATGACCGAGGCAGCTCTCTGGCAATAACCAAACAGCTGGATCTGGATACCCATGTTGGCTCCCACATGTTCCACGATGATCTCATCGGATGAACCACGATGTCGGGGATTCAATCAATCCTGTATACAATTCCCTTTGTCAATCGGCAGGTTACTTGCCCGAGATTCGATCGTCGGTATCCCAATACCTCGTTCAATCTCGTTACCGGCAAGTCACTTTACTCGTTTCATAATGCATGATCCCGCGACTAACTACTTAGTCACATTGAGCTCATTATGATGATGCATTACCGAGTGGGCCCAGAGATACCTCTCCGTCATACGGAGTGACAAATCCCAGTCTTGATTCGTGCCAACCCAACAGACACTTTCGGAGATACCTGTAGTGCACCTTTATAGCCAACCAGTTATGTTGTGACGTTTGGTACACCCAAAGCATTCCTACGGTATCCGGGAGTTGCACAATCTCATGGTCTAAGGAAATGATACTTGACATTAGAAAAGCTTCTAGCAAACGAACTACAAGATCTTGTGCTATGCTTAGGATTGGGTCTTGTCCATCACATCATTCTCCTAATGATGTGATCCCGTTATCAATGACATCTAATGTCCATGGTCAGGAAACGATAACCATCTATTGATCAACGAGCTAGTCAACTAGAGGCTCACTAGGGACATGTTGTGGTCTATGTATTCACACATGTATTACGGATTCCAGTTAATACAATTATAGCATGAACAATAGAAAATTATCATGAACAAGGAAATACAATAATAACCATTTTATTATTGCCTCTAGGGCATATTTACAACATAAAGCTCGACTAGACCGAGTATTTGCTAATGAGGAATTGAGACAAAAATTTGTGTATGTCAAAGTGCGCCATGTCTGCTCCGTCGGGTCGGATCATTGCTTCGTACTAGCTGACTTGCGACAACAACACCCCAACAGCAATTCACATACTTCGAAACCTTTTCGTTATGAGAATATTTGGCAATCCCATAATGATTACGATCAGCTGGTTACCAAAACATGGAGAGCACAAGCCAGGCAACCAGGTCTGCATGGTGTAATGGACTCCCTCGAGGCTCTACAACGCAAGCTCGTGCCTTGGGGGGGGGGGGTCCAAGAATTTGGATGCCTAACAAGGACAGTCCGGCAGCTTCAAAAGCGTCTTGACAGGCTACGCTGTCAGTCAGTCGGGCGTGGGCCTTCTGAGGAAGAAACAGTTACCATGTCAAAGCTACGAGAAGCGCTTAAACTCGAGGAGATATGGTTAAAACAGAGGTCTCGCGTCCCTTGGCTACGCGAAGGAGACCGCAAGACAACCTATTTCCAGGCGCAAGCTAGGAAACACAAACGTATAAATAAGATCGCCAATCTGCAGCGGTCAGATGGCTCTGTTTGCGCATCTGGAGATGAGGACAAGGAAGAGATCCTTGCCTTTTATCAGGCTCTCTATACAACTCAAGGGTATAGCAACAGTGACGAACTATTAGCGCATGTACCAAGCCGGGTCACGTCGGCCATGAATGATATGTTATATAAACCATTCGAAGCCTCTGAGGTACATGCAGCCTTATTCCAGATGTCCTCGTCCAAAGCGCCAGGGGTGGATGGATTTACAGCCGGGTTCTATCAGCGTCACTGGGAGCTACTGAAGCATGATGTAGTCCCAGTGGTGCTTGATTTTCTAAATGGTGGTGAGCTACCTGCTGGACTAAATGACACTGCTATTGTCGTGGGTTTGTCACGGCAGATGTCCTAGTGTGAGGACTTAGTCATGGAGCCATCGCAACGTAGTTAGCTTAAAGGGGTTAAAGCGGGACAAAGGACGCAAGAGTTTATACTGGTTCGGCCCCTTGCGGTGAAGGTAAAGGCCTAATCCTGTTGATCTCTTGTTTCGATGACCGGGGAACGAATACGCTTTGCCTGGCTCTCGATCTCTTGTTTCTTGTCCCTAAACCACCGCCGGGTCGTCCCTTTATATACACAGGTTGACGCCCGGCGGTCTACAAAATCCTGGCCGGCTCATAAACGTGTCCGTCTCGGTTTCTACCCTTTCCTATCTTATCATACAAGTTATACATCATATGGCGGTTTACATCTACGGGCCCTAATCCGCCTTTGGGCCTTCTTGTTAGATTTCCTCCGTAAAGCGCCATACTCCTTGTCTTCGTGGGCTTCAATATGAACAACTCCTTTTAAGTGTAACCCGGCCCCTCCTGGGCGGTTTATACTTAGTAGTTATATCCCCAACAGCTATCACACTTATTCCTAAGGTACGTCATCCACAGAATATCTCTTAGTATCGTCCCATTGCTTTGTGCCCAGTTCTGTACAAGATTGCTGTCAAGGTAATAACCAATCGATTGAGGCCATGCATGGATGAGATTATCAGCGAGGAGCAAAGTGCTTTCGTTCCAGGTCGGTTGATCAAGGATAATGTCCTTGTGGCATTTGAAAGTGTCCATACGATGAAGAGACGAAAGAAAGGGAAAAACTTCTCGTGTGCAATTAAATTGGACATGATGAAAGCTTATGCCCGAGTAGAGTGGCACTTCGTTGAAGCTATGCTATTGAGACTTGGATTTGCTGGCAATTTGGTCATATTAATAATGAAGTGCGTCACATCAGTCCGTTTCTCTGTTCGTGTTAATGGAGAATTGCTGCCTTACTTCACTCCCTCAAGAGGATTACGTCAGGGCTGCCCCGTATCCCCATACCTTTTTCTGATTTGTTTTGAGGGCTTTTCTTCTTTGTTGAAGCATTATGGCAATTTTATTGACCGAGGTATACGTTTAATTTTCAGAGCCCCGTGGGTCAATCATCTACTTTTCGCTGATGATAGCTTGATCTTCATCAAGGCGAGCATGGAGAGTGCATCTCGTTTGAATAACATCCTCAGAATATATGTCGAGGCTTCCGGCTAGTGTGTGAATCGAGCAAAAAGTTCCATCTATTTCAGCCCAAACACACCAGCGACTCTAAGAGGAAGTCTCAAACAGCTTTTGAATGTGCATTCAGAAGCTTTTTCGGAACACTACCTCGGTCTCCCCACGACTGTCGGAAGAGTTACGAGTGGAATGTTTGAGCATATTGGTGATCGGGCGAAAGGGAAAATGTAGGGCTGGTCTGAAAGGTTCTTTGCTTGTGTAGGTAGAGAGACCCTAATCAAATCAATTGTGCAAGCTATACCGACCTTCAGTATGTCTTGTTTCTTTTGACCAAGAAAGTGTGAAAGAATCTTACCTCAAGCATGGCAAAATATTGGTGGGGGAGTTCCGTGGATTGATACTCTCTACACTGGATAGCTTGGGACAAGCTTGCTACACCCAAGATCAAGGGTGGGATGGGGTTTCGGGACCCGCGACAATTTGATCTAGCGCTTCTCGGGAAGCATGGCTGGCGGTTCCTAACAAAACCAGACGCTCTTCTGTACAAGAGTGATGAAGGGAAGGTATTTCCCGGATTGTGACTTCATGCAAGCGCCAACACCCAAGTCTGATTCCGCCACATGGCGTGCCATCATCGCCGGGCGAGCAACCCTAAGTGTTGGTCTTATAAAGCGCATTGGTGATGGGGTTTCCACCTCTTCCTGGGAAGACCGATGGATCCCATCGACTGTATCCATGCAGCCTTTGTTCAGGTCGCCATCCACCCCGGTGACTATGGTCAGCGAGCTCATCGACTCGGACAACTGGACCTGGAAGCGCGATTTGGTTTGCGCGACGTTCATCGCACCGGACGCATAAGCAATTCTTAATATTCCACTTCGTCAGGGCGGCGGGGCGGACTTTCTTGCTTGGGCACATGAGAGATCTGGCATCTATTCTGTAAAAACAACATATCAAGCTCTAGTGACTCAGAAAGAGCAGCTAGCTTTAGGAGAAGGGCAGATATCGGGGCCATCAACGAATGAAGAACAAATGTGGAGATTATTGTGGAAGCTCAAAGTTGTCCCAAAAGCACGAGTTTTCTAGTGGTGGGTTCTGAGAGGAATCATTCCGGATGAATGCACCCTCCACCATCGCCATATTAGAGATACAAGCTTATGTAAGCTTTGCCTTGCAATGGACGAGGACTTGATGCACGCCCTTGTCCACTGCTCTCATGCAAGGCGGTTTTGGGAGGAGGCAAGGCTGCTCTTTGAGATCAGTCTGCCCTAACTCCACCCCAGTACTTGGGCACGCGACATTCTATGTGATCTACGATTCACCGACAAGGACCATGCCATAATCATCACCGTCATGTGGGCCATCTGGATGTCTCATAATAGAAGAACACATGACCAGGAGATCATTGATCCAGTTGCGTCGGTCCGACGCCGTGAGGACCTGGCGTTGTTGGATATCCCTCGGCAGAGTTTCTTACCTCTGCCGGGTCATGGGTGGCGGCCTCCCGAAGATGATCGTATAAAAATCAACACTGATGCTGCAATATATCTTGATGCCGGCGTCGCCGGCGTGGGGGAGTGGCCCGCTCTTCCTCGGCATTCCTGGGCGCATGGTGCAAACCCCATCCAGGGGTCATGGACCCTTTCATTGATGAAGTGCTCTCCTTGCGTGAGGGCGTCATCTTCGCCAAGCTTCGAGGCTACATGCACGTGCGACTGGAATCCGGCTGTCTTGAGGCAGTTAACCTCTGAAACTCTAGAGACACCGATCTCTCGGTAGTAGCACCGGTATTCTCAGAAATTAGAGAGCTCTCTGCTAACTTTTTGTCTTTTCATATTTCTCATGTAATAAGAGCCGCTAATGGTCCTGCACATTTGTGTGCTAAACGTACTGCCCAGCGAATGCTTTCATCTAATAAAGCACTCTGAAGTTCCCAAAAAAGAAAAAACCGTTAGCGCTCGGGCCACCTATGTCAACCTGGCAGTCGGGCCTGTCTAACAGACAGAGCGGCCACTAGTGACCCTGCCAATGGGTATAAACTCAGATCCATGCCCGAACCCATCGGGTCAGCCGACCCATTGGGCAGAAGATATATAAACATTAAATATTAGGAAACAAATCATTCTGGCCGACACATACTGGTTTCTGCGCTGTGAAGCTACAAGCAAAAAAGGAGCGAGCAACTTCGTTTTATAGACACGTTGATGCCTCCTTTCCCATGGCTAGCCGAGGTGGTACTAAAAGTTTGGCAGGGGCAATGAACCAGCAATGTTGATGCGTGTGTTGCATGGGCTGCTAGCTAAATATTCCGGGCCTTCAGTTTTAAACGTCAAAAGTTAGTGCAAAGTTGGGTCATCTATTTTGGAACGGAGGACAAAGTTAGTACTCCCTTCGTCCGGAAATACTTGTCATTGAAATGGATGTATCTAGATGTATTTCAGTTGTAGATATATCCATTTTCATCTATTTTGATGATAAGTATTTTCGGACGGAGGGAATACAAAGTTGGGTCATCTATTTTCGAACGGAGGGAGTACTACTTACACACGTGATGTATGTGTATGTCCTGGCACACATGTACATGAAATAAAATATTTATATAATTATTAATATTAATCGGGTGACCCATCGGGCAGCCCATGGGCAGAACCTTATGCCCATGCCCTACCCACGTCTAATCGGGTTATCCATCGGGCTTACCCACGGGTGAATATGACGACCCATACCTTACCCATTCGGGTCGGGTGCCCATGGGCGCGACCGCCTATGGGTCGGATTGCTAGGTTGTCACCTATGTGCGTCGTCTCGTCGGGCGAGGCTGAGTCAACATATCAGCATTGTTCATTTCCTGTCGGGCTGTTTGGTTCGTGGGTGGCGAGTGCGTGCCCGGGCCACATGTGAGCGTTGTTCATTTGTTGATGGGTTGTTTGGTTCACGCGAGCCAGGTATGTTGCGCGGCCAGTCACCGTGTGAGCGCTTGGTCATCTTGGCTCTGCGGTGTTCTTGTGTGTTTGGGTGGACCACATTTCGGGTGCTGCCGGCTGGTTATCAGTGGGGGTGGGGCCAAGATTTGCTCTTTAGACAGGTGGCCTCGTCCTGGTTTATCCCAGGCTAGCAAGCACTAGAGGGTGGGTGCTCGAGGCATGGTTTGCCAGCTTCTCTTTGGTCGGTAATGCTCGACTTGGTGTGTCCCATGTCGTGTCTGTTGGTCGTGAAAGGGCTTGTTTGTTCAGAGCTACGCGTGGGTGATCAGGTGCATTGTGTCGATTTGTTATTGGTCGACAATGCTCAAATCAGTGTATGTCGTGCCGGCTTCGTTAGGCTTGAAAGGGTTGTTATAGAGGTGTGTTTTCAGTGTGTCATTTTGAAACTGTTGGTTCTCTTTTGTTCCTACATGTCAGCGGGTTTGTGGGTTTCCACTCCATTTAGTTTGTGATTCATGTGTTTGCGGTGATACTGGGTGGGCAGGGGGGTATTTTGGTAGATCAGGATGGTGTTGGCCAAGCTTCAAAATATCGGATATCGGGTTCGCACTACTGCAGGATGCTGCTAACGTGACACTACAATCAGAGACCCTTCAACGAAACTGTGTGCGATGCATTAATCGCAAACGGTGATGTAGAAAAACCATAAAAAAGATGAAAAACGTTTGCGATGATGGATACATCAAACACGGTTCATATTTTAGTTGTGTGTGTGATGCGGGGCATACGATTTGGTTCAATGGACTATTTGTGATGAGGCAGAACAACAGAAACGGGCAGCCAGATGAAGGTGTGTGCGATATACGCATACAGTTCATTCGGTAAACTGTTTGTGATGAGGCGGAACAACAGAAACGGGCAACTAGATGAAGGTGTGTGCAATATACGACATACAGTTTACTCGGATGAACTGTTTGTGATTAGGCAACACAAAAGAAACATTCAGCCAGATAGGTGTGTGCGATATATGGCACACGGTTCACTCGGATGAACTGTTTTCGATTAGGCAACGCAACAGAAACGGTTCAGCCAGATCAAGTTGTGTGCAATGGAGGGCATATAGTTCATTCCGATAAACTGTTTGTGTTGAGCCAAGAGAACAGAAGCATTTCGTGTAAACAAGATGTGTGTTGTAGCGACCCGACCTTAGACGGTCCAGCCTCTGTGTTGCTGTGCCATCCCTGGATCAGTATGCTGGCACACACAGTACATCAATGTATATATCAAAGTGCAATCACATGTATAATTAACGTAAAACTGATATATACCTCATAAGTCACAGCGGAAACAAATAGTCGGGTGTGGAGTCCCATCAACGCCATCGGCAGGTTGAGTGTAGACCGTAACCCTGTATCTTAACTCTTAGTCGTCGAGGAAATATCTGCAACATGATACGTTGCAGCCGTGTAGGTCAGTACATTGAATGTACCGGCAAGATCACAATAAGAGAAACAGATGATAAACTATACTATATGCAGTATGGCTTTGTGGCTCTGTATCTGAGTTTTGTTTGCGTAAAAGCTGGTTTTATTTCCCTACATCAAAGGAATAAATGAAGTTTGTACTATAGAGTTTTCTATCATGACATGGTTCCGCCAACCGATGTCTCATAACCCAAAATCATCATAAGTTGCCCACAATTAAGTTATCAATCCGGTGTTGAGAGTTCCGAGATAGATCCAAGTCCAGAGGCTCAAATTGTCCGTGAATCGGGACACGGCTAATCGATTAGGTTTAAACCCTCTGCAGAGGTTTGTACACTTTACCCGCAAGATTCGATCCTCTTTTACGTTCTCGCACTTCGTGGTGTTTGAGAACAAGATGACCAAACATGGTCTTCGAAGAGTTCCTCGACCACCGTCCGTGCTCATCCAATCCTACCGTAGTTCTACATCTGCTAGCACCGCCCCAGCCAGAGTCACCACTAAGGTCAACCAAGCCGAGCCCATAATGACTTGCGGTTGCAGGTAAGCTTCGTGCATGAAGTATTCTTCCGTCTCTTTGAGTCTGGGTGAAGCTTTCCGCAAGATGTCATGGCGCTTCTCCATGCATCCCGCCAACCACTGGTTTCTCCAGGTGCCGTCAACAAATCCTTCACCCAAAGTGTGTATTGAATTCTTGTAGTCTCGAAATCTTGAGGTTTTGAAGTCTTGAGGTCATGACGATGCAGTCCTTGCCGATGCCATCATGAAGTTATCGTAAAGTCCTCCATTGTCACACCACTCCCGAGCACTCATACCAAACCCCGTCTACAATAGCGTAGCATTAAAACTATATACGTCCCGGGCTTGGTAACAGGGAGATCGGTTCCTACCTCATGCATTCTAATCAACTACAAGAAGTCAATATCACTACTGGAGGGTTGTTGCAAAGATGTCACTAAATGCAATAAAACACATAGGTATGAAAGCATGGTCAAAGTGAACTTGCCTTGCTGACGATCTTCGAAAACTAGGGACTCGTGGTAGCAAGCTTCGCACTCTGGAAATTCTACCGAGGCAAAAAATAACCATAATAAGCACATAGCATATGATCACTTAGCATAGTAACATGCTAACATAACACACCAAACAAACGAATCAAAACCCAAAGGAAAACTCAAAGAAATCCAACTCAAAGTTTTCCTACTTCAAGCAACAACAAAAAATAGTTTTACATAACAAAAAATTTCTTAACATAACCTAAGCATGGGTTTATGCTAACTTATCAGAAAAGAACTCATCAAGCAACTAGGAGCAAAAAGAATCATCTTAAAAGCTATTTTAAAACTCCTATTAGGCCTAATTCAAATTCTAGTAAGAAAAATAAAATAAAAGTTTTATTTATTATAAATAAAAGTTCATGCTCTAAAGTGACAGAAACTAACCTAGAATAATCTATCACCTATGAAAAATAAATTTATTTGCTAACTAAAACAATAGGAAAACAGTAGCTAGCTAATTAATTAAGAATAACATGATTCTGATTAAAACTAATTTTTTATTAATCCTAAAATGCCCAAATAAATTCCTACGGTTAGGTAATGTCAAAACAAAGTTGTGACAAAAGAATCACAAAAAATAATTTTCCTAACTCATTTTATAGCAGATTTACTATTCTGACTAAATCTAAAATAAAGCAATTTTAAATAATTTTAACATGACTAATTATATTTTCTACAGAAACTATAAGAAATTTGCAAACCAACAAAAAAAGAATCACTTAAAAATATTAAGTAGATTAAAAGATATGAATTTTTCAAATCTGAAACTATTCTGTTAAAACAGAAAACGAAAATAAAAGAAAAATGGCCTAATGGGCCTAACTAACGCTTCGGCGTTAAATAACTAAACTACGCCCTAGGGTTTAAACTGAATCGACCGGTTCAACTAAAAACCCTAACTAAAATTAAACCGAACTTAACCGGGATAAAACCGTCTATTTTAGTACATACCCCTTTGGGGGGGGGGGATCTAATCTAGACCGCAGAAAACGGATCGGACGGCGAGGGGGAACTCCGGTGGCTTACCGGTCGGCGACAGCGACGGCGGCTCGGCGGCGAAAGTGCTCAGCGTCTCCGGTGGTCGGGGCGTCGGCGGAGTGGTCCGGTGGTGCGGACGGGGCGAGGTGGGTTTGGTGGAGTCAACGGGCTCGGGGTGACCGGGCGTGCTCGGGTGGGTAATGGCGGCGGCGGCTCTCGGCTCCGCGAGGCTTTATGGGAGGGGAGGCGTCGGGTGAGGGGGGCGAGGGGGGGAACGGGTCGGGGGGGTTATAGAGGCGGGGCCTCGTCTTGCGCGAGGGGAATCGGGAGGATCGGGTGAGATCCGGAGATCTCGGGATCTCCGTGAGCGGCGGCGCGGTGGCGTGGGCGAGGGGTAGGTGACGGGGTGGGGACCACCTGTCGGTGAGTGAGGGGAGCGGGGGTTCGGTCGGGCGACCGACCCGGAGCCGGTTCGGGCGAGGGCTCGGGCGCTGGCTCGTTGGGCTGGCTCGCTGGGCCGCCTGGCTGGCGCTCGTGGGCGGTCTGGTGGGTTGCCAGTCTTGGCTGGGCCGGTCGGCGGGCTGGCGCTGGGTTTCCTTTTCATTTCTTTTTTCATTTTTTGAATATAAAAGAGAGGAAAATAATATAAATATAAATATTTTATATAGGACATATATATATCAAAATGATCGAAAAAGATTTCCTACAACCTGAACTATTTTTCAAGTTCAAATAAAATCCTCAAAATTTACAAAACTCAAATAGTGTTGCTGTTGCAATAAAACCCAACAAAATCATTTTTAAATACAAAATTATTTCAAATTTATTTTCTCCTAATTTTCCATAGAAGGAATCATTTTACCCTAATTTCCATTTACTTATTTTTAGGAGAAAACTAATTTGAACAAAATCCAAATAATCCCAAATTTGAAAGGGGTTTCAAGACACTTTCAAATGACTTTCACTTTTATTCTTTTTAACTTCAAACTCATATTTCACATAATTGAAGAAGTCATTTGTCTTCCCTCATGAAAATCATTGAGTTGCATAAAGCTTTGGATTTGAAATATTTTAAAATGAGATTCAAATCTTTTTAAAACCCTTTTCATTTCAAATGGAAGAAGTCATGTCATCTTCACTCTAGGGTTTTGGTGTTGGAATGAAATTGAATTCATTGAGATCCAAAAAAAAGGCAAAGGGGATAGTTTGGGAAAGTCATTTCATTCCCTCTCATTCAACTTTCAAAAGTTCAAATTCCACTCTATTTCACTCAATCAACCAAACAACCAATCAGACAACAAGCATAGTTATTTATTTAATATGACATTCCAAAATTTAGAGTTTTGGGATGTTACATGTGTGATACGCGGCAAACATCCAATACATAGGTGGCTAGTACACACATGACATCTCCGCACACCAAAGTAAACTATTACATGCAATATTAACTAGGATAAGCGATCATCTGATCATCATCTACTTCTTGTGACGCTTGCCGCCACTGCTCTACTAGGATAAATGGAACAATATTCTTTACTGTGAATAGTGTGCTTTGTTGGGCACACAAGTATATGGACCATAGCCTTGGGCGAGCAATGTTCCCGCACGCGTTGTGCTAGCTCGATGTTCCTTCTATGCAAAGTTTTCATTAATTGATGGTGTTTTATGAACACGCCACCGTTTCTCGCCATTTCCTCATTGGTTTCCCACCGCCACCCAGTGATATTGCGCATAAACATAGGCGGTGCGCGATTCACTGAGGCAACAAGCGCAGCCTGTAGCACATCCACCTTTTTCCAAGCATGCCAACCACCAAAGCGCCGCATCTGCCATCAACCTCCTCGACGAGGAAAATAGAAGGCGCCACGACCCGTCGAGGCCGAGGCGCTCCCCTGCAACATGATAGATGACGCCGTGATGTGCGTCATCGCCAGGGTTGAGCAGACCCTTGGCGCATGGCGCTTCAGCGCCGCGGATCAAGATAGGCATGTCAACGTCGATAGGCTGCAACTCACCGCACAACATGATCGATGGTGTGCCGCAGAGCAAGCTAGGCGCGTCCGCACCGATAGGATGCGGCTCGTCACATAGTGAGACCGTTGGAGCGCTGCAGAGCGAGAGGCCCCGCGTGCCGCATAGCAAGAGCGGATCCATCGGTGCTTTCCTGCTATCGACAGGGCATCGCAGCTAGGTACACGTCTCGGCAGTACCCCCATTCCTCGCCACGAGTAGGCAGAGGTCGTCTGCGCCATACTTGCACCAAAGGCCGGCCACGCTGTAATTGCACCGGATGCCCGCTGCGCCGTTCGCATGGGTTGCGCCGTTCACCTTGTCAACGGCCCGCTCGATGCCAACACACTGGTCGCTAGGCTCGACCGCCTCCTTGGCCTAGGTGTCCACCTGGGCGCTGTAGAGGAAAATGGCCGTCGCATCCTCAAGCTGGTGATCTTCGATGAAATAGCCAACTTGGAGCTCGAGATCGCACTCCAGATGTACCGCGAGCAAGTCGCCCGCTTGGACGAACACCCGCTTGGATGTATCAAGTCACGTTTTAGTATTAGATACATCCATATCTAGACAAATCTAAGACAGGAATTTTGGGATGGAGGGAGTACATAATAAAAGCATCAAACAAATATATATATGTGTCCTATGGTCACTGCATTGTCTTGCCAAATCAAAATAGAGACACGGTTCAAATCATATTAGTTCAAGACAAAGCAGCACTAAAAGAATACAAAGCATGGGAAACTACACGGCACAACAAGATTTCAGATGGGTACCATGGGTCTACATGTACAATAACACTATTGGCTCTATTGTGATGCTAGTAATGTGCATGATATGAGAAGTCAACTGTATACACAATTGAAATTGAAACCAACAAAGCTATTTAGAAGAGCAAACCTGATAAAGAAACATGCTTAAACATACCTGTTGTGCCATTGGAGTTTCGATTGGATCCTTCAATTTAAAAATAAGTTTGTATGAGTGATACAAAAGCAAAGCAGTATGCATGATAGCAATGAATCTTAAATGAGAACAGTTGTTTGATAACCCACAAGTATAGGGGATCACAACAGCTTTCGAGGGTAGAGTATTCAACCCAAATTTATTGATTCGACACAAGGGGAGCCAAAGAATATTCTTGAGTATTAGCAGTTGAGTTGTCAATTCAACCACACCTGGATAACTTAGAATCTGCAGCAAAGTGTTTAGTAGCAAAAGTGGTATGATAATAAAGGTAACAGTAGCAACAGTAAAGATAAATGTTTTTTGGGTTTTTGTAGTAGTTGTAACAGTAGCAATGGAAAAGTAAATAAGAGAAGAACAATATATGAAAAGCTCGTAGGCAATGGACCAATGATGGATAATTATGCCGGATGCGATTCCTCATGCAATAGTTATAACATAGGGTGATATAGAACTAGCTCCAGTTCATCAATGTAATGTAGGCATGTATTCCATAAATAGTCATACGTGCTTATGGAAAATAACTTGTATGACATCTTTTGTCCTACCCTCCCGTGGCAGCGGGGTCCTTACGGAAACTAAGGGATACTAAGGCCTCCTTTTAATAGAGAACCGAAACAAAGCATTAGCACATAGTGAATACATGAACTCCTCAAACTACGGTCATCACCGAGAAGTATCCTGATTATTGTCACTTCGGGGTTGTCGGATCATAACACATAATAGGTGACTATAGACTTGCAAGATAGGATCAAGAACACACATATATTGATGAAAACATAATAGGTTCAGATCTGAAATCATGGCACTCGGGCCCTAGTGACAAGCATTAAGCATAGCAAAGTCATAGTAACATCAATCTCAGAACATAGTGGATACTAGGGATCAAACCCTAACAAAACTAACTTGATTACATGGTAAATCTCATCCAACCCATCATCGTCCAGCAAGCCTACGATGGGATTACTCATGCACGGCGGTGAGCATCATGAAATTGGTGATGGAGGATGGTTGATGATGACGACGGTGACGAATCCCCCTCTCTGGAGCCCCGAACGGACTCCAGATCAGCCCTCCCGAGAGAGATTAGGGCTTGGAGGCGGCTCCGTGTCATGAAACGCGATGAAACTTTCTCTCTGATTTTTTTCTCCCCGAGACGGAATATATGGAGTTGGAGTTGAGGTCGAAGGAGGTCTAGGGGGCCCACGAGATAGGGGGCATGCCCTAGGGGGGGCGCCCCTTTGTCCCGTGGACAGGCCCTGGGCCCCCTGGTTTTTTTCTTTCGCCCACTAATTTTTATAAATTCCAAAAAGTGCCTCCGTTGATTTCCAGGACATTCTGAGAACTTCTCTTTTCTACACATAAAACAACATCATGGTAGTTTTGCTGAAAACAGCGTCAGTCCGGGTTAGTTTCATTCAAATCATGCAAGTTAGAGTCCAAAACAAGGGCAAAAGTGTTTGGAAAAGTAGATACGTTGGAGACGTATCAACTCCCCCAAGCTTAAACCTTTGCTTGTCCTCAAGCAATTCAGTTGATAAACTGAAAGTGATAAAGAAAAATTTGACAAACTCTGTTTGCTCTTGTTGTTGTAAACATGAAAAGCCAGCATTCAAGTTTCAGCAAATATTATAAACTAACCATACTCACAATAACACATAGGTCTCACAATTACTCATATCAATAACATAATCAGCTAGCAAGCCATGATAATAAAACTCAGATGACAACACTTTCTCAAAATAATCATAACATGATATAACAAAATGGTATCTCGCTAGCCCTTTCTGAGACCGCAAAACATAAATGTAGAGCACCTTTAAAGATCAAGGACTGACTAAATATTGTAATTCATGGTAAAAGAGATCCAGTCAAGTTATACCCAATATAAACCAATAATAATGAATGCAAATGACAGTGTGCTCTCCAGCGGGTGCTTTTTAATAAGAAGGGTGATAACTCAACATAAAAGTAAATAGATAAGCCCTTCGCAGAGGGAAGCAGGGATTTGTAGAGGTGCCAGAGCTCGATTTTAAAATAGAGATTGAATAACATTTTGAGCGGCATACTTTCGCTGTCAACGCAACAACTATGAGATGGCTGTATCTTCCATACTACATGCATTATAGGCAGTTCCCAAACAGAATGGTAAAGGTTTATACTCCCCCAACCACCAACAAGCATCAATCCATGGCTTGCTCGAAACAACGAGTGCCTCCAACATACAACAGCCCTGGGGGAGTTTTGTTCAATTATTTTGATTTGCTTTGATCTTTTGGATCATGGACTGGGCATCCGGTTCTCGCCCTTTCTCGTGAATGAGGAGCGGAGTCCACTCCTCTTGAGAATAAACCACCTAGCATGGAAGATATAGGCAGCCCTAGTTGAAACATGAGCTGCTCGAGCATACAAAACAGAATTTCATTTGAAGGTTTGGAGTTTGGCACATACAAATTTACTTGGAACGGCAGGTAAATACCGCATATAGGAAGGTATAGTGGACTCATATGGAACAACTTTGGGGTTTTAGGAGTTTGGTTGCACAAGCAGTATTCTCGCTTAGTACAGGTGATGGCTAGCGAATGACTGGGAAGCGACCAACTGAGAGAGCGACAACAGTCGTAAACATGCATTAAAATTAATTCACACTGAGTACAAGCATGAGTAGGATATAATCTACCATGAACATAAATATCATGAAGGCTATGTTGATTTGATTCAACTACATGTGTGAACATGTGCCAAGTCGAGTCACTCAATTCATTCAAAGGAGGATACCATCCCATCATACCACATCATAATCATTCTAATAGCATGTTGGCACGCAAGGTAAATCATTATAACTCATAGCTAATCAAGCATGGCAGAAGCAACTATAATCTCTAAATGTCATTGCAAATATGTTTACTTCATAATAGCTGACTCAGGAACGATGAACTCATCATATTTTCAAAAACAAGAGAGGTCGAGTTCATACCAGCTTTTCTCATCCCAATACATCCATCATATATCGTCATTATTGCCTTTCACTCGCACGACCGAACGATGTGTATAATAATAAGAGTGCGCGTGCATTGGACTAAGCTGGAATCTGCAAGCATTCAACTCAAGAGAGAAGACAAGTAATATGGGCTCTAAATTAAATAAACAATCATGCATATGAGAGCCACTAAGAATTTTCAATATGGTCTTCTCGACCCCCAAAAGAAAGAAAAGAAAATAAAACTATTTACATGGTAAAGCTCCCAACAAGTAAAAAGAAGAACTAGAAATCTTTTTGGATTTTCATTTTAATTTCTACTACGAGCATGGAAATTAAACTAACTAATTTTTTTTGGTTTTTCTTAAGGTTTATCAAACACACAAGAAGAAAACTAGAAAAAGAAAATTAAACTAGCATGGATAATACAATGAAAGAGTATGAGCACCGACGACTAGTGTGTGAACATGAATGTAAAGTCGGTGAGAAGTACGTACTCCCCCAAGCTTAGGCTTTTGGCCTAAGTTGGTCTAGTACCAAGGACCGCCTAGCTGCTATCCATAAGTGAAACTGGGGTTGTACAGAGATGCAGAGGCAACGGCCTCCTGAGCAGCAGCGTGTTGGCGAGATGCCTCCATTCCCCTCTCATATTCAGTTGCTTCTTCCCTGGTGACAACATATCTTCCTTTGCACGATAATCAAAAAGGTAGGGAGCAGGAAGAGTAATGAGGACGACGCTGCGCCTCATCATAGATTAGTCGATAATGGAGGAATTGTTCATTCCTCTCAAGAAAATGATGATGGAACATAGCTTCTTTATCCAAATAAACAGGAGGTAAAATCATATCCCCCTCTCGTGGGACTATATTAAGAAAGTTAGCCACACGGGTTGCAGAAATTCCTTCAAATAAATCTCCCTTTCTACTATTATTCTGCAACCTACGTGCAACTATTGCCCCCAAGTTATAACCTTTAGAACCTGACACAACACTCTTGAGGACACAAAGATCAGGAGCACACATGTGACATACTTCGTCCTTACCGTTAATGCATCTACCAATAAAGAGAGCAAAGTAATGTATAGCAGGAAAATGAATGCTCCCTATGGTAGCTTGTGCTACGTCCCTAGATTCTCCCACAGTAATATTAGCAAGAAAATCTCTAAATTCAGATTTGGGAGGATCATTAATATTACCCCACTGCGGGAGTTTGCAAGCAGTTGTGAAGTCCTCTAAATCCATGGTATAAGATGTATCATAAATATCAAACATGACACTAGGAGAATTACGTGCACAATTATATCTAAACCTCCGCACAAAAGAATCAGTCAACTGATAGTACTGCGGACACTTATCTTGTAAGAAGTCCTACAGCTTGGCATTACGCACATATGCGTCAAATTCCTCCTTGAAGCCTGCTTCAACCATAAAATCATCAGATGGCCACTCACAAGCCCGTACATTCGCGTCCCTCGGCAATTCAACATCTTGCTCACGTATAGCAATCCTTGGCCCTTTCTTTGCTGAAGAACCTCCTTGGTACATTCTTCTAAGCATATTTATTTTTCTGAAAATTTCTGAAATTTTAGTAACTTCAAAATAGAAGTGAATAAAACTAAACAAGATTGATATCAACTACTCCTAGAAGTGCCTAGAGCCTATATCATGCATTGGAATTGCTTGGGACCTCAAAAATTTAACATGCAAGCTCAAGAACATGGTCACCTATGCAGCAAAAATTTGCAATGAATAAAGCACTAGAACAAAAACTAATTGGACCAATGGAGGAGTCACATACCAAGCAACAATATCCCAAAGCAGTTTTGTGAATGGAGCTTTGAGCAAGGAGATCGAAAATCGCAGCAAAATGAGCTAGAACTCGTGCTTGAGCTGGATGGGGATTTTTTGGGTAGAAGATGAAGTGTGTGGGTGCTGGCATAAGTGGAGGGGGGCCACCAGGGGCCCATGAGACAGGGGGGCGCCCTCCTCTCTCGTGGCCTGGTGCTTGGCCCTCCTGCAGTGTTTTCAGTGCCTAAAATCCTCAAATATTCCAGAAAAAATCATACTAGATTTGCAGGGCATTTGGAGCACTTTTATTTTCGGACTATTTTTAATGCACGGATAATTCAGAAAACAGACGGATAATACTATTTTTTCTTTATTTATTCTAAATAACAGAAAGTAAAAAGAGGGTACAGAAGGTTGTGCCTTCTAGTTTCATCCATCTCGTGATCATCAAAATGAACCCACTAACAAGGTTGATCAAGTCTTGTTAACGAACTCATTCCGAATAACACGGAACCGGAGAAATTTCGAATAACACTAAGTTACCTCAACGGGGATATGAAAATCCCCAACAATAGGCATATCATACTTTTTCTTGACCGTAGGGAGAGGAAATTCAAAACCTCCAAAAATGATAGCTGAAACTTTTTCAATAGAATTGATGCTATGAACTTGAGATTGTTTCCTCGGAAAGTGTACCGTATGCTCATTACCATTAACATGAAAAGTGACATTGCCTTTGTTGCAATCAATAACAGCCCCTGTAGTGTTAAGAAAAGGTCTACCAAGGATAATAGACATACTATCATCCTCAGGAATATCAAGAATAACAAAGCCCATTAAGATAGTGACATTTGCAACCACAACAGGCACATCCTCACAAATACCGACAGGTATAGCAGTTGATTTATCAGCCATTTGCAAAGATATTTCAGTAGGTGTCAACTTATTCAATTCAAGTCTATGATATAAAGAGAGAGGCATAACACTAACACCGGCTCCACGATCACATAAAGCAGTTCTAACATAATTTCTTTTAATAGAACATGGTATAGTTGGAACACCCGGATCTCCAAGTTTCTTTGGTATTCCACCTTTAAAAGTGTAATTAGCAAGCATGGTGGAAATTTCAGCTTCCGGTATCTTTCTTTTATTTGTGATGATATCCTACATATACTTAGCATAAGGATTTACTTTAAGCATATCAGTTAAATGCATACGTAAGAAAATAGGTCTAATCATTTCAGCAGAGCGCTCAAAATCCTCATCATCCTTTGACTTGGATGGTTTAGGAGGAAAGGGCATGGGTTTCAGAACCCATGGTTATCTTTCTTTACCGTGCTTCCTAGCAACAAAATCTATCTTATCATAACGTTGATTCTTTGATTGTGGGTTATCAAGATCAACAGCAGGTTCAATCTCTACATCATTGTCTTTGCTAGGTTGAGCATCAACATGAACATTATCATTAACATTATCACTAGGTTCATGTTCATCACCGATTGTGTTTCAAAGATCGAAATAGAAATATCATTGGGATTCTCAGGTGTGTCTATGGTAGGTTCACTAGAAGCATGCAAAGTTCTATCATTTTTCTTCTTCTTCTTTTTAGAAGAACTAGGTGTCTCTAAATTATTTCTCCGAGAATCTTGCTCGATTCTCTTAGGGTGGCATTCAGGATACAAAGGTTCCTGAGTCATTCTACCAGTTCTAGTAGCCACTGTAACAGCAAAATCATTTTTATTATTTAATTTATCAAGCAAATCATTTTGAGCTTTAAGTACTTGCTCAGCTTGAGTAGCAACCATAGAAGCATATTTGTTAACGCGGTTAACTTCATCTTTAACTCTAGCCAGATTATCACCTACGCGTCCTATCTCGAAAGCATTATTCTTTAAATCTCTACCAGCATAAGCATTAAAACTTTCTTGTCTAGCCATAAAGTCATCAAATTCATCTAAACATGGGCTATGAAATTTAGTAGAGGGTATTTCAACTTTATCATATCTATAGTGAGAATTTACCTTTACTACCTGTGTCGGGTTATCAAGACAATGTGGTTCTTCAGATGTAAATTAAGACCATGTATTTCTTCAATAGGGGTAAATTCTTAACATCTTCAGCTTTAATACCTTTTTCTTTCATTGATTTCTTTGCCTCTTGCATATCTTCAGACTGAGAAATAAAACACCTCTCTTCGGAGTGGGTTTAGGAATAGGCTCAGGAGTTGGCTCAATTGGTTCAGGAATTACTTCAGGAACTGGCTTGGGAAGAGTCCAATTATTTTCATTAGTCAACATATTATTCAATAGTATTTCAGCTTCGTCGACTGTTCTTTCCCTGAAAACACAACCAACACAACTATCCAAGTAGTCCTTGGAAGCATCGGTTAGTCCATTATAAAAGATATCAAGTATTTCATTTTTCTTAAGAGGATGATCAGCAAAGCATTATAATCGGAGAAGCCTCCCCAAGCTTGTGGGAGACTCTCTTCTTTGATTTGCACAAAATTATATATTTCCATAAGGCAGCTTGTTTCTTATGAGCAGGGAAATATTTAGCGAGAAGTAATAAATCATATCCCGGGACTACGCACACAACCAGGAGCAAGAGAATTATACCAAGTCTTAGCATCACCCTTTAATGAGAATGGGAATATCTTAAGGATATATAAATAGCAAGACTTCTCATCATGAGTAAACAAGGTGGCTATATCATTCAACTTGGTAAGATGTGCCACAACAGTTTCAGATTCAAGGCCATAAAAAGTATCAGATTCAACTAAAGTAATAATATCGGGATCAATAGAGAATTCATAATCCTTATCAGTAACACAGATAGGTGAAGTAGCAAAAGCAGGATCGGGTTTCATTCTAGCATTAAGAGACTGCTGCTTCCATTTAGCTAATAATTTCTTAAGATCATTTCTATCATTGCAAGCAAGGATTTCCATAGCAGCTTTTTCATTCATAACATAACCCTTAGGAACAACAGGTAAAACATAATCATTGGGGGAACCTTCATCATCACTATCATCAATAATAGGTTCTTCAATATTTTCATCCCCCCTAACTCTAGCAAGTTGTTCATCTAGAAATTCACCTAATGGGAAAGTAGTATCACGCACAGAAGTAGTTTCATCATGCATAGCAGAAGTGGCATCATCAATAACATGAGACATATCAGAATTCATAGCAGTAGAAGGTTTAGGTGTCGCGAGCTTACTAATAACGGAAGGAGAATCTAGTGGAGAGCTAGATGGCAGTTCCTTACCTCCCCTCGTAGTTGAGGGAAAAATCTTGGTTTTAGCGTCTTTCAAGTTCTTCATAGTGATCAACAGATATAAATCACAAGTGACTCAGAGGATAGAGCTATGCTCCCCGGCAACGGCGCCAGAAATTAGTCTTGATAACCCACAAGTATAGGGGATCGCAACAGCTTTCGAGGGTAGAGTATTCAACCCAAATTTATTGATTCGACACAAGGGGAGCCAACGAATATTCTTGAGTATTAGCAGTTGAGTTGTCAATTCAACCACACCTGGATAACTTAGTATCTGCAGCAAAGTGTTTAGTAGCAAAAGTGGTATGATAATAAAGGTAACAGTAGCAACAATAAAGATAAATGTTTTTTTGGGTTTTTGTAGTAGTTGTAACAAGAGTAACGGAAAAGTAAATAAGTGAAAAACAATATATGAAAAGCTCGAGGCAATGGATCGATGATGGATAATTATGCGGATGCGATTCCTCATGCAATAGTTATAACATAGGGTGATATAGAACTAGCTCCAGTTCATCAATGTAATGTAGGCATGTATTAGTAAATAGTCATACGTGCTTATGGAAAAGAACTTGTATGACATCTTTTGTCCTACCCTCCCGTGACAGCGGGGTCCTTACGAAAACTAAGGGATATTAAGGCCTCCTTTTAATAGAGAACCGGAACAAAGCATTAGCACATAGTGAATACATGAACTCCTCAAACTACGGTCATCACCGAGAAGTATCCCAATTATTGTCACTTCGGGGTTGTCGGATCATAACACATAATAGGTGACTATAGACTTGCAAGATAGGATCAAGAACACACATATATTGATGATAACATAATAGGTTCAGATCTGAAATCATGGCACTCAGGCCCTACTGACAAGCATTAAGCATAGCAAAGTCATAGCAACATCAATCTCAGAACATAGTGGATACTAGGGATCAAACCCTAACAAAACTAACTTTATTACATGGTAAATCTCATCCAACCCATCACTGTCCAGCAAGCCTACGATGGGATTACTCACGCACGATGGTGAGCATCATGAAATTGGTGATGGCGGATGGTTGATGATGACGACGGCGACGAATCCCCCTCTCCGGAGCCCCGAACGGACTCCAGATCAGCCCTCCCGAGAGAGATTAGGGCTTGGCGGCGGCTCCGTGTCGTGAAACGCGATGAAACTTTCTCTCTGATTTTTTTCTCCCCGAGACAGAATATATGGAGTTGGAGTTGAGGTCGGAGGAGGTCCAGGGGGCCCACGAGATAGGGGGGCGCGCCCCCTGTCTCGTGGACATGCCCTGGGCCCCCTGGTGTATTTCTTTCACCCAATAATTTTTATAAATTCCAAAAAGTGCCTCCGTTGATTTCCAGGACATTCCGAGAACTTTTCTTTTCTACACATAAAACAACATCATGGTAGTTGTGCTGAAAACAACGTCAGTCCGGGTTAGTTTCATTCAAATCATGCAAGTTAGAGTCCAAAACAAGGGCAAAAGTGTTTGGAAAAGTAGATACGTTGGAGACATATCATTGTTCTTCAGGTTTAATCACTTGTTCTACATGAACATAGTGTAGTAAGACGCAGGAATATAGTACTTAAAAAATAAAAATGAGCTCATAGACCTTACCACATTCTTGGTTCGGGACCAGTACAGAACAAGGCGTTCCCAGTCACCGTCCTGTAAATGTGTCTCAGGAGAACGTAAGGGAATTTGATGAGTTTCTTTGCCAGTGAAGTACGTTTTCTTCAGGTAATCTAATACTGCCACCAAGCATTCTTGATGATAGCAGAGGTGTTAGCACAGGTTACCTCATCCTGAGTTTCCAAATCGGTCCTTCTCTATAGAGAAAAATGGGAACATTTGATGTATTATAACCATCATGAAGGTAGAATGTATG
Organism: Aegilops longissima; assembly: GCA_021605205.1. NCBI lineage: Eukaryota > Viridiplantae > Streptophyta > Magnoliopsida > Poales > Poaceae > Aegilops > Aegilops longissima. The sequence continues at coordinate 189,539,370 of CM038679.1, forward strand.
GGACAAACAAAGTAATTGCCATGAATAACATTACTTACACATAACTCCTGGACGAACACCTGCAACTGGTATTTTCCTTCATCTTAAATATATTATTTCTATGATGGGAAGATACGCACATAGGATTTAACAACATCAAATGTGATAGATGGTAAACTAGGAATGACTGGTTGTGCTTCCTCCACAGGAATAGGTGTACTAACTGGTAGAGTTGGGGTTCGCCGTGGTAGTACTGGCACTTTGGGCACTGGAGCTGCCTTACTAACTGCTCTTGTTTGGGAGCTCTGTGGTGGAGATGGTGCTGTGTCAACAGGAACTGGGTTACTATCTGCTGGGGTTGGGGTTAGACTGGGTGAAACTGGTTCTCTGTCCATCGCAGTAGGGGTACAATCTATGAGAGTCTGGGTTATGTGTGGTAGGGCCGGTTCTCGTGCATGTACAACCAGGGTGCTATCTCCACCAATAGGTAGCACTGTTTTATTTGAAGACCGTATTTTTACTCCGCTAGATACTGCCATCACCCGCTCCAATTCAAATGGATGATAAACAAGAAATATAGTTGAATGTACAGACCTTGTATGAGAGAAATATGCAATGGATAGTGTGGAAAAAAGAGGGCATGAAATAGTTCACATGTATATTGTTTAACTAAAAAAGGATAGCATGACATAATTTCACATATATGATGTCTATCTAAACTGGATAGCATATCAGGACATAATTCAAAGATATGATGACTAACTAAACAGGATGGCATGAGATAATTATATGATATGTTTAGTAAATAGGTTGGCATGACATAATTCACATACATGTTATCTAAGTAATCAGGATCGCATGATTTAATTCACATATGTGATTTATATACTAAGCAGAGGGCATTCGCATATATGAGTCTGAACTAAGAACATGGTGTTGAATATTGTGTATATGATGTCTAAACTATGCAATGCAAGACACCATATAACCGTGCCAAGTTAGAGCTTACACCTCAGTGGGGGAATAGGACTGGTCATCTGTCTCTGAATCCATCTCTGAGGAGCTATTGGGACCCAACAAGAGATCTGCTTCGACAGGTAGCCCTGCCTGCTCTGAAGACCTTGTTTTCACTCCAGATTTTTCCATCACCCACTCAAATGGCTTATTCACGGGAAGAGTAGTTGAATGTACAAACATTGTCGACAAATGGAAATGTAATGAAGAATATGATTGGCAAGATATCATTCAAATATATGATGCCTAGTTAAACAGGATGGCATTGCATATTTCACATATATTATGGCTGGCTAAAAGAGATGAGATTGCATAATTCTCACATATGATATAGAAACTGAATAGGTGACATTACAGAACATGCCTAAACTAAGCAAATGACATATCTGATGTCGAAAGTAGGCACTGCAAGGCAACATATGCATGATATGACCAACATATCATCATGCCAAGTTAGAGAAAACACCTCGGGGGGGTTAATAGGAGTGGTCAGCTGCGTCTGAATCCGCCTCAGAACGGATATCTTCCTGTGGATTACAATCTGGAGGGGGGAGGGTTTGCCATTGAACCCACCATGGAGCGATGTCTTCAATACATTGTATTGCCATGCAAAACTCTTCTATTTTTCTCTACATGTTTAGCATGACTCTGTACAATATCTGACATGCATACGAAAAAATAGTGAGATCATGTAACGAGAGCATGCAGAAATCTAGAGTGATGGTAACAACCGGTGGATGGATCCAAAAATAATGATAGCAGGCTGATGATAACTTTAATTTAATAAAAAGACTGATGATTATTGCTTTACTATTTGTTTCCCACCCAAGATGAACAACATAGGCATACCCTATGTGAACCAGATAATAGACAGAGATAATATTCATTGTTGCCTTGATATGTGCCCCACAAGTAATTTTAAAACTCAAGTTTGAACATTAATTTGGATCTGACTTGGAGTCTAAGAGGTGAAAAGGACGATAAAGTAGCAGGTAATATTAAGCAATGCATAACATAAGAAGAAGCAAAAGAGTGCGACCTCTCTTGTGGACCCGTGTACTCCTCATCTTCATCTGCTGAGTCGATGATGGTGATGCAGTTGTGGTGGGTGCCGGCGGCAGGGAAGGAGATCTGAGGCGGCGAAAGACGGTCAGGAGTCGTGATGTCTGGTATGGTGGATGCTTCTGACGATGGAGCAGATCAGGTGAGGTGGACGACATCGCGGAAGGAGCAGGACAAACCACACAAAGTTTTCTTCGACACCTATTTGTAACTGAACTAATTCTGTAAGGGCTCCTTTGGCTTGCAGGATTCTAAAAACGCAGGGATAGGAAAAACATCCGAATAGGATAGGAATGCACGTGGGAACCAGATCATTTATAAACACAAGATTTCTGTCAACTTGGGTGTTTGGTTAACAGGAATTGGAAGAGCAAAGGAATGGAAAGAAACATGGCCAAATTAAAGGGAAACCATATGAAAGTGTGTACAGTTAGAGTGTTATTCTGCCACTAATGCACTTGGTCTTGTTTTCATGCATAGGATTTTGAAAAGTAGGTCCAGGTGGATGTTTTGCTCCATTCCTTTCAATGAAATGCATGAATAATTGAATAGTAGAGTGCCATAGGAAAATTTCCTATTGCTATGTTTTCCTTCACTTTTTCCTTTGAACCAAAATAGCCCTAAAGGATCGACATGAATGTAGAGTAATAAGTGATGCGACAAGTGTACAACCTCTTTGTCGTAACCGTGTGATGGTAGCTAGAACTACGTCGGTATTTCCCCGGAGAGGGAGGAATGATGTAGCACAGCGACGGTAGAGTATTTCCCTCAGTTATGAGACCAAGGTATCGAACCAGTAGGGGAACCAAGCAACACAACTTAAATAGCGCCTACACACAAATAACAACACCTCGCAACCTGACGTGTTAAAGGGGTTGTCAATCCCTTTCGGGTAACGGCGCCAGAAATTGGCAAGCGGACGTGAGATAAATTGTAGTAGATTGAAATAATAGATCACAAATAAATAAAGTGCAGCAAGGTATTTTTGTATTTTTTGGTTTAATAGATCTGAATAAAAATGCAGACGAAAAGTAGATCGCAAGACAAATATATTCGAAAGAATACCCGGGGGCCGTAGGTTTCACTAGTGGCTTCTCTCGAGAAAAATAGCAAATGGTGGGTAAACAAATTACTGTTGGGTAATTGATAGAACTTCAAATAATCATGACGATATCCAGACAATGATCATTACATAGGCATCACGTCCAAGATTAGTAGACCGACTCCTGCCTGCATCTACTACTATTACTCCACACATCGACCGCTATCCAGCATGCATCTAGTGTATTAAGTTCATGAAAAAACGGAGTAATGCAATAAGAACGACGACATGATGCAGACATGATTCGTTTATCTATATGGCGGTAGATATAAATCTCGTATTTTTATCCTTAGTAGCAACGATACGTACGTGTCGTTTCCCCTTCTGTCACTGGGATCGAGCACCGTAAGATCGAGCCTACTACCGGGCACCTCTTCCCATTGCAAGATAAATAGATCAAGTTGGCCAAACAAAACCAAATATCGGAGAAGAAATACGAGGCTATAAGATATAATGCATATAATAGATCAAAGAAACTCAAATAACTTTCATGGATATAAAAAGATATAATTGATCATAAACTCAAAGTTCATCAGATCCCAACAAACACCCGCGAAAGAGTTACATCATATGGATCTCCAAGAGACCATTGTATTGAGAATCCAGCGAGAGAGAGAAAGCCATCTAGCTACTAACTACGGACCCGAAGGTCTATAAAGAACTACTCACGCATCATCGGAGAGGCACCAATGGAAGTGGTGAACTGATACGTCTCCAACGTATCTATAATTTATGATTGTTCCATGCTATTATAATATTTGTTTTGGATGTTTAATGGGCTTTATTATGCACTTTTATATAATTTTTGGGACTGACCTATTAACCGGAGGCCCAGTGCAAATTGCTGTTTTTCCCTATTTTAGTGTTTCACAGAAAAGGAAATATCAAACGAAATCCAAATGGAATGAAACCTTCGGGAGAGTTATTTCTGGAACAAACGCAATCTAGGAGACTTGGAGTGGACGTTAACAAAGCAACGAGGAAGCCACGAGGCAGGGAGGCGCGCCCCCACCCTCGTGGGCCTCTCGTGGCTCCACCGACCTACTTCTTTAGCGTATATATACTCACGTACCCTGAAAACATCCGAGAGCAGCACGAAACCCTATTTTCACTACCGCAACCTTCTGTACCTGTGAGATCCCATCTTTGGGCCTTTTTCGGCGCTCCGCCGGAGGGGGAATCGATCACGGAGGGCTTCTACATCAACACCATAGCTTCTCCGATGATGTGTGAGTAGTTTACCACAGACCTTCGGGTCCATAGTTATTAGCGAGATGGCTTCTTCTCTCTCTTTGGATCTCAATACAAAGTTCTCCTCGATTCTCTTGAAGATCTATTCGATGTAATTCTTTTTTGCGGTGTGTTTGTCGAGATCTGATGAATTGTGGGTTTATGATAAAGATTATCTATGAACAATATTTGGTTCTTCTCTGAATTCTTATATATATGATTTATTATCTTTGCAAGTCTCTTAGAATTATCGGTTTGCTTTGGCCTACTAGATCGATCTTTCTTGCAATGGGAGAAGTGCTTAGCTTTGGGTTCAATATTGTGGTGTCCTTTCCCAATGACAGCAGGGGCAGTAAGGCACGTATTGTATTGTTGCCATCGAGGATAAAAAGATGGGGTTTATATCATATTGCTTCAGTTTATCCCTCTACATCATGTCATCTTGCCTAATGCGTTACTCTGTTCTTATGAACTTAATACTCTAGATGCATGCTGGATAGCGGTCGATGTGTGGAGTAATAGTAGTAGATGCAGAATCGTTTCGGTCTACTTGTCACGGACGTGATGCCTATATACATGATCATGCCTAGATATTCTCATAACTATGCACTTTTCTATCAATTGTTCAACAGTAATTCGTTCACCCACCGTATATTATGCTATCTTGAGAGAAGCCATTAGTGAAACCAATGGCCCCCGGGTCTATCTTCCATCATACTATTTTCCTATTAATTTACTATTTCTTCCATCTTTTATTTTGCAATCTTTACTTTCCAATCTATATCATAAAAATACCAAAAAATTTATGTTATTATCTTTATCAGATCTCACTTTTGCAAGTGGCCGTGAAGGGATTGACAACCCCTTTATCGCGTTGGCTGCAAGGTTCTTATTTGTTTGTGTAGGTACGAGGCGACTTGTGTGTAACCTCCTACTGGATTGATACCTTGGTTCTCAAAAACTGAGGGAAATACTTACGCTACTTTGCTGCATCACCCTTTCCTCTTCAAGGGAAAACCAACGCATGGTCAAGAGGAAGCAAGAAGGATTTCTAGCGCCGCTGCCGGGGAGGCTTACGCCAAGTCAAGTCAAGTCGAGACATACCAAGTACCCATCATAAACTCTTATCCCTCGCATTACATTATTTGTCATTTGCCTCTTGTTTTCCTCTCCCAAACTTCACCCTTGCCGTTTTATTCGCCTTCTTTTTCCGTTCGTCTCTTTTCGCTTGCTTCTTGTGTGTTCGTTCTTTGTGCAATTTGCTGCCATCATGTCTGAAATTGGGGAGGTTATCATTGATAGTGGTAATAACATGGAAAACATTGATGCTTTTGATGATCCTCATGAAGATCCTATTATTTTACACACTAAAAAGTTTCAGATTGGTAGTGGTAATATTATTGGAAAAGGAGTTATTCAAGATTTCTTTACTTGTGCCGGCACCCTGCCCACTATTGGTGGGTCTATTCTTCATAGTACTTGTAGTCTGGCGGACGCTATATCTTTGCTTGTAGTTGAACTTGAAAGACAATTTATTCATATGCATCCTTGCATACAAAGGATTTTTCTAGAGTTTTCCAATATCGAGCATTCTTCTGTTAAGCGAGCAACTACTATCTTTTTGGCACATGAGTTCAGATTTATAATGAAAGAGGCCAATGAAATTTTTGCGCATTATAGGGTGGACGCTGGTCGTCCTCCCATAGAAGCTATCCTTTTTAATCAAGAAGACTTAATGCGTTTACGATCTCTAGATCATGTTGCTTACAATGAAAACCTTAGAAAGAAGGTTCCTACTGATATTCTAGTTGATAGAATTTCTGAACTCAATGATGATTTCGCTATTCAGAACAATGGGTTAGGTTTTTCTCTCGAGCAAAGGCTCATGACTTTTTGCCAAAAGAATTCTTATAATGATGAATTGGTTATACAATATAAAGGGCCAAAGGAGGAACCCATACCTCCCGAGCTTGATCTTGGGGACTTTTGTCCCATTAAATTTAGCCCTTTTGATTACTTTTGCTTGCCACAAAGAAAACTTGCAGCTGAACATAGGGAATATGAGATGAGTTTTCGCGATTTGCCTTACCATTATTATGATAATACCTAGATCTATTCTTGCCTTTATGCCTAGCTAGGGGCGTTAAACGATAGCGCTTGTTGGGAGGCAACCCAATTTTATTCTTGTTTCTTGCTTTTTGTTTCTGTTTAGTAATAAATAATACACCTAGCCTCTAATTAGATGTGTTTTTATGTTTTAATTAGTGTTTGTGCCAAGTAGAACCAATAGGATCTTCTTGGGTGATAGTTGTTTGATCTTGCTGAAAAAGACAGAAACTTTGCGCTCACGAAAATAATTGTTAAAATTCACCATAACGTGATAAAATACCAACTCGTTTTGCAGTAGATCAATATAAAATTTTTCCAGGTTGTCCTAGTTTTTCATAATTTTTGGAGTTCCAGAAATATTCGAACAAATCTGATTGCTACAGACTATTCTGTTTTTGACAGATTCTGTTTTCCGTGTGTTGTTTGCTTATTTTGATGAATCTATGGCTAGTATCGGGGGGTATGAACCATAGAGAAGTTGGAATACAGTAGGTTTAACACCAATATAAATAAAGAATGAGTTCATTACAGTACCTTAAAGTGGCGATTTGTTTTCTTATACTAACGGAGCTCATGAGATTTTCTGTTGAGTTTTGTGTTGTGAAGTTTTCAAGTTTTGGTTAAGATTTGATGGATTATGGAATAAGGAGTGGCAAGAGCCTAAGCTTGGGGATGCCCAAGGAACCCCAAGGTAAAATTCAAGGACAACCAAAAGCCTAAGCTTGGGGATGCCCCGGAAGGCATCCCCTCTTTCGTCTTTTTCTATAGGTAACTTTACTTGAGGCTATATTTTTATTCAACACATGATATGTGTTCTGCTTGGAGCGTCTTGTATGATTTGTGTCTTTGATTTTTAGTTTACCAAAATCATCCTTGCTGTACACACCTTTTGGAGAGACACACATGAATCAGAATTTATTAGAATACTCTATGTGCTTCACTTATATCTTTTGAGCTAGATAGTTTTGCTCTAGTGCTTCACTTATATCTTTTAGAGCACGGTGGTGGCTTTATTTTATCGAAATTATTGATCTCTCATGCTTCACTTATATTATTTTGAGAGTCCTTTAGAACGGCATGGTAATTTGCTTTGGCTATAAAATTAGTCCTAATATGATAGGCATCCAAGATGGGTATAATAAAAATTTTCATAAAAAGTACATTGAATACTATGAGAAGTTTGATACTTGATGATTGTTTTGAGATATGAAGATGGTAATATTAGAGTCATGCTAGTTGATTAGTTGTGAATTTGAGAAATACTTGTGTTGAAGTTTGCAAGTCCCGCAGCATGCACGTATGGTAAACGTTGTGTGACAAATTTGAAACAGGAGGTGTTCTTTCATTGTCATCCTTATGAGTGGCGGTCGGGGACGAGCGATGGTATTGTCCTACCAATCTATCCCCCTAGGAGCATGCACATAGTGCTTGGTTTTTGATGACTTGTAGATTTTTGCAATAAGTATGTGAGTTCTTTATGACTAATGTTGAGTCCATGGATTATACGCACTCTCACCTTTCCATCATTGCTAGCCTCTTCGGTACCGTCCGTTGCCCTTTCTTGCCTTGAGAGTTGGTGCAAACTTCGCCGGTGCATCCAAACCCCGTGATACGATACACTCTATCACACATAAACCTCCTTATATCTTCCTCAAAACAGCCACCATACCTACCTATCATGGCATTTCCATAGCCATTCCGAGATATATTGCCATGCAACTTTTCACTGTTTCATTTATTATGACATGCTTCGTCATTGTCATATTGCCTAGCATGATCATGTAGTTGACATCGTATATGTGGCAAAGCCACCATGCATAATTTATCATACATGCCACTCTTGATTCATTGCCCATCCCGGTACACCACCGGAGGCATTCATATAGAGTCATACTTTGTTCCAGTATCGAGTTGTAATCATTGAGTTGTAAATAAATAGAAGTGTGATGATCATCATTAATAGAGCATTATCCCATAAAAAATAAAAAAAAGAAAGGCCAAAAAAAGGAAAGGCCCAAAAAAGAGAGAAAAGTAATAAAAAGGGACAATGCTACTATCCTTTTTTTCCACACTTGCGCTTCAAAGTAGCACCATGATCTTTATGATAAAGAGTCTCTTGTTTTGTCACTTTCATATACTAGTGGGAACTTTTCATTATAGAACTTGTCTTGTATATTCCAACAATGGGCTTCATCAAATGCCATATGTCTTCGTGAGCAAGCAAATTGGATCTTAGTTTCTTTTTGTTGAGCTTTCATACATTTATAGCTCTAGTGCATCTGTTTCATGGCTGTAACATCCCAAATTTTCAATTTGGAATGTTATACATAGGTCATCCATGCATATCATATTTTATCGCATCTTCATTCCGCAATCCTTGAAATCCTAAGCAACTCAAGGACCCTCGGAGAGAGTTGGAGATTTTCCGGTTTTCATTTTTGGTTTTTTATCAAATACTGAGAACGAGGATTTTTGATTTTAATTATTTTTCTCTCCGGAAAAATATTTCATATTAAAAATAAATGAGGGGAGATAATATGGCTTCTCCAAAATAGTTGAAATATTCGAGGAAAAATGTTAAAATCATTATTTGGATTTTATTTAATTTTATTTGCGTTACAAAAATTGCATTTTTAGGGCCAAGAAACTGTTCATCTCGTTCTAAATATTTCATTTAGACAGTGAAAATTTGTTTTGGCATTTTTAGATTTTATTTTATTTTATAGGAGTTTTTTGTCAATGAACAATTAAAAAAAAACTCCTCGCCCGACCGGGCCTACACCACTGAGCGAGCCGCCGCCAGCCTCCTCCTGGCAGCAGCGTCTCAGCGCCTCGCCGCCGCCACTCGGACTGAGTCCGAGTTGGACTCCGCCTCCGCCGCCGCCTTGCCCCCTCCTCCAAGCCGAGTCCCCTCTTTAAATACCCCCACCCCCCCGCCACCACCACCCACCACCACCACCTGCGGGCCCGAGCCGAGCCAAGCCCGAGCCCCGCCGCCGCCGCCGCCGGAGTCGCCGGAGCTCGAGCCCCCGCCACCCCACGCCTCGTCGGAGCCCCGCCTCGCCGGACCTCTTGCCGGAGGTATCCGCCGGATCCGAGACCGCCGTTTTTTTAAAAAACCGTTCGGTTTTTTTTCCGAAACCCTAGTTCTTGCTTTTTTAAATAGATCGGTTTTTCTCCGGTTTATTTATTTAGCGAGCATTCGCTCGTTCGTTCGTTTTAACGAACGCGTTCTTCGTTTAGGTTCAGATAACGAACGTTCGTTCGTTAAGCTGTTTGTCGCTTTTCTTTTCTTGGATTTATTCCGCGATTTTCCTGATCGCGATTTCTGATCCGATTTTCGTTCTAGTATAACTTTTCGCTCATTTATCGGAATCAAGCGATTCAAGCGCCTAGAGTTTCGTCTCGAAACCATCTTTCCGAGTAACCAACTCAAACAAGTTTTTTCCTCTGTAAAATTTGACCTTAGTTCAGAGTAGTAAACGGATCTTATTTCTTTCGTCAGTTGAGTTTTGTTGCTTTGTTTGGTTTGATTCTTTTTGTGAACCGGAGTTCTTAAGTTGAACTTTCTGGTCAACCTCTTTTATTTGAAGTTTTACCTGTGCATCTTTGCTTGTTGCTTATGTATGTTATTGTTTGCTTGCGATAGAATTCCCGGAGTGCGAAGCGTGTTACTATGAGTCTCTAGGATTTACGGATCGTCAGCAAGGCAAGAAACACATTGATCATACTCTTTCCATACCTAGTTTTATGCATTAGTATCAATCCTCAAACATTGCATGATTAGGATGTCATTAGTATTGTGGGTTGGGAAGTAGTAGTTGAGGTAGAACTATTGCCGTGTTACTATCAAACCCTTGGGAGTTACGTCTACGTGTTGCTATTATTGCTATGCTATGCTCGTAGACGTGGTTTGGGTTTGAGTGTATCCATGACAGATGTGAGATTGATAATTAATGGTTTACTTTAAGGTGGCAACTTTAATACACATCTGGGTGGATTGAGGCACCTGGGGAACCTAGTGTTGTCTGTTTTTTTGGGAATCCTGGGGTACCCGTGTGATCTTCCTATGGACCGCCACCCAGGCTCAAAGGGAACTGAGATTATTCATGCTAGAAACTTCCGTGTGCAGCCACAAGCTACTATGGGCTCTAGCATAGCTGACTAAGTTACGTGAAGCTCTTGAAGAGGTAGATCAGCAGGTAGTGGGTTTTGTAGGTTTGGTACGGTCTACTCGGAGTAGAGAGTTAATGTTTCTGAAAGACTATGTCTCGGTCATCCGTTTCTCAAACACCATGTAGTGCGAGAAATCAATGGAGGCGATCGAGTCTTGTGGGGAAAAGTGCGCAAACCTCTGCAGAGTGTACAATCTAATCATGGTTAGCCGTGTCCCCGGTTATGGACAATTTTGAGTATCTAGTACTTGAGTATTCACATGTATCTCATCACTCTTAATTAATATTGTTGGGTTGTTAACTACTTTAATTGGGATTGAGTTGGGGTTATACCTTCTCAATGATGTTTCAACCACCATGATAGTTAAATAAAATTTATTCCTTTGTTGTAGGGAAAAATTGGCTTTTCGCAAAACTATAACCATAGATATTTTCCACCAGCCAAATATGCATGTAGTGATAGCATTATTCTGTTCTTGCTCTACTGTGTTATATTGGCAGCATATTCCATGTGCTGACCCGTTCTCAGGCTGCAACGTATTATGTTGCAGACTTTTCAGACGAGGAGTAAGGATCGTTAGGTTGTTGCCGTGCAGCTCAGCTATGCCGTTGGAGTTGATGGACTCACTTTATCTTCCAAGCCTTCCGCTGTTATCGCATTAGATGGCCTTAAGCCATATTATTGTAATAAGTTCTCTTTTGAGACTTTCGATGTAATAAGTGTGTGATTGCTACTCTGTTATAAATCCTTGAGTCTTGTGTGTGTCAAGATTCTTGATCCGAGGATGACTTTGAAACACAAAGACTTGACCATCTGAGGTCGGGTCGCTACAAGATGGTATCAGAGCACACGCTGAGTGTAGGACACGACCATCAAGATAACCCATAGGTCACTCTTCTCTACTCATTTCTGACTCCTCTCCATTTTTCCACTCTTTAGGATGACGGAGATGAAGAACAAGTTTGCACAACCTGATGAAGACACACCTTTTGGATGCCACTTGAAGGAAGTCACTAGGTACTTGAACATTGGTATACCAAGCTTCATGGGAACGTACAACACCACCTCACCAGAAGAGGAGCGCTGGATGATTCAAGTACAAGTTCCAGGAAGAACGTTCTCGCCAACTTCTAGGCCCATAGAGTTTTCTTTCGAAGCACCCACCTGAAGTCTAGGCAAAAGTATGGCATCTCACATTACCATGGGACGTATTGGAGAAGTCTACAACAGGGAGCTTAAAGACACCATATATCAAATATGTGGGTGCCGAGACGAGCAATGGGCAGTAATCAACACCAAGAAGGATAGATCCATTGCAGCTTTTATCCAGGAGCTAAACCAACACATTCGACGCCAGGAGAACCAGATGTGCGCAGATATGATGGAATTGAAGAAGGCGAAGACCAGGATCATCAAACTGGAGGAAGAACTCAAGTTTACACGTGACGGATATGAGGAGGAAATCAAGACACTACTAGAAAAGAACGACGACCTAGTCAAGAAGATCGGAGTATTCATGGGAGGATCAGCACCAGAAGAAGAGGAGGAAGATCCCACTTGCCCGGACAACTACATCATCATCGACGACACCGATTCCGATCCAAGTGATGATGATTATGAAGACGAAGCTGGATCAGACATCATGGAGTCTTCCACCAATCAAAATTTCTAGATGACCACCATATATTAGTAGTATTTCCCCCATGTATCTAGTAGTAGTTGAGCACTTTTGCGATAGTTCTAGATCGTTTGTATGCCCTTGCTTGATTGATTGAGTGAAATGTTTGTGTTTGCCTCATATGCATCTGGGTAGTGTTTTCTCATTAGACCTCTTTCTATTCTGATCTCTTCCATCTAAACCCTCAGATGCCTCCAAGACGTGACACCGGTTTCGTTTTCCCATCGGAGCTCACACAGTTGATCCAGCAGCAGAATGCTTTGATGCAATTGCTAGTTCAGAACCAGGGCGACAACAACAACAACAACAACAACAACCCGCCAGTGGACAATTTAGCCCGTTTTCTGAGGTTACAACTGCCGGTGTTTTCCAGTAGCACCGAGCCAATAGTTGCTGATGATTGGCTATGCCGTATTGGAAGGGAGTTAACCACCGCAGGATGCACGGATGCTGAGAGGGTGCGCTTTGCCGCACATCAATTGGATGGACCAGCAGCCGCATGGTGGGAGAATTACACGGCTACTTTTCCTATAGCCAATGTCACTTGGGACCAGTTTCAGCAAGCTTTTTGCACAGCACATGTCTCAACTGGATCCATGCAGATGAAGAAGCGCGAGTTTCACAACTTACGCCAGGGGAACTGTACTGTAGCTCAGTACGTGGATGATTTTAGCAAGTTATCACGCTATGCCCCTGATGATGTGGCCAGAGATGCCGCGAAGCAGGAGAAGTTCATGGAAAGGCTGAACGATGAGATGAGCATGCAGTTGATGCTGGCAACATTCAACAACTACCAGGAGTTGGTAGACAAGGCCCTCATGATTGAAAGAAAGCAGCAGCAAATTGAGAGCCGTAAGAGGAAGTATGGACAAGGGAAGTATAATTCAGGAGCTCAACAGAAGCCCCGCTTAACCCCAAACTCGGGAGGACTTGTTCATAACCATGGAGGTCACAACCACACTGGAGGAGGATCGCATAACCACAATGGTGCGAAGAATGGAAATGGGAATGGAGTTAACAACAATCAGAACCGCTCCAACCCATCTACACCCGCCAAAAGGGACCTAAGTCAAGTTACTTGCTTTAAGTGCGGGAAGACAGGGCACTATGCCAATGATTGCCCTGAAGGAAGGAATGGAAATGGAAATGGGAGCGCTGGGAAGAAGCCCAATCCATTCAACAAAGGACAAGTGAACCACGTTAACATGGAGGAGGTTGAATAACAGCCCGACGCGGTAATAGGTAAGTTTTTGGTTAAGTCATTTACCGCTCTTGTTCTTTTCGATACTGGTGCATCGCATTCATACATATCAAGGGGATTTGTGGATAAGTTCAAGTTACCAATCCAAACCCTTAGGACCCTCTTTTCTTGAGCTACTTTCGAGCAGAATACATGGCTAGCCGATGGTGCACCCAGATACCCCTAACCATTGGCACACATGTTTTTCCGTCCGACCTAATTATCTTGGAGTCACAAGGATTGGATGTGATATTAGTTATGGACTGGATGCTGAAGTATGGAGGAAGCATTGGCTGCATGAGTAAGTCAATTTATCTCACCACCCCGGAGGGAAAAAGGATTAAGTATGTATCTAGGCATGTGCCTAGGAGGAGCCAAGTGAATGCCCTCACGGGAGTTGTACAGGAGGAAGTGCCTGTAGTAAAGGATTTTCCGGATGTTTTCCCAGAGGAGTTACCAGGCATGCCACCGGATCGAGACATTGAGTTTTTGATAGAGCTATTGCGAGGTACAGGGCAAATATCCAAGAGACCCTATCGGGTGCCCGCAAATGATCTGGAGGAAATTAAGAAACATATCAAGGAGTTATTGGAGAAAGGTTATATTCGCAGGAGTTCATCACCTTGGGGAGCACCAGTACTTTTGATCGAGAAGAAGGAAATATCCCTAAGGATGGTCATTGACTACCGAGCCTTGAATGAAGTAACAATTAAGAATAAGTACCCATTACCGATGATCAATGACCTGTTTGATCAGTTGCAAGGAGCTAAGGTGTTTTCGAAGATTGATCTACGGTCAGGATATCGTCAGTTGAAGATCCGAGAGAAGGATATACCAAAGACAGCGTTTACCACGCGGTATGGATTGTACGAGTATACGGTCATGTCGTTCGGACTGACTAACGCCCCTGCCTATTTCATGAGTATGATGAACAAGGTGTTCATGGAGTATTTGGACAAGTTTGTTGTGGTGTTTATTGATGATATTATGTTATACTTGAAGAACGAAGAGGAGCACAAGGAACATTTGCGTTTAGTTCTCGAGAAACTCAGGGAACACCAGTTATACGCCAAATTCAGCAAGTGCGAGTTTTGGTTGAAGGAAGTTGGATTTCTTGGGCATGTTATATCGGGGAAGGTATAGCGGTGGACCCTAGCAAGGTTGATCGATCCATCGAATGGTTGGCACCCACTTCAGTTGGCGAGATCCATGATTTCCTTGGACTCGCAGGATATTATCGGAGATTCATTGAGAATTTTTCCAAGATTGCTAAGCCAATGACCGAATTGCTGAAGAAGGATACTAAGTTTAAATGGACAAATGATTGCGAGGAAAGTTTTCAGGAGTTGAAGAAACGGTTGACTACAGCCCCAGTGCTAACACTGCCAGATATAGATAAGGAGTTTCAAGTGTATTGTGACGCCTCACGCTTGGGACTTGGATGCGTGCTTATGCAGGACGGAAAGGTTGTTTCGTATGCCTCAGGACAACTGAAGCCCCATGAGTTGAACTATGCCATGCATGATTTGGAGCTAGCAGCGGTAGTGCATGCATTGAAGACTTGGAGACATTATCTTATTGGAAACCGTTGTGATGTGTACACGGATCATAAGAGTTTGAAGTACATTTTCACACAGAAGGAGTTGAACCTTAGACAAAGGAGATGGCTGGAGCTTATAAAGGATTACGATATGAAGCTGCACTATCATCCAGCAAAGGCCAATGTTGTAGCAGAGGCTTTGAGCCGGAAGAGTTACGCTAATATCCTTGAAAGTAAGGGATTGCCAAAGGAGTTAGCTGAGGATATCATGGAACTTCGGTTGGAGATTGTTCCAAGAGGTTTCATTGCAACAATGGAGGTTCGGTCTACATTGTTGGACAAGATTCGAGAAGCTCAGAAGGAAGACAAAGAGATTGCTGAGATAAAGGAGAAGATGAGCAAAGGAAAGGCCAAAGGTTTTCGCGAGGATGAGCACGATACCTTATGGTTTGAGGACCATGTTTATGTGCCCAATAACACTGAGATCAGGAAGTTAATACTTCAGGAGGCCCATGACTCACCGTACTCAATACACCCCAGAAACACCAAGATGTATTTGGATTTGAAAGAGCGTTTTTGGTGGACTGGTATGAAGAAGGATATTGCCGAGTATGTAGCCGTATGTGATGTATGTCAGAGAGTGAAGGCAGAGCATCATAAACCAGCAGGACTGTTATAGCCTATGCCGATACCCGAATGGAAATGGGATAAACTTGGCATGGATTTTATCACCGGATTGCCCAGAACCAAAGCAGGATATGACTCAATATGGGTAGTAGTGGATCACTTGACCAAAGTGGCTCACTTCATCCCAGTGAAAACCACGTATACAAGTGCGAAGTTAGCCAAGATATATATGTCCAGGATCGTATGTTTGCATGGAGTACCGAGGACCATCGTATCAGATAGAGGAACACAGTTTACTTCAAAGTTTTGGCATCAGCTACACCAGACTTTGGGAACAAGATTGGAGTTCAGTACCGCATTCCACCCGCAGACAGATGGACAGACAGAGAGAGTCAACCAGATTTTGGAGGACATGTTGAGAGTCTGTGCGCTAGACTATGGGTCTAGTTGGGATGACAATTTGCCTTACGCAGAGTTCTCATACAACAATAGCTACCAAGCCAGTTTGAAGAGGGCACCGTTCGAAGCTCTGTATGGACACAGATTTAGAACACCTCTGATGTGGGATGAGGTAGGAGACCGTCAGTTGTTTGGACCAGATTTGATCAAAGAGTCAGAGGAGAAGGTTAAACTAATCCTTGACAGATTGAAGATTGCTCAGTCCAGGCAGAAGAGTTATGCAGACTCAAAACGCAAGGAAGTAACCTATGAAATTGGAGACAGAGCCTATCTGCGAGTATCACCCTTGCGAGGAGTGAAACATTTTGGAGTTAAAGGAAAATTAGCTCCGAGATTTGTAGGACCGTATCGTGTTTTGGAACGGATGGGAGAAGTTGCCTACAAGATGGAGTTACCTGAAGGATTGTCAGGAGTTCATGATGTGTTCCACGTATCACAGTTGAAGAAGTGCCATGCTGAGATGGCAGATATACCGTTAAGAGATACAGTGCCCCTGGAGGCGATTCAGTTGGACAGTAATTTGACCTATGAAGAGAAGCCAATAAAGATTCTTGACTTTGACAGCAGAGTCACGCGCAGAAAGGTTATCAAGTTTTGCAAGGTTCAGTGGAGCCACCATACCGAGGAGGAAGTCACCTGGGAATGAGAAGAGGATATTCGCAAGGACCACCCGCACCTATTTTCTAGCCAACCCGAATCTCGAGGACGAGATTCATCTTAAGGGGGGTAGGTTTGTAACATCCCAAATTTTCAATTTGGAATGTTATACATAGGTCATCCATGAATATCATATTTTATCGCATCTTCGTTCCGCAATCCTCGAAATCCTAAGCAACTCAAGGACCCTCGGAGAGAGTTGGGGATTTTCCGTTTTTCATATTTGATTTTTATCAAATACTGAGAACGAGGATTTTTTATTTTAATTATTTTTCTCTCCGGAAAAATATTTCATATTAAAAATAAATGAGGGGAGATAATATGACTTCTCCAAAACAGTTGAAATATTGGAGGAAAAATGTTAAAATCATTATTTGGATTTTATTTGCGTTAGAAAAATTGCACGTTTTAAAAATTGCATTTTTAAGGCCACGAAAATGTTCATCTCGTTCTAAATATTTCATTTAGACGGTGAAAATTTGTTTTGGCATTTTTAGATTTTTATTTTATTTTATAGGAGTTTTTATGTCAGCGGAACAATTTAAAAAAAAACTCCTCGCGACCGACCGGGCCTAGGGCCCAGCCGAGCCGCCCTTGCCGCCTCTGCAGGCTGCCTTGTGCCGCCTTTGCCGCCACTCAGACCGAGTCCGAGTTGGACTCCGCCCGCCGCCTTGCCCTCTCCTCCAAGCCAAGCCCCTCTCTTAAATACTGGGCCCCCCGCCACCACCACCACCGCCGGAGCCCGAGCCCCGCCGCCGCCGCCTTCCGTCGCGGAGCCCGAGCCGCGCCACCCCACGCCCGCCGGAGACCTGCTCGCGGACCTCTCGGAGGTATCCGCCGGATCCGAGACCGCCGGTTTTTTAAAAAACCGTTCGGTTTATTTTTTTCCGAAACCCTAGTTCTCGTTTTTTTAAATAGATTGGTTTTTGTCCGGTTTATTTATTTAGTGAGTGTTCGCTCGTTCGTTCGTTTTAACGAACACGTTCTTCATTTAGGTTCAGATAACGAATGTTCGTTCGTTAAGCTATTCGCCGCTTTTCTTTTCTCGGATTTATTCCGCGATTTTTCTGATCGCGATTTCTGATCCGATTTTCGTTCTAGTATAACTTTTCGCTCGTTTATCAGAATCAGGCGATTCAAGCGCCTAGAGTTTCGTCTCTAAACCCTCTTTCCGATTAACCAACTCAAACAAGTTTTTGCCTCTGTAAAATTTGACCTTAGTTCAGATTAGTAAACGGATCTTATTTCTTTCGCCATTTGAGTTTTCTTGCTTCGTTTGGTTTGATTCTTTTTGCGAACCGGAGATCTTAAGTTGAACTTTCTGGCCAACCTCTTTTATTTGAAGTTTTACCTGTGCATCTTTGCTTGTTGCTTATTTATGTTATTGTTTGCTCACGATAGAATTCCCTGAGTGCGAAGCGTGTTACTACGAGTCTCTAGGATTCACGGATCGTCAGCAAGGCAAGTAACACATTGATCATACTCTTTCCATACCCAGTTTTATGCATTAGTATCAATCCTCAAACATTGCATGATTAGGATGTCATTAATATTGTGGGTTGGGAAGTAGTAGTTGAGGTAGAACCTATTGCCCTGTTACTATCAAACCCTTGGGAGTTACTTCTACGTGTTTCTATTATTGCTATGCTATGCTCATAGACGTGGTTTGGGTTTGAGTGTATCCATGACAGATGTGAGATTGATAATTAATGGTTTACTTTAAGGTGGAAACTTTAATACACATCTGGGTGGCTTGAGGCACCTGAGGAACCCATTGTTGTCTGTTTTTTTGGAAATCCTGGGGTACCCGTGTGATCTTCCTATGGACCGCCACCCAGGCGCAAAGGGAACTGAGATTATTCATGCTAGAAACTTCCGTGTGCAGCCACAAGCTACTATGGGCTCAAGCATAGCTGAGTAAGTTACGTGAAGCTCTTGAAGAGGTAGATCAGCAGGTAGTGGGTTTTGTAGGTTTCGTATGGTCTACCCGGAGTAGAGAGTTAATGTTTCTGAAAGACTATGTCTCGGTCATCCGTTTCTCAAACACCATGTAGTGCGAGAAATCAACGGAGGCGATCGTGTCTTGTGGGGAAAAGTGCGCAAACCTCTGCAGAGTGTACAATCTAATCATGGTTAGCCATGTCCCCGGTTATGGACAATTTTGAGTATCTAGTACTTGAGTATTCACATGTATCTCATCACTCTTAATTAATATTGTTGGGTTGTTAACTACTTTAATTGGGATTGAGTTGGGGTTATACCTTCTCAATGATGTTTCAACCACCATGATAGTTGAATAAAATTTATTCCTTTGTTGTAGGAAAAAATTGGCTTTTCGCAAAACTATAACCATAGAGCTTTTCCACCAGCCAAATATCCATGTAGTGATAACATTATTCTGTTCTTGTTCTACTGTGTTATATTGCTAGCATATTCCATGTGCTGACCCATACTCGGGCTGCAATGTATTATGTTGCAGACTTTTCAGACGAGGAGTAAGGATCGTTAGGTCGTTGCCGTGCAGCTCAGCTATGCCGTTGGAGTTGATGGACTCACTTTATCTTCCAAGCCTTCCGCTGTTATCGCATTAGATGGCCTTAAGCCATATTATTGTAATAAGTTCTCTTTTGAGACTTTTGATGTAATAAGTGTGTGATTGCTACTCTGTTATAAATCCTTCGAGTACTGTGTGTGTCAGCATTACTGATCCAGGGATGACACTGAAACACAGAGACTTGACCATCTGAGGTCGGGTCGCTACAATGGCAATCCCTACTCCTTGCATTGACATCAATTGATGGGCATCTCCCTTGCCCGTTGATTAGCCGCGTCAATGTGAGACTTTCTTCTTTTTTGTCTTCTCCACAAAACCCCCATCATTATATTCTATTCCACCCATAGTGCTATGTCCATGTCTCAGGCTCATGTATTGCGTGAAAGTTGAAAAAAGTTTGAGATTACTAAAGTATGAAAAATTGCTTGGCTTGTCATCGGGGTTGTGCATGATGTGAGCATTTTTGTGTGACAAAAATGAAGCATAGCCGAACTATATGATTTTGTAGGGATAAGCTTTCTTTGGCCATGTTATTTTGAGAAGACATAATTGCTTAGTTAGTATGATTGAAGTATTATTATTTTTATGTCAATATTAAACTTTTTTCTTGAATTTTTCGGATCTGAACATTCATGCCACAATAAAGAGAATTACTTTGAAAATTATATTAGGTAGCATTCCACATCAAAAATTCTATTTTGGTCATTTACCTACTCGAGGATGAGCAGGAATTAAGCTTGGGGATGCTCGACAAGATCAGGAGAAGATGCCTATGGACCAAGAAAAGTGAGCAAGGGGAGAAATGCAACTCACTTGCCACCTGGGAAATGGTATGTAAGCCTAAGAAGCACAGAGGCCTCGGGGTCATCAACATCAAGCTGCTTAATGAAGCCTTGCTAATGAAATTCCTTCACAAGTTTTACAACAAGCTGGACATTCCGTGGGTGAAACTCCTGTGGGGCACCTACTATACTGACAAAATACCACATGCCATGCCACCGGTCGGCTCTTTCTTGTGGCGAGACATTTTGAAACTCACTCCAATCTTCCGTGGGATCTCACAAGTGCAAGTGGTGTCGGGCACGACTGCATTGTTTTGGAAGGATCTATGGGGACAAGATGTACTCCAAAACACACACCCCCACGCTTTTTTGTTTGCCATGCAGGAAGATGCATCCATTAAGGGTTTCTTGGAGACAACGTCGTTGGCTGAGGCCTTTCATCTACCGCTCTCACCGCAAGCTTTGTCAGAGGTGCGCGATATCCAATTTCTCTTCTTGCACATGAGCCCGACCACATCCGTTAATGATGTTTGGCACTATATTTGGGGCAAAACGGAGTTCAGGTCAAGCGACTACTATCAGTATCTCTTTAGAGATGCCCAAGCCCACCCCATTTTCAAAAGTCTTTGGCACTCACATTGCATCATGAGGATTAAGGTCTTCGGATGGATCCTTTTCCATGACAGGCTCAACACACGTAACATGCTGAAACGGTGCCACTATGACATCGGGGATGACCACAGTTGCCTCCTTTGTGGGGGCCCAGATGAAGAAACGGTGGATCACATGATCTTTACGTGTCCTTTTAGTCAAGCCTGCTGGGATAAACTTGGGATCGTTTGGCCGACATTTCACTGCCGTCTACAGCTTCTCCAAACAACCAAAGACACCTGGAACGGCCCTCTATTCCTTGACATCTTCCTCGTGGCATCCTGGAGCTTATGGAAGGAGAGAAATAACAAGCATTTTAGAAGGGTGGACCCTTCCATCAACTCCTGGCTTAGGAGATTCAAGGAAGACTTTGGACTTCTACAACACAGAACCAAGAGAGAGCACTTTGCTCTCATAGACTCCTTCCTAACTGATCTTTGACACGTTAGAAGTTTCCATCTTGTTCTTTTTTTCTCTACTGTGGATCCTCACTCTCATTGTGGGTGGACCGGGTGGAGCTGTGTGTACATATGATGTAACTGCGTAAAATTTCTTCCTCATATATGAAAACACAGTAGGAGCCTCTCCTACTGTCCTTCCCATAAAAAAACGTATCTATAATTTTTGATTGTTCCATGTTATTATATTATCTGTTTTGGATGTTTAATGGGCTTTATTATGCACTTTTATATTATTTTTGGGACTGACCTATTAACCGGAGGCCCAATGCAAATTGTTGTTTTTTTGCCTATTTCAGTGTTTCGCAGAAAAGGAATATCAAACGGAATCCAAACGGAATGAAACCTTTGGGAGAGTTATTTTTGGAACAAACGCAATCTAGGAGACTTGGAGTGGACGTCAAGGAAGCAAAAAGGAAGCCACAAGGCAGGGAGGCGCGCCCAGGAGGGTAGGCGCGCCCCCACCCTCGTGGGCCCCTCGTGGCTCCACCATCCTACTTCTTTCGCCTATATATACTCATGTACCCTGAAAACATCCGAGAGCAGCACAAAACCCTATTTCCACCACCGCAACCTTCTGTACCCGTGAGATCCCATCTTGGGGCCTTTTCCGGTGCTCCACCGGAGGGGGAATCGATCTAGGAGGGCTTCTACATCAACACCATAGCCTCTCCAATGATGTGTGAGTAGTTTACCATAGACCTTTGGGTCCATAGTTATTAGCTAGATGGCTTCTTCTCTCTCTTTGAATCTCAATACAAAGTTCTCCTCGATTCTCTTGGAGATCTATTCGATGTAATTCTTTTTTGCGGTGTGTTTGTCGAGATCCGATGAATTGTGGGTTTATGATCAATATTATCTATGAACAATATTTGGTTCTTCTCTGTATTCTTATATGTATGATTTTTTTATCTTTGCAAGTCTCTTCGAATAATCAGTTTGGTTTGGCCTACTAGATTGATCTTTCTTGCAATGGGAGAAGTGCTTAGCTTTGGGTTCAATCTTGCGGTGTCCTTTCCCAGTGACAGCAGGGGCAACAAGGCACGTATTGTATTGTTGCCATCTAGGATAAAAAGATGGGGTTTATATCATATTGCTTCAGTTTATCCCTCTACATCATGTCATCTTGCCTAATGCGTGACTCTGTTCTTATGAACTTAATACTCTAGAAGCATGCTGGATAGTGGTCGATGTGTGGAGTAATAGTAGTAGATGCAGAATCGTTTCGGTCTACTTGTCGCAGACGTGATGCCTATATACATGATCATGCCTAGATATTCTCATAACTATGCACTTTTCTATTAATTGCTCGACAGTAATTCGTTCACCCACCGTAAATTATGCTATCTTGAGAGAAGCCACTAGTGAAACCTATGGCCCCCGGGTCTATCTTTCATCATACTATTTTCATATTAATTTACTATTTGTTCCATATTTTATTTTGCAATCTTTACTTTCCAATGTATATCATAAAAATACCAAAAATAATTTTCTTATTATCTCTATCAGATCTCACTTTTGCAAGTGGCCTTGAAGTGAATGGCAACCCCTTTATTGCGTTGGTTGCAATGTTCTTATTTGTTTGTGTAGGTATGAGGCGTCTTGCGTGTAACCTCCTACTGGATTGATATCTTGTTTCTAAAAACCGGAGGGAAATACTTACGCTACTTTGCTGCATCACCCTTTCCTCTTCATGGGAAAACCAATGCATGCTCAAGAGGTAGCATGAACCCCTCCGTGATGGTGTCTAGATTGGATCTGGTGGTTCTGGACTCTGCGGCGGCTGGATGAATATTTCGACGCCTGTTCTAGGGTTTCTGGAATATTGTGGTATTTATAGAGCAAAGAGGCGGTCCGGGGGCACCCGAGGTGGGCACAACCCACCAGGGCGCGCTTGGGCCTCCTAGCGCGCCCTGGTGGATTGTGCCCACCTCGGGGCACCCCCCAGGTGCAACTAGGGCCCATTGCCTTCCTTCTGGCCCATAAAAAAATCATCGTGGAGTTTCGTGGCATTTGGACTTCATCTGATATTTGATTTCCTGCGATGTAAAAACATGAAAAAAACCAGCAACTAGCACTTGGCACTATGTCAATAGGTTAGTACCAAAAAAGATATAAAATGACTATAAAATGATTATAAAACATCCAAGATTGATAATAAAACAACATGGAACAATAAAAAATTATAGATACGTTGGAGACGTATCAGCATCCCCAAGCTTAACTCCTACTCGTCCTCGAGTAGGTAAGTGATAAAAACATAATTTTTGATGTTTAGTGCTGTTCATCAAGTCATATCATATTCTTTTCTTTATAACATGGTGATACGTCTCCAACGTATCTATAATTTTTGATTGCTCCATGCTATATTATCTTATGTTTTGGACATTATTGGGCTTTATTATTCACTTTTATATTATATTTGGGACTAACCTATTAACCGGAGGCCCAGTCCAGAATTGCTATTTTTGCCTATTTCAGAGTTTCGCAGAAAAAGAATATCAAACGGAGTCCAAACGGAATGAAACCTTTGGGAACGTGATTTTTGGAACGAACATGATCCAGGAGACTTGGACCCTAAGTCAAGGAAGCTTCCAGGAGGCCACGAGGTAGGGGGGCGCGCCCTCCACCCTCGTGAGCCCCCCTTGCTCCACCGACGTACTCCTTCCTCCTATATATACCCATGTACCCCAAACGATCAGATACGGAGCCAAAAACCTAATTCCACCGCTGCAACCTTCTGTACCCACGAGATCCCATCTTGGGGCCTGTTCCGGAGCTCCGCCGGGGGGGGGGGGCATCGATCACGGAGGGCTTCTACATCAACACCATAGCCTCTCCGATGATGTGTGAGTAGTTTACCTCAGACCTTCGGGTCCATAGTTATTAGCTAGATGGCTTCATCTCTCTTTTTGGATCTCAATACAATGTCCCCCCCCCTCTCTTGTGGAGATCTATTCGATGTAATCTTCTTTTGCGGTGTGTTTGTTGAGACCGATGAATTGTGGGTTTATGATCAAGTTTATTTATGAATAATATTTGAATCTTCTGAATTCTTTTATGTATGATTGGTTATCTTTGCAAGTCTCTTTGAATTATCAGTTTGGTTTGGCCTACTAGATTGATCTTTCTGGCAATAGGAGAAGTGCTTAGCTTTGGGTTCAATCTTGCGGTGTCCTTTCCCAAAGGATGAGGGGCAGCAAGGCACGTATTGTATTGTTGCCATCGAGGATAACAAGATGATTTTTTTATCATATTGCATGAATTTATCCCTCTACATCATGTCATCTTGCTTAAGGCGTTACTCTGTTCTTATGAACTTAATACTCTAGATGCATGCTGGATAGCGGTCAATGAGTGGAGTAATAGTAGTAGATGCAGGCAGGAGTCGGTCTACTTGTCTCGGACGTGATGCCTATATACAAGATCATACCTAGATATTCTCATAACTATGCTCAATTATGTCAATTGCTCAACAGTAATTTGTTCGACCACCGTAAAATACTTATGCTCTTGAGAGAAGCCACTAGTGAAACTAAACCTGGGCAAACGTCGGGCCGGGCCGGGTTTCGGGCCGGGCTTGTAAAAGCCTGACCTTCATTTCTAAATCCCGAGCCCAGCCCGAAGCCTGAAATACTCCCTGATTTGAAGCCCGAGCCTAGCCCGAACTCAAGCCCGAAGCCCGAAAGCCCGGCCCGAACGCTGTTTTTTAGTACGTGTACGTGCAAGCCCGGCTCGAAAAATAGAAAAAGAGAAGCCCGAGCCCGGCCCGAACTACCTTTAGGGCTGCAAAACAAAGCCCGAGCCCGGCCCGAGTGTCAAGCCCGGCCCGGGTTTTTCGGGCCGGGCTCGGGCCGGGTCGTCGGGCCGAGCTGCCCATGCCCGGGTTTAAGTGAAACCTATGGCCCCCGGGTCTATCTTCATCATATTAATGTTCCAACACTTAGTTATTTCCGTTGCTTTTATTTTACTTTGCATCTTTATCATAAAAATACCAAAAATATTATCCTATCATATCAATCAGATCTCACTGTCGTAAGTGACTGTGTAGGGATTGACAACCCCTTATCGCGTTGGTTGCGAGGATTTATTTGTTTTGTGTAGGTGCGAGGGACTCGCACGTAGCCTCCTACTGGATTGATACCTTGGTTCTCAAAAACTGAGGGAAATACTTATGCTACTTTGTTGCATCACCCTTTCCTCTTCAAGGGAAAACCAACGCAGTGCTCAAGAGGTAGCGATTTATGGCGCCATTGCCGGGGAGGCTTACTCAAGGTCAAGACAAGATTTGTACTCCTGACAACGAGCCATTTCTGGCGCCGTTGCAGGGGAGGTCTACGCAAAAGTCAACATACCAAGTACCCATAACAAACCCTTATCTCCCGCATTACATTATTTGCCATTTGCCTCTCGTTTTCCTCTCCCCCACTTCACCCTTGCCGTTATATTCGCCCTCTCTCTATCGTTCGCCTCTTTTTCGCTTGCTTTTTGTTTGCTCGTGTGTTGGATTGCTTGTTTTTCACGATGGCTCAAGATAATACCAAATTATGTGACTTTACCAATACCAACAATAATGATTTCCTTAGCACTTCGATTGCTCCTCTTACCGATACTAAATCTTGTGAAATCAATGCTGCTTTGTTGAATCTTGTCATGAAAGATCAATTCGCCGGCCTTCCTAGTGAAGATGCCGCTACTCATCTAAATAGCTTCGTTGATTTTTGTGATATGCAAACGAAGAAAGATGTTGACAATGATATTGTTAATTTGAAGCTATTTCCTTTTTTCGCTTAGAAACCGTGCTAAAGCTTGGTTTTCGTCTTTGCCTAAAATAGTATTGATTCTTGGAATAAGTGCAAAGATGCTTTTATCTCTAAGCATTTTCCTCCCGCTAAGATTATCTCTCTTAGAAACAACATTATGAATTTTAAGCAACTTTATCATGAACATGTTGCACAAGCTTGGGAGAGGATGAAATTAATGATACATAATTTCCCTACTCATGGTTTGAATTTGTCGATGATTATACAAATTTTTTATGCCGGATTGAACTTTGCTTCTAGAAATCTTTTAGATTCGGCCGCAGGAGGCACTTTTATGGAAATCACTTTATGAGAAGCTACTAAACTTCTAGATAATATTATGGTTAATTATTCTCAATGGCACACTGAAAGATCTACTATTAAAAAAGTGCATGCGATAGAAGAAATTAATGTTTTGAGTGGAAAGATGGATGAACTTATGAAATTATTTGCTAGTAAGAGTGTTTCTTCTGATCCTAATGATATGCCTTTCTCTACTTTGATTGAGAATAATAATGAATCTATGGATGTGAATTTTGTTGGTAGGAATAATTTTGGTAACAACGCGTATAGAGGAAACTATAATCCTAGGCCTTATCCTAGCAATTCCTCTAATAATTATGGTAATTCCTACAACAATTCTTATGGAAGTTTTAATAAGATGCCCTATGAATTTGAGACTAGTGTTAAAGAGTTTATGAATTCACAAAAGAATTTCAATGCTTTGCTTGAAGAGAAATTGCTTAAAGTTGGTGAATTGGCTAGGAACGTTGATATAATTTCTCTTGATGTTGATTCTTTAAAACTTTGATCTATTCCTCCTAAGCATGATATCAATGAGTCTCTCAAAGCCATGAGAATTTCCATTGATGAGTGCAAAGAAAGAACCGCTAGGATGCGTGCTAAGAAAGATTGCTTCATGAAATCGTGTTCTTCAAATTTCTATGAAAATAAAGATGAAGATCTAAAAGTTATTGATGTGTCCCCTATTAAATCTTTGTTTTGCAATATGAATCTTGATAATGATGGGACTGAATATGATCCACCTTTACCTAGAAGGCGTTCCAAAAATTCGCAGTTTTTAGATCTTGATGCTAAAATTGATAAAAGTGGGATTGAAGGAATCAAAAAATTAGATGTTAATAAACCCACTATTTTGGATTTAAAGTAATTTAATTATGATAATTGCTCTTTGATAGATTGTATTTCCTTGTTGCAATCCGTGCTAAATTCTCCTCACGCTTATAGTCAAAATAAAGCTTTTACCAAACATATCGTTGATGCCTTGATGCAATCTTATGAAGAAAAGCTTGAGTTGGAAGTTTCTATCACTAGAAAACTCTATGATGAGTGGGAACCTACTATTAAAATTAAAATTAAAGATCATGAATGCTATGCTTTGTGTGATTTGGGTGCTAGTGTTTCCACTATTCCAAAAACATTGTGCGATTTGCTAGGTTTCCGTGATTTTGATGATTGCTCTTTAAACTTGCACCTTGCGGATTCCACTATTAAGAAACCTATGGGAAGAATTAATGATGTTCTTATTGTTGCAAATAGGAACTATGTGCCCGTATATTTTATTGTTCTTGATATAGATTGCAATCCTTCATGTCCTATTATTCTTGGTAGACCTTTCCTTAGAATGATTGGTGCAATTATTGATATGAAGGAAGGGAATATTAGATTCCAATTTCCATTAAAGAAAGGCATGGAACACTTCCCTATGAATAAAATAAAATTACCATATGAATCTATCATGAGAGCCACTTATGGATTGCCCACCAAAGATGGCAATACCTAGATCTATCCTTGCTTTTATGCCTAGCTAGGGGCGTTAAACGATAGCGCTTGTTGGGAGGCAACCCAATTTTATTTTTATTTTTTGCTTTTTGCTTATATTTAGGAATAAATATTTGATCTAGCCTATGGTTAGATGTGTTTTTATGTTTTAATTACTGTTTGTGCCAAGTTAAACCTATAGGATCTTCTTGGATGATAGTTATTTGATCTTGCACAAATTTCCAGAAACTTTATGTTCACGAAAATAATTGTCAAAAATTAAAAGAACGTGATAAAATATTGATTCCAATTGCTGCTGATCAATAAACAAATTGTCTAGGTCTTACTATTTTTGCGAATTTTTTGGAGTTCAGAAGTTTGCGTTAGTTACAGATTACTACAGACTGTTCTGTTTTTAACAGATTCTGTTTTTCGTGTGTTGTTTGCTTATTTTGATGAATCTATGGCTAGTAAAAGAGTTTATAAACCACAGAGAAGTTGGAATACAGTAGGTTTAACACCAATATAAATAAAGCATGAGTTCATTACAGTACCTTGAAGTGGTCTTTTGTTTTCTTTCGCTAACGGAGATCACGAGATTTTCTGCTAAGTTTTGTGTTGTGAAGTTTTCAAGTTTTGGGTAAAAGATTTGATGGATTATGGAACAAGGTGTGGCAAGAGCCTAAGCTTGGGGATGCCCATGGCGCCCCAAGATAATCAAAGGACACCATAAAGCCAAAGCTTGGGGATGCCCCGGAAGGCATCCCCTCTTTCGTCTACTTCCATCGGTAACTTTACTTGGAGTTATATATATTTTTATTGACCACATGATATGTGTTTTGCTTGGAGCGTCTTGTATTATTTGAGTCTTTATTTGTTAGTTTAACACAATAATATATTCTGTACACACCTTTTGAGAGATACACACATGATTCAGAAATTATTAGAATAATCTATGTGCTTCACTTATATCTTTTGAGCTATATAGTTTTTCTCTAGTGCTTCACTTATATCTTTTAGAGCACGGTGGTGGATTTGTTTTATAGACACTATTGATATCTCATGCTTCACTTACATTATTTTGAGAGTCTTAAAATATCATGGCAATTTGCTTTAATTAGTATCATGAGAAATTTGATGCTTGATAATTGTTTTGAGATATAAAGGTGGTAATATCATAGTTGTGCTAGTTGAGTAATTGTGGAATTGAAAAATACATGTGTTGGAGTTTGTGATTCCCGTAGCATGCACGTATGGTGAACCGTTATGTAACGAAGTCGGGGAATGAAGTATTTGTTGATTGTCTTCCTTTGTGTGATGCTCGGGATCGCGCGAGGTTTAACTCCTACCAATCCTTCCCCTAGGAGCATGCGTAGTAGTACTTTTCTTCGAGGGCTAATAAATTTTTGCAATAAGTATATGAGTTCTTTATGACTAATGTGAGTCCATGGATTATATGCACACTTACCTTCCGCAATTTTCTAGCCTCTTCAGTACCGCACATTGCCCTTTCTCACCTTGAGAGTTGGTGCAAACTTCGCCGGTGCATCCAAACCCCGTGATATGATACGCTCTATCACACATAAACCTCCTTATATCTTCCTCAAAACAGCCACCATACCTACCTATCATGGCATTTCCATAGCCATTCCAAGATATATTGCCATGCAACTTTCCACCATTTCATTTATCATGACATGCTCCATTATTGTCATATTGCTTTGCATGATCATGTAGTTGACATTGTATTTGTGGCAAAGCCACCGTTCATAATTCTTTCACACATGTCGCTCTTGATTTATTGCATATCCCGGTACACCGCCGGAGGCATTCATATAGAGTCATATTTTGTTCTAAGTATTGAGTTGTAATTCATGAGTTGTAAGTAAATAAAAGTGTGATGATCATCATTATTAGAACATTGTCCCAAGTGAGGAAAGGATGATGGAGACTATGATTCCCCCACAAGTCGGGATGAGACTCCGGACTAAAAAAAAAGAGGCCATAAAAAAGAAGAGAAAAGGCCCAAAAAAATAGAAAAAGAGAGAAGGGACAATGTTACTATCCTTTTACCACACTTGTGCTTCAAAGTAGCACCGTGATCTTCGTAATAGAGAGTCTCTCATTTTATCACTTTCATATACTAGTGGGAAATTTCATGATAGAACTTGGCTTGTATATTCCAATGATAGGCTTACTCAAATGCCCGAGGTCTTCGTGAGCAAGCAAGTTGGATGCACATCCACTTAGTTTCTTTTTGAGCTTTCATACACTTATAGCTCTAGTGCATCCATTGCATGGCAATCCCTACTCCTCGCATTAACATCAATTGATGGGCATCTCCATAGCCCGTTGATTAGCCTCCTTGATGTGAGACTTTCTCCTTTTTTGTCTTCCCACATAACCCCTACCATTATACCTATTTCCACCATAGTGCTATATCCATGGCTTGCGCTCATGTATTGCGTAAGAGTTGAAAAGGCTGAAGCGCGTTAAAAGTATGAACCAATTGCTTGGCTAAACCGGGGTCGTACATGATATGAATATTTTGTGTGGGGAAGATGGAGCATAGCCAGACTATATGATTTTGTAGGGATAACTTGCTTTGGCTATGTTATTTTGATAAGACATAATTGCTTAGTTAGTATGCTTGAAATATTATTGTTTTTATGTCAACATTAAACTTTTATCTTGAATCATATCATATCTGAACATTCATGCCACAATAAGAAGAATTACATTGAAATTATGCCAAGTAGCATTCCACATCAAAAATTCTGTTTTTATCATTTACCTACTCGAGGACGAGCAGGAATTAAGCTTGGGGATGCTTGATACGTCCCCAACGTATCTATAATTTTTGATTGCTCCATGCTATATTATCTTCTGTTTTGGACATTATTGGGCTTTATTATTCACTTTTATATTATTTTTGGGACTAACCTATTAACCGGAGGCCCAACCCAGAATTGCTGTTTTTTGCCTATTTCAGAGTTTCGCAGAAAAAGAATATCAAACGGAGTCCAAACGGAATGAAACCTTCGGGAACGTGATTTTTGGAACGAACATGATCCAAGAGACTTGGACCCTAAGTCAAGGAAGCTTCCAGGAGGCCACGAGGTAGGGGGGGCGCGCCTACCCCTCCCAGGCGCGCCCTCCACCCTCCTGGGGCCCCCGTTGCTCCACCGATGTACTCCTTCCTCCTATATATACCTACGTACCCCCAAACGATTAGATACGGAGCCAAAAACCTAATTCCACCGCTGCAACCTTCTGTACCCACGAGATCCCATCTTGAGGCCTGTTCCGGAGCTCCGTGGGAGGGGGAACCGATCACGGAGGGCTTCTACATCAACACCATAGCCTCTCCGATGATGTGTGAGTAGTTTACCTCAGACCTTCGGGTCCATAGTTATTAGCTAGATGGCTTCTTCTCTCTTTTTGGATCTCAATACAATGTTCTCCCCCTCTCTTGTGGAGATCTATTCGATGTAATCTTCTTTTGCGGTGTGTTTTTTGAGACCGATGAATTGTGGGTTTATGATCAAGTTTATCTATGAACAATATTTGAATCTTCTGAATTCTTTTATGTATGATTGGTTATCTTTGCAAGTCTCTTTGAATTATCAGTTTGGTTTGGCCTACTAGATTGATCTTTCTTGCAATGGGAGAAGTGCTTAGCTTTGGGTTCAATCTTACGGTGTCCTTTCCCAGTGACAGTAGGGGAAACAAGGCACGTATTGTATTGTTGCCATCGAGGATAACAAGATGTTTTTTTATCATATTGCATGAATTTATCCCTCTACATCATGTCATCTTGCTTATGGCGTTACTCTGTTCTTATGAACTTAATACTATAGATGCAAGCTGGATAGCGGTCGATGAGTGGAGTAATTGTAGAAGATGCAGGCAGGAGTCGGTCTACTTGTCTCGGACGTGATGCCTATATACATGATCATACCTAGATATTCTCATAACTATGCTCAATTCTGTCAATTGCTCAACAGTAATTTGTTCACCCACCGCAAAATACTTATGCTCTTGAGAGAAGCCACTAGTGAAACCTATGGCCCTCGTGTCTATCTTCATCATATTAATCTTCCAACACTTAGTTATTTCTGTTGCTTTTATTTTACTTTGCTTCTTTATCATAAAAATACCAAAAATATTATCCTATCATATCTATCAGATCTCACTCTCGTAAGTGAGAGTGTAGGGATTGACAACCCCTTATCGCGTTGGTTGTGAGGATTTATTTGTTTTGTGTAGGTGCGAGGGACTCGCGCGTAGCCTCCTACTGGATTGATACCTTGGTTCTAAAAAACTGAGGGAAATACTTATGCTACTTTGCTGCATCACCCTTTCTTCTTCAAGGGAAAACCAACGCAGTGCTAAAGAGGTAGCACATGGACATTTGTACTTGTCGGCGTTCTGGGAACGGGGGTCCCCAGAGTTGCCTGCCTGCGGCCTGCGGCGTGGCTCGAAGGAGGCCCAGCACGGCCCATCTTCATCAACGCAAGCTCAAGACCCTCGCAAGGGGCCAAGATTCATGGGCGGACGACAAGGAGCTTCCTCGGGCATGGCTCGTCAGGCTGGCTCATGAGGAGGAGAGAGTTCAAGGCAGGGTACCTCACGGGTGCCCATGGCGCAAGCCATGGCGACCAAGGGCGCCTAATCGGCGCCAACTGCAGTGTCCTCCTTTCCTCTTTGGTGCAAAGGGAGCAAGCGCAGCGAGAGCATCAAGCAAAGGCATCCGTTTGGTGCAACAAGACCAAGACCAGCCCAACGGCTGGAAGGGAGTCATCGTGGAGCCCAAGCAAAGCGTCATCACGAGCCTTTGGCAAAGCGAGGACCAACTTTAGTCGGGATAAGTGTACCGCTGTTCCCCTTCAAAATGGCCAATTGTTGGCGCCCTTCCCGCTCAATATTTGGGAAGAGGCCCAGGGCCCTCGCCTATAAATAAGAGTAGCCACCCCCAGGGCAGAGGGACGACGAGACCCGATACGGAGATCCAGAATCCTCATCGAGAAACCAGTAGCTAGAGCAACTGAACACCACCTAGCAGTTCATTGCACCCGCCAAGAACAGACCCTCGCGAGGCTGTTCTTCCTTGTATTGTTCCTCATCAGCCCAAGAGGCAATCCACCACACCACACACTGGAGTAGGGTATTACACCACAATGGTGGCCTGAACCAGTATAAATCTCGTGTCTCTTGTGCTGTTCCGCTTAGTAGTTTAGGTCCCAGCGATTCGGCGAGGTGCGAGACGGTGGAGGGTTGGATCTCCGCGCGCACCCCAGTGTTCGAACCTCAAGGGTTTGCCGGAACCCGAAATCTGACATTTGGCGCGCCAGGTAGGGGTGCGCCAGAATCTGCCTTTCGTCGCCTCGTTCTTCCCCGACCACCGCAACCATGTCTGACGCCCGTCGGGCCCGCGCCGAGCGCCGAGCCGCCCTCACCTCCCATGTCGCTCAGACAGCTCCCGTCGGCGGGCGCCCTCGTCGTTCCCCGTCACCTGCAGTCAACGCCGCCACCGGCCCGGCAGGGAACGAGCAGCAAGCATCGTCCCAGCACCCGTCCATGAGGCGGGACGGCCGCACCGCCACGCCTTCGCTCACCCCCGCTGGTTCTTCGTCACGCGCCCTTGCTCATGCCATGGAGGCCGGGCTGCACTCATCGCGGCAAACGAGCTCCTGCGCTACCGCCCCGTCGACGACGTCTACGAAGAATGGCTCGACCGAGTCGCCGAGCTCGTCCGCGCTGCAGGAGGCGCCCCCGCACCGTCCGTCTCGCTGCACCGCACCGCCCCCAGCAGCGATGAAGCTCCCGGGGCGCCTCAGCCGCCTCCTCCTCAAGAAGGCGCCCTTGCCCCAAGGCGCGCGGCCCCTTGGCGGAAACCGCTCCGCCAGGCGCCGGCGCGGCAAGAGCAGAGCTGTCAAGAAGTTCCTTGCCCACGAAGCTGCCCGAAGCGCTCCCGCTCCAAAGACGTCAGACCTGCGCTGCCCCCAGCCGCGACGCAGGGAGGCCCACAAGACCAAGCTCTCTGTCGTCCGAGGCCCCCCGTGGCCATGGCGGGCTGCCGTGCCTTCACCTCCGAGCTGCGCTGCGTCGCGTGGCCCGCCAAGTTCAAGCCAGACCTGCCTCCTCGCTACGACGGCACAGCTGACCCTACGGAGTTCCTCCAGCTCTACGAGATGGGCATCGAGGCTGCCAACAGGGATGAAAAGGTCATGGCGAACTGGTTTCCCATGGTGCTCAAGGGCAAGCCCGCACTGGCTCTGAATCGGCCCCGTGCACGATCTCTTCTGGGCGAGATGCGCACCCGCTTCATCGCCAACTTCCGTGGTACTCGCGACGGCCACCCGCCGTGAGCGACATGCACCAAATCAAGCAGCAGCCAGGGGAAACCCTGCAAAAGTACATCCAGCGCTTCAACAACGCACGCCTCAAGATCTCCAGGGTAACGGAGGAGGCCATCATCTTTGCTTTCTCCGACGGCGCGCGACGTCAAGATGAAGGAGGAGCTGGCGATGCATGAAGATCTGTGCACCTCCTTGAGCTGTTCAACTTGGCGACCAAGTGCGCCAGGCTGAGGAGGCGCCTCTCCCTCCTCGAGCTGCGCCGCGGATCCCAAAGAAAAGAAGTCCAAGGCCAGGGCGTGAAGCGCAAGGGGCTGCCGTACAAGCGGCGAACCAGACACCAAGCGAGGCGAGACCAGCCCGAGTCCTCCAAGGGCAGCGATGCTGCGTGTACCATGACCTCTACACCCACAACACCAATGAATGCCAAGAGCTCCGGGCGACTGCTGAAGGAAGGGTCGGCAGACGCCCGAAAGCGCAGCGATCGGGCTACTGACGAGGAGGAGGAAGGAATGCGGGACGATGGGAAGATCGCGGCCTGCGCCAAGGGTGGCGCGACCAACCTCGCGAGGACCGTTAGCAAGACCCGTCTCGCGAGGAGGCTGGAGGATCAGCCTCGCGAGGATCGCCCCAGGGGGCAGAGCCTCCCTCCGCTGCCGCCGCAACCAAGGAGAAATGAGGACCATCATCGGGACGAGGGGGGGGGCTTCCGGGAACCGCGCGGCGATCGCTCAGCATCTGGGCGGAGCTCAAGCCCCACCTCTCGGCAGCATCTTCAAGCAGTTCGCCCATGAAGTGAATGCAGTCCTCCCAAGCTCGAGGCCACGCCCTCTCGGGTGGTCGGTGTGCGCCATCAAGTTCAGCTCAGCGGATCAGCTCAAGTGCGCGCCACAGTGGAGTTCTCCGATGCTTTGTTCCCCAATCATCGACAACGTCTGGTCACCAAGACCTCATCGACGGGCGAGGCAGGACTCAACGTCCTGTCCGCGGAAACATTCAACAATCTTCAAGTGCCTTACAGTCAGCTTCAGCCAACCAAGCCTTTCTCCGGAGTCACCGACGGCTCCACGGTCCCGATGGGCAGGTCCGCCTTCCTGTCACCTTCGGGGCTCGCGACAACTACCACACCGAGCTCATCGACTTCGACGTCACCCACATTCGCCTGCCGTACAACGCCATCCCCGGGTACCCGGCGCTACCCACCACCGCTACAACATCCTCAAGATGCCAGGAAGCGGCAGGGTCATCACGGTGCCCTGTGAAGAGAGAGACGCAGTGTGCTCCCTGGAGCGAGCCTTTCAGGCCGCATCGCTAGAAGACCCAGACCACAGCAGCACGAGGCCTCCCGAGGCCGCACCCAAGAAGAAGAAGACATCGACCGGCCCGGCTCCTCAAGAGGCAGGGCCCGCACCGGGCCAGGGGGAGCCTCCTTCCATTGCATAGGAAAGCGCGCCTGGCGCCCTCCTCAGGCCGGGATCGGGGGCTCTCCCCTGGAGGGCCGCCGATCTCGCCAAGGTCACGAGGGAGGCGCTTGGGCACCACGTGGAGGCGTGCTTCGAAGCATGTTTCCCGCAAGCAGGAGCAAGGCAAGGAGGACCGAACCCTCAGGAGTTCGTCAGCAAGGCCATTCAGGAGCTACAGGAGTCAAGGGTCATGAGGGGCAGCCACCGCCTTCCTTCTGTGGCCCCCCATCCAGGCGAGGATGGTGTGCTGCGCGTCTGCATCGACATACCAGGGCTCAACCGAGCCGCGTCTCAAGAGCGCCTCTGGCCCTCGCGAGTGGGACATTGCGAGGCCCGCCCACGCTACGCGCGCATGCCTCACAGCCGCAAACGCGGTTGCTGCGCAAAGCATCTCATGAGGGCCATCCCGGAGGCTCGAGAGGTCGAGCACGCCGCAGCCTGGCGGAGATGGAGATGGCCCCGAGGAGCCGCCAGCGCCTCCGGATCCTCCGAGGCCCCGGGCACTGGGGCTCGTGAGATCAGCTCCCATAGCCCACCGAGTCTGCTACACCAACACCGTTCGTCCTCAACATCACCGGTGACATCTTTAAGTTTTATTTCCGGTGGGGCGCCTTGAGGGCGCATTATTCCCGAGGCAGCGTGGGTCCGTCCTGCGGCATGTATCCCTTTTATTTCATGTCATTAGCCTATCTGTTGGGGCGCCCTCGGCTGCATCATCCCCAAGCCGCTCGGGCCTGTCCATGACATGTATCCTTCTTACGTTTTCCTTAGGATTATGCTCTTGCTCCACCATGCTTGTTATCGGTGCCTTTTCTGGGTGACGGAATCTTGCGTTAAAGGGGGTGCACGAGCATCGCGACTCGGGCTCCTACCGGCTCTCGGCCCTCACCCTCTGGTCTTGTCCATGGCATCGCGACCTGGCTTGCCGGCGACGGCGAGACCAGCCCGAGAGCCGGGACCGAGGGCGAGAGTTTCGTCATCTAACCCAGCTTATGCGTTAAAGGGGTGCACGAGCATCGCGACTCAGGGCTCCTACCGGCTCTCCGGCCCTCACCCTCTGGTCTTGTCCATGGCATCGCGACCTGGCTTGCCAGCGACGGCTGAGACCAGCCGAGAGCCGGGACCCGAGGACGTAGAGTTTCGTCATCTAACCCAGCTTGCGCGTTAAAGGGGGGTGCCTGAGCATCGCGACTCAGGGCTCCTACCGGCTCTCCGGCCCTCACCCTCTGGTCTTGTCCATGGCATCGCGACCTGGCTTGCCAGCGACGACTGAGACCAGCCCGAGAGCCGGGACCCGAAGACGTAGAGCACCGACATCTGGCCAAATTTGCAGGAACACACTCGAAGATAAGGCCCAGAGCCAGGCGCAACCCGCCTTGAGGTAGGGCCCGTGAGTCCCGCGCTGGCTCACGGGTGCCCAGATACACCTCGCCCAGCCCTACCGTGCCAGCCACGTGTCGAGGGGGCTGAGCTCGCCAGGGGCTCCTCCCGGGGGCCCCTCCCACGTACTAGTGGAAGCACCATGCTCCGCGCTGCTGGCGACGACTTGCCGAGGAGCGGCTATGCCCAGACGCATGCTTGAGCGCTATGCTCCGCTGGTGATAAACAAGCGAGGGTGGCCTGCAGGTCGCATCAACCTCGAGGAGCCAGGCTCGGTGTCGGCCTCATCACAACACCTCCCCTCGGGCGCGCGCGAGGCTGGACTGAGGGGCTGCGCTGGGTCACGCCAGACGACGCCACCCAGCCCGGCCCCCCGGGCCTGGTTCGTCGCACGCCACCCAGCCCGGCCCCCCGGGCCTGGTTCGTCGCACGTCACTCCCCGAGCGGAGCCAAGGTATGAATGCCGTTTGAGCGTCAAGGGGGACTCATGAGCATCGCGACTCAGGAGCCTAACTGGTCATGTAGCCCCTCACCCCTTAGTTCCGAAAGGCTAACGACGGTTGAGGTATGCGCGGGGCCGGGCTCTGCAGACGTAGAATGGTGGATCCGCCCACGTCTCACCTCCCTACTTGCTGTTCGTGCGCCAAGGGGGACTCCTAAGCATCGCGACTCAGGAGCCTAACTTGTCACGTAGCCCCTCACTCCTTGGTCCCGTCCTGGTTTCCGGTCGAGGCTAACGGCGGCTGAGGTATGCGCGGGGCCGGGCTCTGCCGGCGTAGAACATAAGCAAGTAGGAAGCGCAAATTTCAAGGAATTCAAAAGCAAATATTACAGTCCACACTGTTATCGCAATACCAAATGCAAGTTTAAATGCCTCCCCGAGGCATGATACATGTGCAGGAATTAAAGGCGGGGACAGAGCCTGGCGGAGTCACTTGTCGGCGGTGGAGCAGCCTTGAGCGGTTCGCCTCGTGGAGCAGCAGGACCGTCGGCGCCTCGCCCGGCTTGGTCTTGAAGGCCGGAACTTCCCCATGAGCCTCCGCGCGACCCTTCACAGCCTCGGCGTGGCGATTACATGCTCGCCGCTTGCTGGCTCCAAAGAAGCTGTCGGTCGACGCTAGGATCGCGAAGGTTGATGTGGGTGAGGACCCGCGTCAGTGCCGCAGAAGACAAGACACGTGCCTCGGCCTCGGCCGTGGGGCCAAGGCCAAGGGTGACATCTTCAAGAGCGCGAACCAGGAAGGGAAGAAGCTTGGCGGGACCATCCTCGGTGCGGCCGGCGGACTCTCCAGCGGCTGTCGAAACGCGTCTTGACAAAAGCGAGCCTTCACCTCCATATCCGTGAAGGCCACGCGATCTTTGCAGAACCAGCGCCTTGTCGTCCAGCTCGACCTTCCTCGCCTCCAGCTCTCGATCCAGTAGCGCCTAGGCGGTCGCGGCGCTTCTTGAGCCTGGCCTCCCGGTCCTTGGCGGCCGCCTCGCGAGCCTTCATGCTTTCCTCCTGCTCTGGCGGGCGGGCCTCCTCGGCAAGCTGGTTCTGCAGGCCCTTCAGCTCGCTCTCCAGCGTCTCACAGCGACCTTGGATGCTGGCTGCCTCCCCCAGGGCAGCATCGCGAGCAATCTTCGCCTCACGGACAGCCTGCTTCTCCTCGTCGCAAGCCGTCGAGGCTTGGACCAGCGCCGCCCGAATCAAAGCGTCGGAGCGAATCCAGCCAGAGGCCAGCTCCAAGCGCCCGGCCACCAAGCGAGGGTCGGCGTCCAGAAGATCTTGCCGCAGCCGGTCCAATTCAGCAGCAGCATGATCCGGGGCGATGGGAGAGTCGGAGGCAGCAGTTGGTGGAGTAGGAGGAGAGGACGGCGGCGTAACCACAGTATCGTGAGGCGGGACCTGCTGCGCCCCAACAGCTATGGCGGTGGCATCAGGAAAGGACACCTCGGGAGTCCCTTGGGCCATGGGGGCTGAGCTCGCCCCAGCCAGCTCCGCCAGGCCTCGCCAGGATGACCGGGCAGGAGAGGCCCGTGTCTTGCCATCGCCTTCCTTCGCGGGCAGAGGCGCTACCCCACATGAAGCCTCAGGAGCTCCCTTCAGCTTCTTCGCCGCAGGCGTCAGCCTAGCCAAGAGATACAGATATCAAGCCTCAGCGACAAATCAAGGAATAAAACAAGAATCAAGCACTTATCGTGGTCGTCATGAAGCTCGAGCAACCTCGGCCATACTTGAAGCCCGAGAGCCGGCTGCAGGATCAGCTTCAAGGGCCGGAGCAGGAGGCGCATCTGCGGATCGCCCGGGCCGGGCGCACTGCTGGGACCAGCCCAGTCCGGTCCTTCTTCGGGATCGGGGGCAGGCTTCTGCCTCCCTGCTCATCCTCATCCTCGTCGTCGTCACTCTGTGGGAGGCGGAGAGTGCGGGACCTGCGCCGAAGGGGAGGAGCCCTTGACTCCGCCCCCGAATCAACCCCCTCTCCCGGCTCTCTTTCCTCCACCTCTTCGCTGGAGTCGGCAGAGGACACGTCAACCAGGTCCTCCGGAGCCTCCACGGGCACGGGCCCGTCCCCATTGAAGACAGGCATGGGCCCCACTACCTGCTCCCAATCCTCACGAAGGAACAAGGGCGCGGGGGCGCCCTCCAGTCTCGCCACATCGCCCCAACCAAGGACTGGAGGACCGCCGCCAGATCCTCGCCGGCCAGGACCACGGGGCTCGAGTGAGGCCTCCACATCGGAAGCGAGTACTGACAAGCGGAGCTAGTTGATGCTCCAGGAACTCCCTCAGCAGCGACGCACCGGTCAGCTTCGCTGCCGCCGCGTTGGCCGGGTTCAGATCTGCGTCCATCTTCTCCAGCACCAGCTTCGCGCAGGGATCCAGAAGCTCCACTCGGGACCAGTCGTGGGAGCTCGCGGGGTGCTCCGTGGGCAGAATCAGCCGAGGGTGGATGCACCCAGCATCCACCAAGACCCACTTGCTCCTGAAGCCCTCAATCCGCTTCCCAGGGTTTGAAATGGCGATGGCTCCGCCCGATCTTTAAGCTTCAGCGCCTGAGGCGGAACCACGGGAGGTTCGGAGGGAGAAATAATGGCGCAGCAAGGCCACCGAGGGCTTCACCCGAACATGGGCCTCACAATAGTAGGCGAAGATTTCCAGAAGAAGGACGGAGTTGGGATGGAGGTGCAGAGCTTGAATGTTGTAGTGACGGAGGACGGAGAAGAAGAACTCAGAAAAGGGAGGCACCAGACCAACAATGATGGTGCTCACGAAGAACGGGTAGAAGGTACTCCCCCGACCCTCAGGGGCGGAGGAGCCGGCCTTGAACGCCTCCGTTCCGTTGACGCCCTGCGCCTCCGCCATCCGGCGCACCGAGCAGGCTCGTCCACGACACATTTGGCGGGTCCAAGGCGGGAGAGTACCAAGCTCCGGCCGGGGCTTGACGAGCCATGGCTGGCTAGGGCACGAAGGCGGAGTGGATCTGAAGATCTTGGAAGCAGAGAGGAGAGGCGCAAGAAAGGGGATCTGAGCAGCAACTGGAGAAAGTAAAGGAGGCAAGGAAGATGCCGCTCTGTTATCAATTCACGCGATTCTGAGAGGCGGACGCGTCAATCAACCGCCACGCTTGGCGCCCAAAACCGCAGAGCTGTTAGGGCCCGTGACGCCGCGACTTGCCCTTCGCCTCTCGCTCGGCCAAGTTCGGGCGCGCCGTGGGCCGGGGCTCTGTCGGTGTTGCAGGAGCAGGGGTCCCAGACTTGCTGCTGCGGCTGTGGCGTGGCTCGAAGGAGGCCCAAGACACGGCCCATCTTCATCAACGCAAGCTCAAGACCATCGCAGGGGCCAAGCCTCATGAGGCGGACGACAAGGAGCTTCTCGAGCACGGCCTCGTCGGGCTGGCTCATGAGGAGGCGGAGAGTTCAAGGCAGGGTACCTCGCGAGGTGCCCATGGCGCAAGCCACGACGACCAAGGGCGCCGATCGGCGCCAGCCCGCAGATGTCCTCCTTTCCTCTTTGGTGCAAAGGGAGCAAGCGCAGCGAGAGCATCAAGCAAAGGCATCCGTTTGATTGCAACAAGACCAAGACCAGCCCAGCGGCTGGAAGGGAGTCATCGTGGAGCCCAAGCGGCGTCATCACAGAGCCTTTGGCGGCGAGGACCAACTTTAGTCGGGATAAGTGTACCCGCTGTTCCCCTTCAAAATGGCCAATTGTTGGCGCCCTTCCGCTCAATATTTGGGAAGAGGCCGGGGCCCTCGCCTATAAATAGGAGTAGCCACCCCCAGGGCAGAGGGATGGAGAGATCCGATACGAAGATCCGGAATCCTCATCGAGAAACCAGTAGCTAGAGCAACTGAACACCACCTAGCAGTTCATTGCACCCGCCAAGAACAGACCCTCGCGAGGCTGTTCTTCCTTGTATTGTTCCTCATCAGCCCAAGAGGCAATCCACCACACCACACCTTTGAGTAGGGTATTACACCACAATGGTGGCCTGAACAAGATAAATCTCGTGTCTCTTGTGCTGTTCCGCTTAGTAGTTTAGGTCCCAGCGATTCGGCGAGGTGCGAGACGGTGGAGGGTTGGATCTCCGCGCGCACCCCAGTGTTCGAACCTCAAGGGTCTACCGGAACCCGAAATCCGATAGTACTTTTATGTGATTCAAAGCAATAGTCTAGTTTTGATAATTCAGA
Organism: Aegilops longissima; assembly: GCA_021605205.1. Taxonomy (NCBI): domain Eukaryota; kingdom Viridiplantae; phylum Streptophyta; class Magnoliopsida; order Poales; family Poaceae; genus Aegilops; species Aegilops longissima. The sequence continues at coordinate 189,581,144 of CM038679.1, forward strand.
TACTCAAGCATATCAACAAGCAACCATGTCCTGCAAAATATCAACGCTAAAATAAGTTATCCCTTGCCCATCATGCTCAAACATTGATCCATTCATGAAACACACTCGAATATTAACTACACCCAATACTTGAGTGATACATCTCCAACGTATGTATAATTTATGAAGTATTCATGCCATGTTTACTATAGTTTTATATGATTTTGGTACGATTTGATTAGAACTAACCCGAACTGACGCTGTTTTCAGCAGAACTACCGTGGTGTTGTTTTTGTGCCGAAATAAAAGTTATTGGAATGCGATGAAAATCAACGGAGATTTTTTCTGGAAAATATAAAAAATACTGGAACAAAAATCTACCGGAGGGGAGTCCCATGGGCCCCACGAAGACAGGGGCGCGCCCCTATCTCGTGACCGCCTCGGGGACCCCCCTGACTTGTTCTCGATGCCATCCTCTCCCATAAATACAGAACCTCCAGAAAATAACCTAGATTGGAAGTTCTGCCGCCGGAAGCCTTTGTAGCCACGAGAAATCAATCTAGGCCCTCTCTGGCACCTTGCCGGAGGGGGCCATCATCACTGGAGGCCATGGAGGAGGATCCCAGAGGGGCCATCATCACCATGAAGGCCAAGGACCACAGGGAGAACCTCTCCCCATCCAGGGGGAGGCCATGGAGGAGGAAGCACAAGGGGAAGAACCTCTCCTCCTCTCTATCGGTGGCGCCAGAGTGCCATCGGGAGGGGAATCATCGCCGCGGTGATCGTCTTCATCAACATCACTGTCGGTGCGAACGACACCTATGGGGTCACTGGGATCCCTTCTATGGTCGGCGGGCGCGAGGTCATGAAAAGAGCAGGTTAAGGAGCTAGCACAAGGATTGTTTACCCAGGTTCGGGCCGCGAGGATGCGTAAAACCCTAGTCCTGCTTTGGTGGATGTATTGAGTGTTCTCGAGCTCTCGAACTAGCTACGGTCGCCGTGCAGTTCAAAAGAGCCGAATCACCCTCCAGTATGCCTCCTTTTATAGGCAAAAGGGGTTGCCACAGTGGCACACAGGAGGTGGAAAGGCGTACAGTGCGTGAGCTTATCGCTTGGCATTACGGGACAAAGCACATTAAATGCGCTACTTAGGTGTCCATTAGCTTTATCGGGGACGGGAACGAGGCTCCAGTCCGCCACCGCTTCGCCTCGTTTCGACACGCGCCCAGGCCAGCGATGCGTGCAACGCAAAGTAGGCAGGTAGGCTGCTGAGGTGGCACGATGGTGGAGTCTTGACGAAGATCTGCATGCCACCACGCAGGTGCTTGCTAAGTTGGACTGGAAGCCGCATGTTGCTATCACTAATTCCTCATCTGAGGACATTGCTAGTATCACTGACGATGCAGTGCTGAAGGAATTGTACATGACAGGCATGTACAAAAGCCTCAAAGGGCATCAGACTCTTTGTGATGTGCTTAAAAAGCAGATTCTCAACAGGAATCCTAGGAAAGAGGGTATTGCCTTTGAGAGGAAACTCAATGCTGATGGAACATATTGGAAGCCTGAGCAGTACCCCAAAACCTCATGGGTTGCTGCAAAGGGACCTCCGATTGATCCATCTAACTTATCTGGCTTTACATGTGAATCTCCTCATTCTTCCGATGAGTCATTTGACTCAACTATAAACTGTTCAAAAATCAGAATGGTGAAGTATTTGCTAGATATGTTGGCACTAATCTGCAGAGAACGGTTCCCTATGAAGAAAATCTGGGTTCCCAAGAAGTGCCTTGAAAGTCTTGGTGAATGTCCTCATGACACCACCGTGAAGAATAGGAACCCCAAATCAAACTCTTCATATGGACCAAATTCTTCATATGGATCCAAGTCCTCATCGGACCAATTTCCTCACATGGATCAAAGTCCTCATATGATTATCATCGTGCTAACAACTCATTTTCGCAGGTAGAGCTAAGGGCTATGAATATGTGCATTATTCTTCAAACCAATATGTTCATAAGTCCTCGAAGAATTTCTCTACTTATTCATATGCTTACCCTAACCCCTCTTATGTGAAACGAAATGGATTGGCCTCTATGCCACCATTCTCATATGGAGCTCACAGAGTGATGAACTCTTTGCCACCCCTTCAGATGTGCTTTAACGTCTGATGAATTTGCTGGGGACCTGACAACATTTCCTGAAAGGACGTAGGCTAATCATGAAGAAATGAACTTTCATTTCACACGTCCTCATACTGCTATATCTGTTTTACTGCTTGATGAAATTCATCTGATGAAATTGATATCATATTCTTCACTGATGAAGTATATGAGATCGTAAGTTGCACTAATTCATCTACAGGATGATCAACCCAAAGCCAATGAGTGGGTCCTCGATAGTGGATGTACAAATCACATGATTGGTGACAAGAATCTCTTGATGGATGCTCCTTATCACCGTCACATCTGAAGCATATCATCTTTCTTTGACAAAGGCAAAAGTCGGTATTGGGTCTTGGTAAGGTTGCGATCTCTAAGGACATACACATGGACAAAGTCATGCTTGTTGAGTCCTTAGGATACAACCTCATGTTAGTCTCAATGCTTTGTGATCTTGATATGGTTGTTGTCTTTGGCAAGTATCGTTGTGTTGTGATCATGGGTGACAATTCCAAAGTATTGAAGGCTTTAGGAGAGGAGACTTGTATATTGTTGATTTCTCTACAAGACCACAACCAGCCGTGTGTCTACTTGCAAAAGCTTCAGAAGGCTGGCTATGGCATCGACGACTTGGTCACGCAGGCATGAGGAATTTGCACACACTTGCGAAGAAGAATCATGTCATTGGCATTGAGAATGTCAAATTCCTCAAGGGTCACTTGTGTGGAGCCTGTGAAGCTGGAAAAATGACCAAGGCCAAGCATCCAGCGAAGACTATCATGACCACTACTCGTCCATTCGAATTGCTTCACATGGACCTCTTTGGTCCTAATCATTACTCAGCAGTCACTAATGATGCATCTCTATATGGCTTTGTTATTGTTGATGATTACTCTCGTTACAGATGGGTACACATTATTACTTACAAACATGAAGTGCAGGAAGTCTTCAAACGATTTTCCTGAAGGGCTTCAACCAACTTTGGTGTGAAGATCAGGCACATCAGGAGTGACAATGGAACTGAGTTCAAGAATTCCAGTCTTGATGACTATGTTGATGAACTTGGTATTACTCATGAGTTATCTGCTCCCTATACTCCTCAGCAAAATGGCGTCGTGGAGCGCAAGAACAGAACTCTTATTGAGATGGCTCACACTATGCTTGATGAATACAAAACGCCTCGTCGTTTTTGGATTGATGCAATTGATACCGCGTGCCACATCATCAACAGAGTATATCTTCACAAATTCTTCAAGAAGACTGCCTATGAACTCCTCACTAACAAGAAACCCAGTGTGAGTTATTTCAAAGTCTTCGGTGCTAAATGCTGGATTAGAGATCCTCATCACAATGCTAAATTTGCACCGAAAGCACATGAAGGTTTTATGCTTGGTTACGGAAAGGACTCGCACACCTACAGAGTCTTCAACATCGCTCTTCACAAGATTGTTGAAACTGTAGATGTGCGGTTCGATGAAACTAATGGCTCGCAAAGAGAGCACCTACCGTCTGTGATAGATGAACCATCACCAGAGGAATCTATCAAGTTCAAGGATACTGAGGATGTGATTCTTACTGAAGAATCTGCTGAAGAATTCATTCCAGAACGCGAAGAACGTCGAGCTGATGCACCTGAAGATAATGCTGAAGAAAATGGTGCTGAAGAAAATGCTAATCAAATTCCTCGACGACAACCAGCTCATCCTCGCGTTGCAAAAGAAGCGCAAGTTGACAAGATCATCAATGACATTGAGGCGCCAGGTCCTCTCACACGCTCAAAAGCTTCACATTTATCTAACTTTTGTGGGCACTATGCTTTTGTCTCTATCACAGAGCCCACTAAGGTAGATGAAGCATTTCTGGAGCCTGAGTGGATTCAGGAAATGCAAGAAGAATTACATCAGTTCGAGCTCAACAATGTCCGGGAACTGGTCAAACATCCAGATCCTCGCAAGCATAATATCATTGGCACAAAGTGGATCTACCACAACAAGCAAGATGAAAATGGCCTTGTGGTGAGGAATAAGGCACGACTTGTAGCTCAAGGCTACACACATGTTGAAGGAATTGATTTCGATGAAACTTTTGCACCTGTTGCTAGACTTGAGGCTATTCGCATATTACTTGCTTATGCTAACCATCATAATATCACTTTATATCAAATGGATGTGAAAAGTGCATTCCTCAACGGTAAGCTTGAGGAAGAAGTATATGTTGCTCAACCCCCAGGTTTTGAAGATCCAAAGAATCCCGACAAAGTCCTCAGACTCAACAAGGCCCTCTATGGCCTCAAGCAGGCCCCACGGGAGTGGTATGATACATTGAAGGAATTCTTCATGAAGAATGGCTTCACACCCGGTTCACTCGACCCTACTCTCTTTACTAAATCGTATGATGGTGAACTGTTTGTGTGCCAAATATATGTTGATGATATTATCTTTGGCTGTCTTGACCAACGTTATAGTGATGAATTTGCCTATATGATGAGTGAAGAATATCAAATGTCTATGATGGGAGAATTGAAATTCTTCTTAGGTCTTCAAATTAAATCAACAACACAATGACATATTCATATCTCGGAGAAATACCTCAAAGATGTTACGAAGAAATTGGCATGCAAGATTGCAAAGGCGTCAAAATTCCTATGCCCACAAATGGCCATCTATGCCTTGATGAAAATGGTATTGACTTGATCACAAGGTATACCGCTCCATGATTGGTTCTCTATTGTACTTATGTGCATCTAGGCCAGATATAATGCTTAGTGTTTGCATGTGTGCCCGATTTCAAGCTACACGAAGGAATCACACCATAAGGCTGTGAAGCATATTCTTGATATCTAGCTCACACACCAACACTAGGATTATGGTACCCCAAGGGCTCTCGTTTGATCTCATTGGATATTACGACTCGACTATCTTTGGTGATCGTGTGGACCCCAAGTCAACATCTGGTACTTGTCATTTCCTCGAGACGATCTTTGGTGCATTGGTCCTCGAAGAAACAAAACTGCGTATCACTGTTTCCGTTGTCTTTCTTCATTGACTATATATATATATATATATATATATATATATATATATATATATATATATATATATATATATATATATATATATATATATATATATATGGGTTTATGTCCTCTACAACATTCACTTATGGCTATTTCTTCAAGTTGCTTTTTACGCTAAGTGAATGTGATCGGACCCTTCCCCTCTATGCTATACTCAACCCAAGCTATTCACAAATTCTTCATGTGCGTTCTATTTGAAACTCGTTCAAAATCTTCTTTGTGTCCTTGTCATTTGAAGAAATTGCGAACGGAACTTTTAACTTATCTTATCCAAATTTTCGGCTTTGCCGCTCAAACCGTTCCACATCCCACGATAAACTTATCTATTCACCCACGATCTAACACAATCTCCACTTTTCGATGCGTGGGTGACACATGTCAGCGAATGAGAAGGGCGAGGGCACGTTAGTCCAAAATCTTGAGTGACGGTTTTTCACCGTGGCTATATATACCCCTCTCCCTTCCTCACTTCCTTTACTCCGCTCGACCGCTCTCTCTCGCTCGAGCTTCTCAAACCCTAAGCGCCGTCGCTACTCCATCGTCGTTGGTGAGGAAGAGCTTCACTTGCCTCGACCTCGTCGCCCGTCGTACTCAGCGCCGACCATGAAATCTTCACTCTGCCGCCCGTAGCTGTCTTCCTCCGCCCGAGTTAGGGCGTGGGAGATCTGAATGACGAACTTCTAATCTACACTTCTCGGTTAAATCGTGTTCTTGATTTGGGTAATTAAAAGTTACTTTTATTACTCACTTTGATTCTCAAACCTTCACGAAAATCTTCAAAGGTGTTTATTCTTCAAATCTTCACACATATGAACACCTCAAACGAAATATGCTCTTGATTCGTTTCTCTAAGCAATGATTTTTCTTCAAGATTCCTCAATTGTGTGGATCCTCGATCTATACAACTCTGGAACCTAAGACAAAGATCGCTTAGTGAAATTCTTCAAGGCTCATCTGGTCAAATTCCTCAAACTAGTTCTTTTTGAAAAACCTTACGAGAGCGATATGACCTCTCCAAATTCCTCGCAACTATACTCTGTTCACGGTACTCATGTCATTCTGCTGAATCACTAGGTTCTCATCAACTTAACTCATTTGCAGCGTTCCTCGAAGAAAAGTTGCATACTTCTTCAGAGAATTCGATTGTTCAAATTCCTCAGGTGAAGAATATGGCAGAAGGAAAGAAGCCACAGAAAGGAGGAAAGAGGCTGAGGTCATGACTGCTTTGAGATACCGAGGACATATATGCCGACTATTGCACACTGATGAAGCCAAGTTTGGCAAGAAAAACAAAAATCAGCGCAAGGTGCGCATTCAGAGGATTGAAAGGAGATGGGCAAGGGAATGGAGGAATACAGATATGTTACTCCAAAGTACATGAAGAAATTCGCTTGAATCCTCCATGCCCAAGAGCTCCATTGGCACTGCCAAGAAGCCGACCCCACCAAACATCAAGCGTGGCGAGGACTTTCTGAAGAATGGGCCAAGCGCCAAGCCAAGTTGTCGAGACAAGCCAAAGAAGCAGTGAGGAAATTCAATGAAGACTCTGCTACTGCTGCTGCCACTGAGGCCCCTGTTCAGCCCAGAAGATCAATGGCAAAGAAGCCAGCGCACAAGCCAAGTGCTTCACCAACAGTCCCCTCACGGCCAAAATCCTCAGCAATGCCCTCACGGCCAGTTCCTCATGCTGCTCCTGCTCCTCCCAAATCCTCAGCTCCTACAAAGTCCTCAGCAACTCCTCCAAAGTCCTCAGCACCTGTGAATCTGGCCACGTGCCAAAGGACAGCAGGCATCTCCATTGCCTCTGGTGTCTCAGCAAGTTCCTCAGCTGCACCAAATTCTTCATCAGGCCCCACTCTGCTGAAGAAAAAGGCAACTGCTGGACGAGGTCCTCGACCAAGTCCGAAGAAGAAACAGGTCGCCTTCCAAGTGCCATCTGATGATGAAGCTGATGATGAGGAACTTGCAGAAATCATAAGAGACCGACAAGAAAGGGCCGCTAGAGCCAAAGGCACACCTGTGCCACTGCTTTTGGATCCAAGGGCGATCCTCGAGTAGATTGATCTCTGGCACAAGAATCCAGAGACACCTATGCCTGATTTTCATCGACACTGGACAAAGTCACATCTGACCCATTTCATCTCACAAGAGAAATGGAAATTTGAGAAGGCAAGGCAGATCAAGAAGGCTCAATTCAGAAAGAGAAGTTCACGAGGAAAACGTTGTCGAGAATGACAAGCGAGGAACTCCTCAAGATCGATCTGAAATCAAAGCCCTAAGTGATAACTTTGATGCCTATTATGCTGATTGGCAAGGAGCCAAAGTCAGATTTGTCAATCGACAAAGAAGTTCACAAATGTTGCAGCCCCAACGCAACAAGAAATTCCTCAGGTGGTGCCTCTGCTCAGCCTTTGAAGAACATGCCCAGACCGGCGATGATTTTCAACTGCTGAAGACAATGCTAGTTCCAGGCTGATGACTCCATTCCAGCCATTGAAGAAATTGCGGGGCATCCACTAGTGGTGCGCTGAAGAAATCGAAGAAGTCGAGGCAATCTGCATCAAAGTGCGCTGAGGAAATTCAACCAGATTCCTCGGCTCCTCCGCGCCTACACCAACTCCAATCCTTCCATCTGCATCTGATGTGAAGAAGACCAAGGCTGCATAGCAAGCTGCAGTGAAGAAAAGGAAAGCATCAACTGCTTCAAATTCTTCAGCCCCGAAGAAAATGAAGCCTATGACAAGCTCTTTTGAAAATCCAATCGATGCTGTTCCAATTTCCTCCATTCCATCAAAGGACCTTGTTCCTTTTGGTGAAGAGTATGAGATCCCAAGCGGATCTGATGAAGAAAATCGTTCTGCTTCTTCGTCAGAGCAGATTGATGAAGAAATTGAAGTGGATGCAATCCCTTCAACACCAATCATTTCCTCGCCTATGCCTCAGTTCACAGCTGAAGAGGCTGGTGTTGAGGAAATTGAAGACGAAGACGTGGATATTGGATGCACCACGCCTGTGATGAACGATGACTTTTGGGAAAGTCAGCATCCCAATTCTCCACTCTTCACCCTAATCCAACAGATTCCTCAGTCCCCTTCTCCAACAGTTCAAATGGGCTCTGAAGAAACTCATCCCAACTCATCCATGCATGAAGAAATTCCAGCCACTAGTCTTTGAAGAACCTGCTGCTTGCTGATCCTATGAACACGCAGATCAGATATGAAGAGGAACCAGAAATTCCTCATTTGAAGAACCTGAGATTGCGATTCACGAGGTCGTGATGCAACTCATCGACACTCCTTTGCTAAAGCCAAAGAATCCATTCTCAACGAAGCAAAAGTTCAAGGCTGAAGATTTCTTGGCGAGCATGTATTCTTCACTGACTACAACCCATATGACTCTGCTCGCATAAGGAAGAGGCGTTTCTGGACTGCTAGTCAAGCCAACTTCTATTCCTCTGTGCTATTCAACAAAGACAAAGTCTTCGATCATGCACATATTCCTCATGTGGACATGGAATCTCTGCCGGGCTTGAGCAGGTCCTCGGTGTTCTTCATGATGCAGATTGCTGAATTTCTGCGACATCGTGATTGGAATGAAGAACTCATTCTTCAATTCTATGCGATGTTGCACATCATCGGAGATTCTGAAGATGTGAACTCATGGGTATTGGACTGGATGACAGAAAATACTCACTACAAGGCACCAGCAACTGAATTGTTTCGTGCCCTCCCACTCAGTCCTCCCCTTGATGGTGCTCGTTGCATCTACAACGAACCTGAGCTTTCAAATCATTACATGCAAGTCCTGATGAAGCCTTTGAAGCCAGGACAGGCACCTCGAACCAAATTCTTCGTCAAGGAATTACTGTATGTGCCTCGGACTGTCTATCGCATTCTGACGAAGACAATGAGTCCTATCAAAGGCCACGACTCAAATGATGAAGAAGTCGTTGGCATCATGAAGAATATGCTTTTCAATATCATTCATGGCGTTCCCGTCAACTTCCATGATTTCTTCATGAGGACTCTAGCAAATATTGCTATGTCACCTTTTGAGCTGAAGCCTTATGCACCATGGATTATGAGGTTCATCAGGACAAGGTCTTCACTCAATTACAAGGCTGATACTCTGAACCACTGCAGCTACTTGCCTCCAATTGAAGTCCTCAAACGGACATTTTCCTCAGCTGATGACAAGGGCAAGGCAACTGTTGTGATAGATGAAGGCATTCGTCCATTGAATGGTCAATTTCCCAAAGCTGCATCCTACTCCACCAATGATGACTCTGCCACACATGACTCTGCCGCCAATACCTCAGCCAAGCAAAATCCTCAAGCCACATCACCCAGGTTGATGACTGATCGTGAGTTACTCCTCAGTCTTCATCAGAAGGTTGATCACAATCATAAATGGGTCAAGCATCAGTTTGGTTCAATTCTTCACAACATGACCTCAACACACAATGCAGTGAAGAAAAACCAATACTACCTCCATGAAACCTTCAACCGCACCTGGGCTGTTCTTTCTAATGTCTACAACGCAGAAGAACTGAAGACAATGGGTCTCAAGGAAGAATTTGACTGGTCTGTACCTCCACCGAAGAAATTCAACAAGGTCAACGTTCCTTCCTTGGTAGCCAGGTCCTATTCTTCATCGCGCGACACTGATGAAAATGAAGACTTGGACGACACTGTGGCAGGCCCTACTACGACAACCGACCCCGACAACGCTGGCGCTCCTTCTTCAACTTGAAATTCTTCAGGGGCATTAGTCCTCAGTTTCAATCCTTTTGGTCATTTGATGACAAAGGGGGGAGAAATGTGAGTTAGTCTTCAAGCGGGTCTACTATATGGGCGTTTTTTTGCTAAGTTACAACTCTCGTTCTTCTGAAACTTTATTGAATCGAGTTGTAATCTTAAACCCGATGGTGCTCTGATACTTTTGATGTGTTCCTCTGCATGCTTATTCCTCATTATATGTTAATACACGCATCTTTGAACTACATCGATCACCATATTTCATCATGCATTTCAAATTCTTCATATTATATGTCAAATGCGTGTATTAATTACAAGATATAGGGGGAGATCTCCATGATTCAACTCTTCAAATGTGCAATGCCTCAAAAGAAAAATTCCTCACTATGCACATCATTAGGGGGAGTTCTTCTATATCTTGCAATCAAATTCCTCAATATCAATATTTACACTTCATATGTTTATCCCCGTTGAAAACTTAACCTATATTGTCATCAATCACCAAAAAGGGGGAGATTGTAAGTGCATCTAGTGCCCCTTAGTGATTTTGGTGTATTGAAGACTTATAGGTTAAGGGACTAATGTGTTTATGAGTGTACATAGGTCTATAAGTCTATGAGGAGTTTGATATTTACAGAGAAAGTCGACCCCTAAAAATGAAGTTCTTCGACTGAAGACTTTGATATTCTGAAGACTTTCTGAAGACTTTGAAAGTGAAGAAATTGGCGTGACCTTGAAGACTTGGTATTCACTTGAGGAACATGAAGCGTGAAGACTTTTGTTTTCGTAGTTTCGTTTTGTCTTTCTTGAGTCATAGGAAACACCGTACTGTTAAAGGGGGTCGAGGAAATACTAAGGAAAAATTTCCATGTGATGCTCAACTCAAAATCCTACACCTACCAATCCCTTCGAGTGAAGCCTTTGGAAATCTCATACAGCTCAGTCAATTTCTTGATGTGAGAGCGAAGTTCTTCCGTGTTGAGGAATTTGTTTCGACCGAGGAGTTAGGAATTCGCCAAAGTCTGATTGCCTACAAGTGAGGAACATGATAGCCCCGAGGAATTTGAGAGTCAAATTTCCGACCGTTCTTTGTCTTCTTGCGCTACGCCACTGTCCCAAAATATCTTATCCACCTAACGGTCATATCATTGAAGGGCATTTATGTCTTATCATGTCGGGCTGCTCCCTAGGCTATAAATAGCCGCCCCTACAACCACTAGCTGGTTGGCTGCTCCGAGAGAACTTGACACTTGTCATTTGAGAGCAACCCATCCTCCGAGGACTTTGAGCGAAAATCATCGAGTGAGGAAAACCCAAAACCAAACCCCTACAAACCCAAAGTGATTGAGCATCACTAAAGAGATTGATCCTGCGTGGATCCGACGCTTGTTACCTTTGAAGACTGTGCTTCTTCCAGACGGTTAGGCGTCATGGTCTAGAGCATCCAAGAGGAATTGTGGATCGCCGAGTGACCGAGTCTGTGAAGGTTTGGAAGTCGCCTGAAGACTTACCACGAGTGATTGGACGAGGTCTGTGTGACCTTAGTTCAAGGAGAATACGGTGAGGACTTGGTGTCTGAGCTGCGTGCTCGGCGATCGGGTGTCCGGACTGTGTGTCCTCGAGTTTAAATACTCGGCCGCTCCAACCAGACGCATAACCGAGACAGCAGTTGGAACTGGTCTACCAAATCATTCTCTTCACCAACCTTCTCGGTTCTATTTCCTCAACTCTTTCATTTCCTCATTCTTGTGTTGAGTGTTCGTTCATATCTGTGTTTGAAGACTTTGATGAAGACTTTCTCAATTTCCTCAGTTCAATTCTTGATCTGTTTGTCTTCATCTTGTGCTATCCTGTGTTTACGCTTTCTGTACTCTTTGATTGTCTTCTTTTCATCATGATGACCATGCCCGCATTCTCTTATGCTTACTTCTGAGTACTTATTCCGCTGCAAGTAGTTCTTCGCTTAGGAATTTCCTCACCAGCAAATTCCTCAGTGAAGAATTCATAAAAATTGCCTATTCACCCCCCTCTAGTCGATATAACGCACTTTCAGTATTGTATTGTTGCCATCGAGGATATCTAGATGGGGTGTTTATCATATTGCATGAATTTATTCCTCTACATCATGTCATCTTGCTTAAGGCGTTACTCTGTTTTCATTAACTTAATACTCTAGATGCATGCTCGATAGCGGTCGATGAGTGTAGTAATAGTATTAGATGCAGGCAGGAGTCTGTCTACTTGTCTCGCACGTGATGCCTATATACATGATCATACCTAGATACTCTCATAACTATGCTCAATTCTATCAATTGCTCAACAGTAATTCGTTCACCCACCGCAAAATACCTATGCTCTTGAGAGAAGCCACTAGTGAAATCTATGGCCCCCGGGTCTATTTTCATCATATTAATCTTCCTACGCTTTATTATAGCTTTGCTCTTTACTTTGACTTTTTATTTTTTACTTTGCATCTTTATACCAAAAATACCAAAAATATTATCTATCATCTCTATCAGATCTCACTCTCGTAAGTGACCGTGAAGGGATTGACAACCCCTATTCGCATTGGTTGCGAGGAGCTATTTGTTTTGTGTAGGTACGAGGGACTTGTGTGTGGCCTCCTACTGGATTGATACCTTGGTTCTCAAAAACTGAGGGAAATACTTACGCTACTCTGCTGCATCATCCTCTCCTCTTTAGGGAAAACCAACGCAAGCTCAAGACGTAGCAGCTGCATGGAGGACAAGGCCGCAGCGGAAGCGGAGCAAAAGGAGCTCGCCCAGTGGGCGGAGTCTGCTGGGGAGGCCAGCAGCGTCGGCACCGGGGCACCTCTCGGCGAAGATGTGGTCGACGATTCACCATCGTTGTCGGAGGAGGAGGCTGTCGACCCTCCGGTTACCGGGGAGAGGGCGAGTCCTGCGGCGGGCCACCTCTGGCGAGCCGGTCCGGCCCGAGAGGGCCGTACAACTGCGGCAAGCCCAGGAGAGGTCCGGGCGCCAGACAAGGGCCACGGCGGTGAGGAAGGAAGCAACTGCCTCTTCTTCGTCCAAACGCCCTCGGACTCCATCAGCTTCCCCTCCCCCGGCAGATGATGACGTGGGGGTCATCTTCGACTTCGGGTCCCTCAGCCCAAGGAAGAAGAGGAAAGCAGCAGAGGAGGAGGTGGAGGACGAGTAAGTATCTTGTTCCATTCTGTCATCTCCGTCCCCTTAGACCGTGCCACTTATCTTGACTTGTTGTCATCTTTGCAGGGATGCGGAGACGCTAGCCCAGAAGGTGAAGAGGGCCAAGGCTTCGGCGGGCGGCGAGACTGACACGTCTTCAACGTATCTATAATTTTTGATTGCTCCATGCTATATTATCTACTGTTTTAGGCAATATTGGGCTTTATTATCCACTTTTATATTATTTTTGGGACTAACCTATTAACCGGAGGCCCAAACCAGATTTCTTGTTTTATGCCTATTTGGTGTTTCGAGGAAAAGGAATATCGACGAGTCAAAGCGGAACGAAATCAACTGGAGAAGTTATTTTTGAAGGAAAGCAACCAGGGAACTTGGAGTGCACGTCGGGGAGATCTGGGCTGCCCACGAGGGTGGGGCGCGCCCACCCCAGGCGCGCCCCTGCCTCGTGGGGCCCCGTAGCTCCTCGACGCACCCCTGCACCCATATATACTCTTGTACCCTAAAACTTCCGAGCAGAAGATAGATCGGGAGTTCGCCGCCGCAAGACTCTGTAGCCACCAAAACCTCTCGGGAGCCCTTTAGGTGCCGCACGGGGGGGATCCCATCACCGGGGCCATCTTCATCATCCGGCGCTATCCATGACGAGGAGGGAGTAGTTCACCCTCGGGGCTGAGGGTATGTACCAGTAGCTATGTGTTTGATCTCTCTCTCTCTCTCTCGTGTTCTCTCACGTGTTCCCTCTATGGCACGATCTTGATGTATCCCGAGCTTTGCTATTGTAGTTGGATCTTATGATGTTTCTCCCCCTCTACTCTCTTGTGATGAATTGAGTTTCCCCTTTGAAGTTATCTTATTGGATTGAGTCTTTTATGAGAACACTTGATGTATGTATTGCTGTGCTTATCCGTGGTGACAATGGGATATCATGTGCCACTTGATGTATGTTTTGGTGACCAACTTGCGGGTTCCGCCCATGAACCTATGCATAGGGGTTGGCACACGTTCTTGATTCTCCGGTAGAAACTTTGGGGCACTCTTTGAAGTACTTTTATGTTGGTTGGATAAATCTGAGATTGTGTGATGCATATCGTATAATCATGCCCACGGATACTTGAGGTGACAACGGAGTATCTAGGTGACATTAGGGTTTTGGTTGATTTGTGTCTTAAGGTGTTATTCTAGTACGAACTCTAGGGTTGTTTGTGACACTTATAGGAATAGCCCACCGGATTGATTGGAAAGAATAACTTTGAGGTGGTTTCGTACCCTACCATAATCTCTATGTTTGTTCTCCGCTATTAGTGGCTTTGGAGTGACTCTTTGTTGCATGTTGAGGGATTGTTATATTATCTATCTATGTTATTATTGTTGAGAGAACTTGCACTAGTGAAAGTATGAACCCTAGTCCTTGTTTCCTATCATTGCAATACCGTTTACGCTCACTTTTATCATTAGTTACCTTGCTGTTTTTATTATTTCAGATTACAAAAACCTATATCTACCATCCATATTGCACTTGTATCACCATCTCTTCGCTGAAATAGTGCACCTATACAATTTATCATTGTATTGGGTGTGTTGGGGACACAAGAGACTCTTTGCTATTTGGTTGCAGGGTTGTTTGAGAGAGACCATCTTCATCCTACGCCTCCCACGGATTGATAAACCTTAGGTCATCCACTTGAGGGAAATTTTCTACTGTCCTACAAACCTGTGGACTTGCAGGCCCAACAACGTCTACAAGAAGAAGGTTGTGTAGTAGACATCAAGCTCTTTTCTGGCGCCGTTGCCGGGGAGGCTAGGTAAGTGAAGGTATATCTTTAGATCTTGCAATCTAATCTTTATTTTCTTATTTTAGCACTAGTTAGTTTATAAAAGAAAATTACAAAAAAATTGGAATTGAGTTTGTCTCATACGCTTCACCTTTTTAATATCTTTCGTGAGTATGATGGAAAGGAAAATTGTGCCAAAGTGTTAGAAGAAGCATGCATTAAATTGTTTGGCACTAAATCTTTGAATGATGAGAATGATTGCAATGTTGTTAGTATAAACTCCTTGAATATCCATAGTACTAATGATGATTGCTCTAGTCATGATGAAAATATATCTTATGAGCATGTCAACTTTTGTGGTGTGCATGTTTGCATGAACACACCAAATAGAGAAGATATATATTGCAAGAGGCATAAGTACTTAGAAACCAAATTGTTGCAAGAAGAGCTAGATGAATGTGCTGAAAGATTCAATATTTTTCATGCCCCTTGTGAACTTTGCAATGAACATGGTCATTTAAAGCTCCAATGCTATTTGTTTCATGATCAAGTCGTGTCAAAATATTGTGATAATTTGATTACACTTGAGCATCATAAAGAGCTTAGCCTTCTTTTGGGTTATGAAGAAATGAAACGTATAACTGAGGGTATTCCAAAAATTTAATCTTGATAGAATACTTGATTTTGATCTAGAGAAGATTTATATGTATTGTGCGGTGAATTGCATTGAAAATCCGTATATTGCCAATTACATAAAGAAAAGAAAACAAATAGAGGATGAAGAGAATACTAATGAAAGGGAAGAGACTTCCCAATATCCTCCTATTATTTCTTATGATGAATCAGGTAACGAGGAGGAGCCTTCTATTCAACCAATCTCATTAATAAGGAGCTCCAAAAACAGGATTGAACCCACACATGATGTGGTGAAGAAGAAGAAAAGAAAAAGGAAGATAGGTAAAAAGGTATCTCTTCCAAATAAGGTTGCACCTATTATTTTTGTGCCTCATGAAAATGAAGATGATACACTTGATGATGATATCATTATGCCTATTGCTTGTTGTGATGATTGGGAAGATAATGATACTCCTTATGATCTTGAAAATCGTTTTGGCACTTGCTTGGAAGAATATAATAATTGCTATACTATTGGTGCTATCCATACTATTAATGATGAGAGTGATTATGCTTATGATATGAAAAGGCCCAAGCTTGGGGAAGCTATGTTTGATGAGGATGACATATTTGAGAATATATTTGATGCAATTAATGTTTGTCCCAAGCTTGGGGATGCTATGTTTAATGAAGATGATATTTTTAGTCTCCCAAGTTTTGATATGCAAATTTGTTATGATGATAGCATGCCTCCTACTTATGATGATTATTTTTATGAAAGTGGTTTTGGAAGAGTGTCAACTTTAGGAAGTAGTGATCCCACTATTTTGGAGGATGTTGAATTTTATTGTGATGAATATGAAAGTGGATTTGGAAGAGTGTCAACTTTATTTAGTGATTCCACTATCTTGGGAGAGGTTTCAAACGATTATGATGAGAGCAAAGTTGCTACTTATGATGATTATTTTGATGAAACTTATACTATAAAAAGTAGTGATGATTATATTTATAAAACTTGTCATGATTATGATTACCCTTTCTCTGAACATTACTCTTTTAATGTGAAAACAATTTATAGTATTCAAGTCCCTTATGTTACTCCCACTATTCCGAATGAGAAGAATTTTGCTTATGTGGAGAGTAATAAATTTTCTATGCAAGTAGATCATGAAAAGAATGCTTTAGGTGCTGGTTATATTGTTGAATTCATTCATGATGCTACTGAAAATTATTATGAGGGAGGAATATATACTTGTAGGAATTGCAATAATATCAAGTTTCCTCTCTATGTGCTTAGAGTTTTGAAGTTATGCTTGTTTTACATTCCTATGCAAGTTGATTATTGTTCCCATAAGTTGTTTTCTCACAAAATCCCTATGCATAGGAAGTCGGTTAGACTTAAATGTGCTAGTCATATTCTTCATGATTCTCTCTTTATTTTTCAATTCTTATGTCTTATGTGAGCATCATTGAAATCATCATGCCTAGCTAGGGGCGTTAAACGATAGCGCTTGTTGGGAGGCAATCCAATTTTATTTTAGTTTCTCGATTTTTGTTTATGTTTAGTAATAAATAATCCATCTATATTCTGTTTAGATGTGGTTTTATGTTTTAGTTAGTGTTTGTGCCAAGTAGAACCTTTGGGAAGACTTGGGTGAAGTCTTTATGATCATGCTGTAAAAAACAGAAACTTTAGCGCTCACGAGATTAGCTAGAACTTTTTACTGGGGAGTGCTATTTAGTTGATTATTTTTGCAGATGATTACTATACAAATCCGTCAGGTCCACAAATTTATTTTAGAATTTTTGGAGTTCCAGAAGTTTGCGTTAGTTACAGATTACTACAGACTGTTCTGTTTTTGACAGATTCTGTTTTCATTGTGTTGTTTGCTTATTTTGATGAATCTATGGCTAGTAAAATAGTTTATAAACCATAGAGAAGTTGGAATACATTAGGTTTAACACCAATATAAATAAAGAATGAGTTCATTACATTACCTTGAAGTGGTGTTTGGTTTCTTTCGCTAACGGAGCTCACGAGTTTTCTGTTAAGTTTTGTGTTGTGAAGTTTTCAAGTTTTGGGTAAAGATTCGATGGACTATGGAATAATGAGTGGAAAGAGCCTAAGCTTGGGGATGCCCAAGGCACCCCAAGGTAATATTCAAGGATAACCAAGAGCCTAAGCTTGGGTATGCCCCGGAAGGCATCCCCTCTTTCATCTACTTCCATCGGTAACTTTGCTTGGAGCTATATTTTTATTCACCACATGATATGTGTTTTGCTTGGAGCGTCTTGTATGATTTGAGTATTTATTTTTTAGTTTACCACAATCATACTTCCTGTACACACCTCTTGAGAGAGCCATACATGGATTACAATTTGATAGAATACTCATTGATCTTCACTTATATCTTTCGGAGTAGTTTGTCATTTGGTCTAGTGCATCACTTATATCTTTTAGAGCATGGTGGTAGTTTTATTTTTAAGAAATAGATGAACTCTCATGCTTCACTTATATTATTTTGTGAGTCTTAAATAGCATGGTAATTTGCTTAAATAATCCTAATAGGCTAAGCATACAAGATTTGTAAGAATTCTTATGAGTGTGTTGAATACTAAGAGAAGCTTGATGCTTGATAATTGTTTTGAGATATGGAGGTGATAATATCAAAGTCGTGCTAGTTGAGTAATTTTGAATTTGAGAAATGCTTGTGTTGAAGTTTGCAAGTTTGTAGCATGCACGTATGGTTAAAGTTGTGTAATAAATTTGAAACATGAAGTGTACCTGGCTTGTGCATCCTTATGAGTGGCGGTCGGGGACGAGCGATGGTCTTTTCCTACCAATCTATCCCCTAGGAGCATGCGCGTAGTACTTGGTTTTTGATGACTTCTAAATTTTTGCAATAAGTATATGAGTTCTTTTGACTAATGTTGAGTCCATGTATTATACGCACTTTTACCTTTCCGCCTTTGCTAGCCTCTTCGGTACCGTGCATTGCCCTTTCTCACCTTGAGAGTTGGTGCAAACTTCGCCGGTGTATCCGAACCCCGTGATACGATACACTCTATCACACATAAACCTCCTTATATCTTCCTCAAAACATCCACCATACCAACCTATCATGGCATTTCCATAGCCATTCCGAGATATATTGCCATGCAACTCCCATCATCATATTCATGACATACATTACTTTTGTCATATTGCCATTGCATGATCATGTAGTTGACATCGTATTTGTGGCAAAGCCACCATGCATTATTTTTCATACATGTCACTCTTGATTCATTGCACCATCCTGTAC
This sequence comes from Aegilops longissima, assembly GCA_021605205.1. Taxonomy (NCBI): domain Eukaryota; kingdom Viridiplantae; phylum Streptophyta; class Magnoliopsida; order Poales; family Poaceae; genus Aegilops; species Aegilops longissima. The sequence continues at coordinate 189,599,995 of CM038679.1, forward strand.
ATCACGGAGGCATTCATATAGAGTCATATCTTGTTCTAGTTTCGAGTTGTAATCCTTATGTTGTAATTAATAGAAGTGTGATGATCATCATTATTAGAGCATTGCCCAAAAAAAAGAGAAAGGCAAAAAATAAAAAAAAGAAGGCCCAAAAAAATAAAAAAATAAGAAAAAAAGGGGCAATGCCACTATCCTTTTTTTCCCACACTTGTGCTTCAAAGTAGCACCATGTTCTTCATATAGTGAGTCTCATATATTGTGCTTCAAAGTAGCACCATGTTTTTCATATAGAGAGTTTCATACGTTGTCACTTCCATATACTAGTGGGAATTTTTCATTATAGAACTTGGCTTGTATATTCCCACGATGGGCCTCCTCAAGTGCCCTAGGTCTTCATGAGCAAGCAAGTTGGATGCACACCCACTTAGTTTCTTTTGTTGAGCTTTCATACATTTATAGCTCTAGTTTATCTGTTGCATGGCAATCCCTAATCCTTGCATTAACATCAATCGATGGGCATCTCCATAGCTCATTGATTAGCCTCGTTGATGTGAGACTTTCTCCTTTTTTGTCTTCTCCACACAATCCCCATCATCATATTCTATTCCACCCATAGTGCTATATCCATGGCTCACGCTCATGTATTGCGTGAAGGTTGAAAAAGTTTGAGATTATTTAAGTATGAAACAATTGCTTGGCTTGTCATCTGGGGTATAGAAGTTGGGAACATCTTTGTGTGACGAAAATGAAGCATAGCCTAACTATATGATTTTGTAGGGATGAACTTTCTTTTGCCATGCTATTTTGAGAAGACATGATTGCTTTGATCAGTATGCTTGAAGTATTATTATTTTTATGTCAATATGAACTTTTGTCTTGAATCTTTCGGATCTGAATATTCATATCACAAGTAAGAAGAATTACATTGAAATTATGCCAACTAGCATTCCACATCAAAAATTATCTTTTTATCATTTACCTACTCGAGGATGAGCAGGAATTAAGCTTGGGGATGCTTGATACGTCTCCAACGTATCTATAATTTTTGATTGCTCCATGCTATATTATCTACTGTTTTAGGCAATATTGGGCTTTATTATCCACTTTTATATTATTTTTGGGACTAACCTATTAACCGGAGGCCCAACCCAGATTTGCTGTTTTATGCCTATTTGGTGTTTGAGGAAAAGGAATATCGATTTGAGTCAAAACAGAACGAAATCAACTGGAGAAGTTATTTTTGGAATGAAAGCAACCCAGGGAACTTGGAGTGCACGTCAGGGGAGATACGGGCTACCCACGAGGGTGGGGGCGCGCCCACCCCCCCTAGGCGCGCCCCCTGCCTCGTGGGGCCCCCGTAGCTCCTCCGACGTACCCCCTGCACCCATATATACTCTTGTACCCTAAAACTTCCAGAACAGAAGATAAATCGGGAGTTCCGCCGCCGCAAGCCTCTGTAGCCACCAAAAACCTCTCGGGAGCCCTTTTCAGCGCCCTGCCGGAGGGGGATCCCATCACCGGTGGCCATCTTCATCATCCCGGCGCTATCCATGACGAAGAGGGAGTAGTTCACCCTTGGGGCTGAGGGTATGTACCAGTAGCTATGTGTTTGATCTCTTTCTCTCTCTCGTGTTCTCTCTTGTGTTCCCTCTATGGCACGATCTTGATGTATCCCAAGCTTTGCTATTGTAGTTGGATCTTATGATGTTTCTCCCCCTCTACTCTCTTGTGATGAATTGAGTTTCCCCTTTGAAGTTATCTTATTGGATTGAGTCTTTTATGAGAACACTTGATGTATGTCTTGCCGTGCTTATCCGTGGTGACAATGGGATATCATGTGCCACTTGATGTATGTTTTGGTGACCAACTTGCGGGTTCCGCCCATGAACCTATGCATAGGGGTTGGCACACATTCTTGATTCCCCGGTAGAAACTTTGGGGCACTCTTTGAAGTACTTTTATGTTGGTTGGATAAATCTGAGATTGTGTGATGCATATCGTATAATCATGCCCACGGATACTTGAGGTGACAATGGAGTATCTAGGTGACATTAGGGTTTTGGTTGATTTGTGTCTTAAGGTGTTATTCTAGTACGAACTCTAGGGCTGTTTGTGACACTTATAGGAATAGCCCACCGGATTGATTGGAAAGAATAACTTTGAGGTGGTTTCGAACCCTACCATAATCTCTACGTTTTTTCTCCGCTATTAGTGGCTTTGGAGTGACTCTTTGTTGCATGTTGAGGGATTGTTATATTATCTATCTATGTTATTATTGTTGAGAGAACTTGCACTAGTGAATTTATGAACCCTAGGCCTTATTTCCTATCATTGCAATACCGTTTACGCTCACTTTTATCATGAGTTACCTTGCTGTTTTTATTATTTCAGATTACAAAAACCTATATCTACCATCCATATTGCACTTGTATCACCATCTCTTCGCCGAACTAGTGCACCTATACAATTTATCATTGTATTGGGTGTGTTGGGGACACAAGAGACTCTTTGCTATTTGGTTGCAGGGTTGTTTGAGAGAGACCATCTTCATCCTACGCCTCCCACGGATTGATAAACCTTAGGTCATCCACTTGAGGGAAATTTGCTACTGTCCTACAAACTTGTGCACTTGCATGCCCAACAACGTCTACAAGAAGAAGGTTGTGTAGTAGACATCACAGCCCTCGGCAGGCGTCGCTGGCACACCGCTGGTGGTGTTGAGCAGTCCAAACAGCAGCCCCCGGCACAGCCCCCAGCGTAAGTTCATCACTCGCCCCTCGTCAACATGTGTTAGGGGCACGATCCCTTGGTGCTAACCTTGCCGTGACTGCAGGAGGGGGACATCAGCGGGAGGAGCCACAGAGGGCTACCCCCAAGACGCCGCTCCAACGACCACGCCGCCCGAGGGGTGTCCCCGGCAAGGGCGCCAAGCACCAAGCCCATGCACACGGAGGAGGAGGAGGCGAACTCGGGCGCTGGTGGCTTTGCCTCAACGCCAAACATTGGCGGGGAGGGGACCTCTGCTTCCCAGCTCGGCACGGGTAAGTCACTTGCCTTCTGTCCCTGTTCTTTCTGAATATTGATCTTGGCCTCGCCTCATCCCCTTCTCGGTATCTAGATTTCCCCTCGGTGGACCCAGAGGACATCGACACCGTCATCGAGGATGTCGCCAAGGATGCCACGACGGAGGCCGAGAAGATTGCTGCCGAGGAGACCGCCAAGGGTGCTGCTGAGGACGCCGCCAAGTGGCCCACCGGGGAGTTCGACAAGGCCACTGCTGAGGAGGCCGGCAAGGGGCCTGCCGGGGAAGCCGGCAAGTCCACTGCCGGGGAGGAGGTTGTCGGTGTTCTGGGAATGGGGGTCCCCAGACTTGCCTGCCTGAGGCCCATGGCGTGGCTAAGTCAGTCGGCCGTACGGCCCATCTTCATCAACAAGGCATCCAAGACCCTCGCGAGGGTCCAAGCCTCGCGAGGCGGACGACGCAAGGCCTCCTCAGGAGTGGCCTAGCCAGGAAGGCTCACGAGGAGCAGAGATATCAAGGCAGGGCAAACCTCACGAGGCTTTCGTGACGTGAGCCATGACGATTGAGACCAGGCGGGCGCCAGACGGGCGCCAGCGCGCGCAGCGTCCTTGTTTCCTCTTTGGTGCTAAGGAGGCAAGCAGGCGAGGAGTACCGAGGCATCAGGCAAAGGTTACCATATCGGTGCAACGAGACCAAGACCAGAAGGACGGCAGGACGGAGGTCATCATGGAGCCCAAGACGGCGTCACCACCATAGCCTTTCGCAGGCGAAGACCACTTTTGTCTGTTTAGCTTGTACTAGCTGCCCCCCTTCAAATTTGCCCGCCGTTGTTGGCTCCCTTCTCGCTCAATATTTGGGGAGAGGACCAGGGCCTATATAAGTAGAACTAGCCACCACAGTAGGGGCATCTCAGCTTGATCTGATCTGATCGAGAGCCTACCATAGCCACACGAACACCTCAGCCTCAGGAGGCTGTTCTTCCCCTTGTACTGTTCATCATCAGACCAAGAGGCAATCCACCACCACCACACTGGAGTAGGGTATTACACCACAACGGTGGCCCGAACCAGTATAAATCTCATGCCTTTCTGTGTTGTGAGTTCGTCGAGTTCGTCTGCGAGATCTTAGTGAGCTAGGGCGTGGATCGGTAGGAGGAAAAGACTTCGCGCGCACCCCAGAGTTTGAACCTTAAGGGTTTTGCCGGAACCCCACATCCGACATTTGGCGCGCCAGGTAGGGGTGCGCCAGAGCTTCTTCTCCACCAATCGACCTGCCGGCGCTCCGCGACCACGATGTCCGGTGACCCAAGGGCTGACTCCGACCGCTGGGCAGCCTGGCCGGCCCGGGCGGCACCACCTGCCCATGAAGCCCTCGAGCCCGTGCTCCAGGCAGCGCGAGCGCCGTCCAACACTGTGGGGCGCGGGCGGCGCGACCAAGCATCGTCCACCCTCACCCTGCGGCAAGTGCGAGCCGCTGCAAGGGCGGCAAGCCAAGCCGCAGCGACGGTGCCGCATTTACGGCGGGAGCAGGCAAACATGCGAGCAGCGCTCATGGTAGCGCGAGAGCTGCTGCGGTGCCGGCTGATGGAGAGCGGCCGGGATGCACTGCTGGAACGCGTTGCCGAGCTGCTAGATGAAGCGGCGTCGGGAGCACCGCCCTTCTGTCATCGGCTTCCTCCTCAGGCCATTACAGGTTCTCACGGCGGGCCCCGCCGCAACCATGCGCCATGAGGTGTGCAAGGGGGCTTCATCAACACCAGCACGGCCGGCGGCGCCGGGGGCTCTGCCGCCCCCATGCCGCCCGCGACAAGCATGAGCACAAGCGTCGCCTCCCATGGCCCAAGTGGGATGCCGCGCTATCATCCTCATGACGCCGCACTGGTCCAGGCGACATGGAGTGTGGGGCACTACGGCGAGGTGTTTGGGATGACGGCCCCGGAAGCCTACGTGCTCCGCATGATGGACCAAGATTACACACAGGAGGACGATCCTGGCTCGTTCATTGGAGAAGGTTGGGAAGAAGAGGCGCTGGGAGTTGAGGCCTTCCGGGAGCCGCCTGGTAACCACCACGACCGTGTGTGCAACGACAACTACAGGGTACCCCTAATCCCAGAGGAGAAAGCTTACGCTAACCATGAGTCGCAGGAGGAACAGATCACCACAACGGCTGGCGGCCCCAGCTCGGCGGCCTCCCTGCTAGCAGGGGGATCGCATTAGGGGCTGCAGGAGAGGGGTCGGGAGACAGACCCCTCCCCATGGCGCGTGAAGCCAGGGGACACACGGAGGTAGGCCCTCTGCCGGGGAGGTGCCGGCGAGCCTTCCCCCGGCAGAGGACCCGTGGTCGCCGAGGGCACCGCTGGCGTCCCCTTTTCCCCCTTTGTGTCATCCGGGTAGCCGGTCGGTTCAAAGGTGGTCGAGGGTGGCGCAAGGCAGGGCCCTTGTCTGGCGATATGAAGCAAGGCCGGTACGTGTGAAGAAGGCCCAGTGCCTGTGAAGCTCGCCGCCCGTGACACTCTCACGTAATAATGAGTTGGGGATGTACACGTCTCGGAGTCTCAGTGTGCCGGCCTCAGGCCCTGGGGCTCCCTCCCACGCCTAGTGGAAGCACTTAGCTCCGCGCTGGTGAGAAGACATGAAGACCAGAAGACTAGACTAGGTGCCGGACACAGCCATTTGCTTTGGATCTCTCTTTCTGTAGCTTTGCTTTCGGGATGTGGATTTAAGTTGAAGCCGAGTTTTTGATGCGCGCGGGGGGTGCCTCTTCTCGCTCGAGCAGTTTCTTGCTTTTGGATTTTGTTTTGTCTGGGACTCATGTCCGACGCCTTACCCTCACGAGCCCCTCACGAGCGGGACTGCGCAAAGCACACGCGCGCCGAGCGCGCGCTAACGCTGCAACTGGCGCTTGCCTCTTGCGGGGCCCCTTCTGACAGGTCGACAAGCTCCGCAGGATTCTCGAGAAACTCGTAGCCTCGTGACCCAGCTCGAGGCTGGCACTGACTAAGGTAAACCACAACGGGAAACTCGCCCCTGGACTCATGAGTCCACGAGGGCACAAATTCAATACCACATAGGAAAGTAAAGGCTGCAGCTTGCTTACATGAGGGGCTCCCCCTCTCAAAATGCTGTTACAAGTTTTTGAAGGGCCACGCCCGAGTTTTTGCGTACAGGATAAAACGACAGGAGAACATGGGATCAACCAGATATGTCACTCGCTACATCGCCCTCGGACGCGTCACTCGCGTCGTCATCATCTTCGCCGGCACCGTCGCCGTCGTCAACCACGTCGCCTTCGTCTGCGTAGACCACCACCGCGTCGTCATCAGAGGCAAAGGATCTGACCAGCGCGTCCACGTTGCCCTCCACCCACTGCGCCAGATCACCCCGGACGGCCTGCGGTACGGGGGCAAGGGCGGCGTCAAAGTCGAAGTCGGGGAAGGTGTTCCCGAGGTTGCTGAAGACACGGTAGAATGCGCGCCCGAGCAGGCCCCGACTTCTCTCCTCCATGAGCCGGCGAGCCCTGTCAGACCGGGTTTCCAGGCGTGTCACCATGACGGTGAAGAAGGTCAGGTGGCTGGCATAGTCATTTGAGTGGGGGGCAGGTGCATTCTCGCCGCAGATGTAGCCCAGGGCGGTATTGGCCCTGTTCTGGAGATCCTGAAGCATAGGGGCATGTTTGCGCTCCAGCGTCCGACGTTGGAGCACTTCCTCCCTCTTTTGCCGTGCGACGGCCTCGGCGTCATCGACCCGCTCCCGAAGAGAAAGCAGTTCGGCGCGGGCGGAGGCCAAGTCCGCCTGCGCCATGACCAGGGCAGCAGCCGTGGCCTCCGCACGTCTCTCAGCCTCGTCCAACCTGGGCCTGAGGGCAGCAGCCCTGCCCGCACCCTCCGTACCTGCGAGCTTCAACTTCAAGTCATACCTTCCCTCCAGGTCTGCGCGAACCTCGACCACCTGGCGGTCCACCTACTCCTGGACCCTAGCCTCGGGAACCCCGACGGCATCTTCTGCTTGGTTAACTTGATGCTCCCTTGTATCCAATTGCTCAACTCGAGGCAGCGTTCCACGGCCTCCAGCGCCAACGCCTCCTCGCGCTTCCGGACCTCTTCCTCCTCGGCAGGCGTCCCCATCAGCGACGCAAAGGCAGCTCTGCGCGCCTCCACCTGCTGCTCTAGGGACGCGCTCCAGGCGTGGAGCTCCCACGCACGCTTCTCCGCGGCCTCGCGAAGGCGGTCGGCCTCACGAGCCTCCTCCAAGGCTCAGGAGCAAGCCTCGTGGGAAACCTTGAGGGACGCCTCAGCCTTCGCATTGTCAAGATCATGCTGGTAGCGGCCAAGGTTGATAGCCACCCTCATCTTGCGCCGTTCCTCCGCCAAACGGAGACCTTCAGCCCAAAAGCGCGAGCTCTTCACCAAGCCGGCTCATCGCGCCCATCGCCTCCTGGAAAAGCTCATGACGAACGACGCTCCGCCTGCGCTCGAACTCGAACGCACGGCCCACCTCGTCCATCGCCTTGGGGGCTGTAGATGGGGTATTGAGCGGCGCATCACCTCTCGGCAGGGGGCTGGGGGCTGGCGCTGCACCTGACGTCAACCAGTCCTCGCGAGGAGCCCAAGCCAATTGGGGCTCGCTGCTTGAAGAGGAACCGAAGATCGAAGCCAACTAGCTACTATCCATGACCAAAGGAGGGGTCTTGGGCACACCCACCAAGCTCCATGCCAGAACGTGGGGGAGGGGCGACAAAGCCACGGGTTCAGCGCGCCATGAAGGCAAGAGTGCTCCTTCAATCGACCCTGCTCCAGGGACAGCAAGCGGACTCGGAGCGCTCAAGGCCGACGGGGGAGTCGAGGAAGGAGGAGGTCGTTTCTCAGAAGGCGCAGCCGCCTCGATGGATGTTGCCCTGAAAAAATAACGTCAGGAAATGGAAGCAGCACACAAGGAGTCACAGCGATACGGTACTTACACGTTGATGGCTATGTACTTCCTCCGCTTCAGCGGCCCGAAGATGTTGTTGCCGCTCGAGGATCCTTTCCTCTTGCGGAGCTCCTCGAAGTCCATGCAGAGCCGACCGAAGCACTAGACGTGGAGGCCTGCGCGGGGCGAGGCCGAGGAGGAGCTCGGAGGGCCTACTTCAGGGGTGCCCGGCTGCGGTGAATAGTCGGGCGCCGTCTAACCACAACCTCCCTAGGCTCCTGGAGCCTTGGCCTCGGGAACCGCATGTCGCGCCTCCGCAGCATCGAACGTCTCGGTAAAGGGGATGCAAGCTCCCGAGGATGATGCCCCAGGACCACTACACGACATGTGCTCCTCAGCACTTGAGCCACATGCCTCCGCCAGGGCTCGCCCTCCTGCACCCTCACCTAGGGCAAGCTCGGCACCTGCAGCAAGGAAGGGAACCACACCGACGGGGTTCTCACGGGGCCCCACCAGGCCGATCGGCTGCAGCCCCCACTCATCAAAGGAGGGCATGCTCTCGGCAAATTCATCCTTGTTCTTGCAACGGTACAGCAGGCAGTTCTTCCCAGACAACTCATCCGGCAAAGGGACACCTGTCAGGACCTTGAGCACTGTTTGCCGCATCTCGAGAGGGAGCCCGGACTCCTGAAACCTCATATGGTCCTGACTGCTGAGCAAGGTCCACATCGGGCGAGAATGGCGCTGAAGCGGGGCTACCCGGCACTCGGCGAATTCCTTCACCATCATGGGCGCGGTCATGCCGCGGTCCTTCATCCTCCTCAACCTGAACCAGACGGGAGCAAGACGGGAGCTCGTGAGCTTCTCATGGCCCCAACTGGAGTTGGGAACAGCGGGCCCTGGCAGAGCATGAAGCAGAGGGCTGAGCTCGCCGGCATCGACGAACACCCACCGTGTCCGAAACTCGCTCGCGGACGGAGGAAGCTCGAAGTGGATCCCCGCGCCCGCCGTCACGGCCACGGCCTGGAAGCTCACGCACCCCGAGCATTGCTGGGGGCTGATCAGATGCAGTGAGAAGAAATGGCCAAGGAGGGCCACTGAAGGAGCGATACCCACCATGGCCTTGCACACGAAGGCGAAGACAACAAGAAGAGTCACCGATTGATGGTCAAGATGCAGCATGTGGATCTGATAATGCTCGATCACCGCTTTGAAGAAGGCGGAGAAGGGAGGAATCAGGACAGCCTAGAGGGCATCTATGAAGATTGGGACTTTAGTGGCTGCCCGAGCCATGCGAGTGCGAGACGCAGGCCAAGCCACCGTCTCTCCCCACTCGTTGAAGCTAGAAGCAAGCATCAGACGCACCTTGTCCATGGCCTCGTCATTGAGCACTCGGGATCGACCTAGCGCCGGCTCGACGGCCGGAGGAGCGCTTAGCGGAGACAAGGGCTTCTTTCCCTTATCTGCTTGTTTCGGCGCCATGGAAACGAAGCGGGCAGAGGGCAGGTCAGATTGGAGAAAAGAAACAGAGTCCCGAGGAAGCAAGGAGATTGAGGAAGCGAGGCGCACACGACGGAGGAATAACTATGTGAGCTGCGGGGGCCGCATAGCCAGGCGGATTCAGAGGCAGCGTGGGGAAGCGGAGACGCCCACGTCCAATCAACCGCCACGCGTCAATCGAGGCTGCATGCTTTTAGGGCCCATGGTGCTCCGTACTTGACCCTTGGCTTCGCCGCGAAGCCAAGCCCGAGCGCACCTTGGGCCCGGGGGCTACTGTAGGTGTTCTGGGAACGAGGGTCCCCAGACTTGCCTGCCTGCGGCCCACGGCGTGGCTAAGTCAGCGGGCCGTATGGCCCATCTTCATCAACAAGGCATCCAAGACCTTGCTGTAGGTATGCTTGTTTTTTCATGCAATGCCTTGTGGTGAGTGATTCGAGCTCGCAAAGATTCCTTCATAATTCTGTTTATGCCATGCTCTGTTTTTTTGCTAAGTCTGAACCTGGTAATAAAACTTTCTATGTTTACATGGGTGCCATCATATCTTCTGTGCCTTTTTGGCTCATGATCAGTAAGGGACTTTTGTTCTTCAGAATCATTAGATTCATGCCATGCCTTTGGTTGCCATGATAAGTTCCTGTAGCATGTTGTTTGATAGCTCTAAACTTTGCAACCTGATGTTATTTCTGTCATGTCCAGTGATTTCTGCTAAGTCTGTGAAACTGTTATTATTTGCACCCTTGCCATGCCATTTTGAGTATGTTCTAGCGAATTCTGGAGATATCTCAGTGTTCATGTTTTGTTAAGCTTTACCTGTACATCATATCCATGCCTTTTTTTTCATGTCGAGGTGCTATAGCATGTTGTTTTCATTCTTGTAAGATGCCTAGTTGCTGTTTTGGAGAGCTTGTCCTTTAAACTTGTTTCATGTGTATGTGTTGAACCGTTGCTCCGTTTTGAGTGTGCTCTACATGAAACTTGCTTAGTTTTGCATGTAGTTTCATGTTACCTTGTTGCATCTATGTTTTGAGTGTGTTTTATTGATGTTTGAATGCATTTTGCATCAATGCATGCTTAACTTGTTTTGCTCATATCCTCTAGGCCGTAGCTCCGAATTAAATGAACTTTATATGTAACTTGACTAGAATTTCGTGTAGATAATTTTGGTGCATATTAAATTGCTGTTTAACAACTTGAACATAAGGTTTATTCAGATCTGGACCAATTTCGAAATTTGCATACGACGACTTACCGGAATTGTTATAGGTTGTTTCCGGCCTCATTTAAAATTGCTTTGATGTGTTGCTCTTGTATGCATCATGTATTGCCATGAGTAGCTTCATGTAGCCTTGTCATGCATCATACTTGGTTGAGCATCATGTCTTGTTTATGTGTTGTGTGTTTACCTTGTTGTTTGCTTCTTTCCGGTTGTGCTCCTTCTTGTTAGCTCCTGTTTCGTTGTGATCGTGAGGATTCGTTCGACTACGCTTGGTTCGTCTTCGTGGCTACATCTTCTTCATGGAATTTGTTCTTCTTCCTAGTGGGATTTCAGGCAAGATGACCGTCACCTTGGATCTCACTACTATCATTGCAATGGTAGTTGCTTCGTTCTATCGCTATGCCGCGTTACCTACCACTTGCTTATCAAGCCTCCCAAATTGCCATGAACCTCTAACCTTTGTCACCCTTCCTAGCAAACCGTTGTTTGGCTATGTTACCGATTTTGCTCAGCCCCTCTTATAGCATTGCTAGTTGCAGGTGAAGATAAAGATTGTTCCATGTTGGATTACGTTTATGTTGGGATATCACAATATCTCTTATTTAATTAATGCATCTATATACTTGGTAAAGGGTGGAAGGCTCAGCCTTATGCTTGGTGTTTTGTTCCACTCTTGCCGCCCTAGTTTCCGTCAAATCGGTATTATGTTCCCGGATTTTGCGTCCCTAACGCGGTTGGGTGTTATGGGAACCCCTTGACAGTTCGCCTTGAATAAAACTCCTCCAGCAAGGCCCAACCTTGGTTTTACTTTTGCCTCACCTAAGCCTTTTTCCCTTGGGTTTCCGGAGCCCGATGGTCATCTTTATTTTAGCCCCCGGGCCAGTGCTCCTATGAGCGCTGGTCCAAACCGAGCGATGTCTGGCGCCCCCTGGGCAACCAGGGTCTATGCCAACCCGACGTCTGGCTCATTCGGTGTGCCCTGAGAACGAGATATGTGCAGCTCCTATCGGGATTTGTCGGCACATCCGGGTGGTCTTTCTGGTCTTGTTTTACCATTGTCGAAATGTCTTGTAACCGGGATTCCGAGACTAATCGGGTCTTCCCTGGAGAAGGAATATCCTTCGTTGATCGTGAGAGCTTATCATGGGCTAAGTTGGGACACCCCTGCAGGGTTTGAACTTTGGAAAGCCGTGCCTGCGGTTATGTGGCAGATGGGAATTTGTTAATATCCGGTTGTAGTAAACTTGAAGTAAACTCTTCTAAAATACACCAATCGCGTGCGTAACTGTGATTGTGTCTTTTCGGGGTGTTCGAGAGGAGAACACGGTTTTTGGGTTATGTTTGCCATAAGTAGGAGTTCAGGATCACTTCTTGATAATGACTAGTTGGCGACCGTTTTCTTAGCTCCTCTTCTCACTCTTGTTTCGTAAGTTAGCCACCATACATGCTTAGTCGCTGCTGCAACCTCACCACTTTATCCCTCCTTACCCATTAAGCTTTGCTAGTCTTGATACCCATGGTAATGGGATTGCTGAGTCCTCGTGGCTCACAAATTACTACAACAACAGTTGCAGGTACAGGTTATGCGATGATCATGACGCGAGAGCGATGTTTACTTGTTTGGAGTTCTTCTTCTTCGTCGATCTTGGGTTAGGTTCCTGGTCGGCAGCCTGGGCTAGCAGGGTGGATATTGTTTGAGTTCCTGTTTATGTTTCATCCGTAGTCGGATGTTGATATCTTGTATGATGTTGATGTATTCTTGCGGCATTTGTATGCCTTGTATGTATCCCCATCTATTATGTAATGTTGATGTAATTATATCCACCTTGCAAAAGCATCTTCAAGATGCGCTTCTATCCTTGGTGGGACCTTCGAGTTCCTTTAGGATAGGGTCGCATCTTGGGCGTGACAAGTTGGTATCAGAGCCTCGACCGACCATAGGAGCCCCCTTGATTGATCGTGTAGTTTGGCCGTTGTTGAGTCTAGAAGAAAACTTTTTCGGGGTCTAGTTATATCGGAGAGTAGGATTTCTTTTTACTCCTCTGCCCCTTCGTCGCTCTGGTGAAAAATCTTGACGTAGGTGTTTTGAACTACTCCTCTACCCCTTCAAATCTTTCTTTAGGATCACGCGGTTAGTTTTCATTCGTTGTCCTTCCTTTTTTGTCCGGTGCTTTTCTCGTCAAGTCGACTCGAACCACTTTATATTTTGGGAGATCAATCCTCAACTCTTTTCAATCTACGCTGTTTCCCTGTCCGAAGTTGTCCTTGTTTTTCCCACCCACCCACCCTTCTTACTCTCGGAACCGGATGATGAAGTCATGTACCTGGGGTAGGGTCATAGACCTGCCCAAAGGTACCCTCCACAAGGACACTCACAAGAGAAGTAGCCTTCCAGTCGACCTGGTAGGTTTCCACTCGACAGATTCAAAGACACTCGACTATGAAGACCCACTCGACCACCAGGGGTCCAAGAGCCACTCGGTACCCAAACGGTCTGTAGTTAAATAGTCTTTATGACCTTAATGACACTTTATGTAAGGCGTTACTAGTAACGCCTAGCTTTAACGCACCTTAAACCCTCTACTACGTGGGCTGGCTGGGGTCCTGGCGCACTCTATATAAGCCACCCCTCTCCACAGGTAGAAGGGTTCGCACCCCTGTAACACATACGCATATAATCCAGTCGACCGCCTCCGGGCTCCGAGACGTAGGGCTATTACTTCCTCCGAGAAGGGCCTGAACTCGTAAATCCCTTGCGTATACAACTACTCCATAGCTAGGATCTTGCCTCTCCATACCTACCCCCCATTCTACTGTCATACTTAGAACCACGACAGTTGGCGCCCACCTTGGGGCAGGTGTTCTAGCGATTTGTTGGAGAAGTTGGGATTCTTTCGATCTCCGACATCATGGTTTCAGGTGGAGTTCTGGTCGACAACCACGAGATCTGTCTCGGTGCGCTCACGTTCGTCGCCGACAACTCCTCTTGGCTCCAGGAGGCTCCACTCGACGTGGACGCGCTCCCCGTCCGCGGGGCGACGCACTTTCGCGCGTGTGTCCACGGCGTCCTCCTGCGGCAACCGTCGACCCAAGATGGGTCGGCCCTCGCGCTATCTTCACTCCTGGGCCTCCCACCGGCGCAAGCGTTCCGGTCGGTCGAGGCTTCAGCGGTGGGTGAGGCATGCGGTGGCCCGCCAGTCGGCCATCCCCCAAGTCGCGGCGATCGAGCCCGACGAATCTCTCTACGGCCTATTCGACTGGCTCCCTAGAGACTGCGTCCGAATGCGATAGCAGTGACCCGGCGGCAGAGGTTCTGATGGTCGATGGACCACGCAGTCCCCCTAGATTCACCCGCACCAACGGAGGTGGCGGTGGAGACGATCCGGAGCAAGCCCATGAAGAGTACTTGCCCGAGCCCCTCACTTCGCTCCAGAGGGAGGAGCTTCGCCGTCGGAACATGGAAGCACTTCACACTCCTATCATTGGAGAAACCCCCGAGGCTCATGCCTTGGAGGATGCGCGCTTGGCTAACCTGGCTGAGCGCACTCGACTGGAGAATCTTCAGCGAGTACTCGACGAGCGTACGCGACCAAGGGTTCCAGAATCCAGTCGACGCCAGCTCTTTCAACCGCCAACTCAGGTATATCGAACTCCGATTCAGAATTTAGCAGCTGCCACCGTATAGCGAGTCAATTCAGCCTTCCCGATCGGGGCGGGTAGAGGTTTGCAGCGAATCAGGATTTGCTCGGCGGCGGAGATCAAAACTCAGTTGTATCGATCGCGGAACAGGGTTCACAGCCGATCCATCGCTGCGAATTCAGTCCAGTCGGCCCATAGTCCAAGATCGCCCCCAAGGCGTGAAGAACGTGGGGGCCGGCGTGATGATCAATACAAGGGCCGCGAGCAGTATGAGCACCGATTCGATCGCAACGATCGACGCCGAGTGCCCACCTCCCCAAGGGGTGGATCATCGCGCCTCGGCAGCAGGACGACAGACGCCAAAACAGTGTTGGGCGAAGAGTTCCAGTCGGCCCCAGGGAACCAGGCTTTGATGCGAGATCTATTATCGTTCAAGGTTTGGTCGACAGGAATAGAGCTCACCGAGACGGCCATGATAGAGATGTTCCTTCCAGCTGCAGAGTTCATGTCTCGGGACCAGAGTGTTTCAGCAGAGCCATCAGAGCCGCAGTGATTCCTCCCAACTTCAGGTTGGCGACTGGAGTCAGCAAGTTCACTGGAGAATCCAAGCCTGACACTTGGCTTGAAGATTACAGAGTGGCGGTTCAGATCGGTGGTGGCAACGATGAGGTAGCCATGAAGCATTTGCCTCTTATGTTGGAGGGTTCAGCCTGCGTGGTTGAATCGATTAGCACCCAGCAGATTTACACTTGGGAAGATCTTGCCCGAGTGTTTGTCAGACATTTGAAGGAACTTGCAAACCACCAGCAGGTTTGACGAAGTTGCGATCGTGTGTGCAAAAGTCGAGTGAAACTTTGAGAGATTATATCCAGAGGTGGATCACTTTGCACCACACAATGAGAATGTATCCGATCACCAAAGATCTGTGCCTTCAAGGAAGGTGTCAAGAATAGAGAATTGAGTTTGAAATTTGGTCGAACCGTAGATATGACCCTGAGTCGGATGATGGAGATTGCCACCAAGTATGCAAATGGTGAAGAAGAGGATCGGCCCGAGTGTTAAATACAAATCGACCGCCAATGAGGCCGGCAGAGGAAATTCGATCGAAGCGAAGCGTTAAAGTCGAGCCAGCGGCTCCGGAGAGGCCTTGGCCGTGACCCTGTGAAAGTTCAAGGGGAAACCCAAGGGTCCTTGGAACCCCAAGAAAGTGAAAGACCAGGATGGAAACGACGTGTTGGATTTGCCATGTCATATTCATACAAAGAAAGATGAAGAGGGTAAACTCATTTACCGAAACATACCACTCGACAAAGTTGTCGGCTCTTGATTCAGCAGCCCAAGGAAACAGCTCAAGGATAAGGATAAGGAGACATACAAAGTTGAGGACAGAGATAGCGGTGATGGTGGATATCCCGTGTCAATTCCACCTCGATGATTTTTTGCCGTCAAAAGCAAAAGTCGATTGAAGGTTATCAATCGGAAGTGAACTTGGTTGCTCGGCGACTCCCAATTATCTGAAATGGTCCTGCACCGCCATCACATTCGACCCGCCCGATCACCCGACGCACATTGCCACCCCGGGAGGCAAGCATTGGTGGTCGACCCGCTTGTTGAAGGCACTCGGTCGACCAAAGTCCCGATGGATGGTGGTAGTGGCTTGAACATATTATACGCGAGGCGTTGAAAGGGATGGGCATTCGATGTCCGGACTCGATACCAAGAATATGAGCTTCCACGGAGTCATTCCGGAAAGAAGGCTGAGTCACTCGACCAAATTGCTCTTGATGTAGTTTTGGTGATTCAAAGCATTTCGGAAAGAAAATTGACCTTTGAGGTCGAGTTTCGAGCGCTTCTCACGCTATTCGGGAGACCAGCTTATGCATGTTTCATGGCCCCACCATGTTACGTGTATCTTAAACGAAGATGCCTGGTCCCAAGGGCGTGATCACCGTCACGGCAATCGGAAGAAGGCGAAGAGTGCTTCGAAAGGCTCTAAGATTGCCGATGCTCAGTTGGCGGTGGTAGAGCTACAAGAGTATCAGAAAACTGCAGATCCGAGTGATTTGTTGCGAGCTAAGAAGCCCGCTACGGAGTCAGCATTTCGGTCGACTGGCGAGACGAAACAGGTTCACATTCACCCGACTGATCCCGATGCTGTTCGACCAACATCTCAACAACACTCGACTCAAAATAGGAAGAAGCGCCATCCAGTTCCTCCGTGAGAACTGGGACATCTTTGAATGGAAGCTCTGGCGACATGCGGGTGTTCGGGGGCTGGCTGAGCATCGCCACGAGTCGACCCAAAATTCAAACCGTTAAAGAGTATCTTGGCGGTCCGCCGTCCGTAAGAGAAAGGCCATTGGCGAGGAGGCGGCTCGGCTCTTAGCAGCAGAGTTCATCCGAGAGATCTACCACTCCGAGTGGCTCGCCAACATTGTCATGGTCCCCAAGAAGGACAAGTCGTTGCGCATGTGCATCGATTTCAAGCATATCAATTAGGCCTGCCCGAAAGATCATTTCCCTCTTCCTCGCATCGACCAAATTGTCGACTCAACAACGGGATGCGAGAGGTTGTATTTTTAGATGCCTATTCCGGGTACCATCAGATCCTTCTGTATGGACCCGATGAGATTAAAACAGCATTCATCACTCCATTCGGGTGCTTCTGTTATGTCACCATGCCATTCGGTCTCAAGAATGCCGGAGCCACATTCATGAGGATGATTCAGAAGTGTTTTCTCACTCAAATCAGTCGGAATGTGGAAGCGTACATGGACGATATAGTGGTCAAGTCACGAAGAGGTTCCGACCTGTTGACTGACCTTGCTGAAACATTTGCCAATCTCAGGAGGTATGATATCAAGCTTAACCCATCAAAGTGTACATTTGGAGTTCTTGGTGGAAAGTTACTCGGTTTTCTCATTTCTGAGCGAGGAATCGATGCTAACCCATAAAATGTTGGCACCATACTCCGAATGAAGCGCCCTGTGCGTGTGCATGATGTCCAGAAACTTACTGGATGCTTGGCCGCTTTAAGTCGATTCATCTCTTGCCTTGGTGAAAAGGCGTTGCCTCTTTACCAACTGATGAAGAAGTCAGACAAGTTCGAGTGGACTCTAGAAGCTGATGCAGCGTTTGCAGAGCTCAAAGCTCTGCTCTCCACCCAGCCGGTGCTTGCTGCTCCAATCAGCAAAGAGCATTTGCTGCTTTACATTGCAGCCTTTGGACAAGTCGTCGAGACTGCATTTACGGTCGGCGGGAAGAAGAAGGAAAAGCCTTCAAAGTTCAACGCCCAGTTTATTATCTTTCAAGTAATCTGACCCCATCAAAGCAAAGATACCCTCACTATCGAAGCTTGTTTATGGGATCTATATGACCACGAAGAAGGTTGCTCATTATTTCTCGATCATTCCATTACGATCGTCACGACGCCTTTGTCGGAAATTCTTCATAACAGAGATGCAACTGGTCGAGTGGCAAATGGGCGATTGAACTCCTTCCCTTGATATCAAATTCGAGGCAAAGAAAGCCATCAAGTCCCAAGCAATAGCAGATTTCCTCGCCGAGTGGACTGAACAGCAGCTTCCGACCCAAGTTCACTCGGAACACTGGACTATGTTTTTCGATGGCTCCAAGATGCCGAACGGTTCTGGTGCAGGGGTTGTATTGGTTTCCCCCCGAGGAGTAGGCTCAAGTATGTTCTCCAGATTCACTTTGATTCTTCCAACAACGAAGCAGAATATGAAGCATTCTTGTATGGGTTGCGCATGGCCATTTCACTCGGCGTCCGTTGCCTTATGGTCTACGGCGACTCGGATCTGGTTGTTAATCAAGTGATGAAGGAGTGGGATGTCAGAAGCCCATCTATGACAGGTTATTGTAATGCAGTGAGAAAGCTGGAGAAGAAATTCGAGGGGTTGGAGCTTCATCATATACCCCGACTGAAAAATCAAGTTGCAGATGATTTGGCGAAGATAGGATCCAAAAGGGAAGCCATTCCCAGTAATGTATTTTTGGAGCACATTCATGCACCTTCAGTGTAGGAGGATCCTTTCACGGAACAAGCCCCGCAGCAAAAGAGTGCCAATGATCCGACTGAAGTTGAGATCCCAGCCATGGTCGGCATAATTATGGAAGTGGTGGTCATCACTCCCGACTGGACGGTGCCGTACATCGCATATATCCTAAGGAAAGAGCTCCCAGAGAATGAAGAAGAGGCTCGACAGATCGTCCGACGATCCAAGGCCTTTACAGTGATCAAGGGACAGTTGTTCAGAGAAAGCGTGACTGGAGTCGGCCAGAAGTGCATCACGCCAGAAGAAGGTCAGATAATTCTTGAGGATATCCACTCGGGGACCTGTGGCCATCATGCATCCTTTCGGACCATTGTGGCTAAAGCATACCGAGCGGGATTTTATTGGCCAAAAGCAAACGAAATGGCAAAAGAAATAGTTGACAAGTGTGAAGGATGTCAGTTCTATTCCAACATGTCGCACAAGCCCGCCTCAGCCTTGAAGACCATTCCACTCGTCTGGCCCTTCGCTGTTTGGGGATTGGACATGATTGGACCGTTGAGAAGCTCGCGAAGCGGCTTCACTCATTTGCTAGTAGCAATCGACAAGTTCACCAAGTGGATCGAAGCCAAGCCCATCAAGAACCTCGATGCATGCACCGCTATCGGTTTCATCAGAGAGTTGATATTCAGATATGGAGTTCCGCATAGCATCATCACCGACAATGGGTCAAACTTCGATAATGACAAGTTCAAAGCCTTCTGCGCTTCTCAAGGCACGCGGGTCGACTATGCTTCAGTGGCTCATCCTCAGTTGAATGGACAAGCATAACGAGCAAACGGCCTCATTCTCAAAGGGCTGAAACCACGGCTGATGCGTGATCTCAAGCACACAGCAGGAGCTTGGGTCGACGAACTTCCATCAGTTCTCTGGGGATTGAGGACCACTCCTAATCGGTCGACTGGGAGAACTCCATTCTTCCTGGTCTATGGAGCTGAAGCAGTTCTGCTGAGTGACCTGCTTCACAATGCGCCTCGAGTCGAGCTATACTCTGAAGAAGAAGCGGAACAAGCTCGACAAGATGCAGTAGACCTCTTGGAAGAGGAGAGAGAAATGGCCCTGATCCGCTCGACTATCTATCAGCAAGACTTGCGTCGGTTCCATGCCAGAAATGTGAAGAGTCGAGCCTTCCAAGAGGGAGATTTAGTCCTCCGAGTGGATCAACAGAAACCACACAAGCTCGCCCCCACTTGGGAAGGTCCCTTCATCGTCACAAGAGTCCTCCACAACGGAGCATATCATCTATACAACGTTGATCGCCAGATCGACGAGCCTCGAGCTTGGAATGCGGAGCTGCTCCGCCCCTTTTACAGTTAAAACTCACTCGGTTGAGATGTAATAAAAGTATTATTGTAGTTTGTTTATCTAAGACAAGAATGTTATAATTTTCCCAGTGATTGTTATTGCTTTTTGTTGAAATTTCCCCCAGTGGGTGGCTTAGCTGCGAATCCGATTCGCCTAAGTTTGTAAAAAAATCCTTTCCGAATGCGAGCCAGTCTCTCACTCGGGGGCTTAGCTGCGAATCCGCTTTGCCTAAGTATTCAAAATCCTTTCCGAGTGCGAGCCAGTCTCTCACTCGGGGGCTTAGCTGCGAATCCGCTTCGCCTAAGTATTCAAAATCCTACCGAGTGGTGAGCCAGCCTCCCACTCGGAGGCTTAGCTGCAGTCCAAGTACTCGCCTAAGTATTCAAAATCCTACCGAGTGGCGAGCCAGCCTCCCACTCGGAGGCTTAGCTGCAGTCCAAGTACTCACCTAAGTATTCAAATCCTACCGAGTGGTGAGCCAGCCTCCCACTCGGGGGCTTACAACAGCCCAAGGATTCGCCTTAACATCCAAAGTAATAAAAATCCTACCGAGTGGAGAGCAAACCTCCCACTGGGGCTTAGCTGCAGCCCAGTGCTCGCCTAAGTAATAAAAATCCCACCGAGTGGAGAGCAAACCTCCCACTGGGGCTTAGCTGCAGCCCAGTGCTCGCCTAAGTAATAAAAATCCCACCGAGTGGAGAGCAAACCTCCCACTCGGGGCTTAGCTGCAGCCAGTGCTCGCCTAAGTAATAAAAATCCTACCGAGTGGAGAGCAAACCTCCCACTCGGGGGCTTAGCTGCAGCCCAGTGCTCGCCTAAGTAATAAAAATCCTATCGAGTGGAGAGCAAACCTCCCACTCGGGGGCTTAGCTACAACCCAGTGCTCGCCTAAGTAATAGAAATCCTACCGAGTGGTGAGCAAACCTCCCACTCGGGGGCTTAGCTGCAGCCTAGTGCTCGCCTAAGTAATAAAAATCCTACCGAGTGAAGAGCAAACCTCCCACTCGGGGGCTTAGCTGCAGCCCAGTGCTCACCTAAGTAATAAAAATCCTACCGAGTGGAGAGCAAACCTCCCACTCGGGGGCTTAGCTGCAGCCCAGTGCTCGCCTAAGTAATAAAAATCCTACCGAATGGAGAGCAAACCTCCCACTCGGGGGCTTAGCTGCAGCCCAGTAATCGCCTAAGTAAGGAATTCATCCCAATCTGCAAGGACGACGAGGTGCAGGTCGACTGCTACCTCCTCCTTCGGAGCTTCGCTACAAGTACAACGTGCGGTTCATCCCAATCCGCAAGGACGACGAGGTGCAGGTCGACTGCTACCTCCTCCTTCGGAGCTTCGCCACAAGTACAACGTGCGGTTCATCCCAATCCGCAAGGACGACGAGGTGCAGGTCGACTGCTACCTCCTCCTTCGGAGCTTCGCCACAAGTACAACGTGCGGTCCATCCCAATCCGCAAGGACGACGAGGTGCAGGTCGACTGCTACCTCCTCCTTCGGAGCTTCGCCACAAGTACAACGTGCGGTTCGTCCCAATCCGTAAGGACGACAAGGTCGATCGCGCGATCGTGTTCCATCTCTACCGCAGGATAGATGAAGCACAAGTCGATCGAATTTCAACGGAATATCTTCCGAATGAGGAATAAAGTTCTCTCGAAGGCAAACAAAGCATGTTAAAGGAAAAATCAAGTTCGGATAAACGTCCTACGGATCCAAAGGTGCTCAGGCGTTAAGCATGTTAAAGTTTATCGGTTACAGAAACCACTCGGCATTTCGAGGCAAATTTAAAGTGGGACTTAGAAGTTTTTACTCCTCCGGCGGAGGACTGGAAGGTGCAACAAACTGGTCGAGGTCGATTCCGTCGGCAATACGGGTAGCAGCAGCGATGAAAGTCTCCATGAAAGATCTGAAGTCGTGCTTCCCGGTATTGGCAACCTTGAGAGACACCAGCTTGTCCTCTTGCGCTTCTTTGTAGTGGACACGAACCGAGATAGAGCAACATCAGCACCACACTTGGCGTAAGACTTTTTCCATTCTTGCACTCGACTTGGAATCTCATTCAATCGAGTCATCGTGGATTCAAGATCATTTCAAGAGTCATTTCGGCGGAGAGTCGAGCCGATCCGCGACATCGCAACTTTCAATCGAGCAAGATAATCCACCACGCTAGCAACGCGAGACTCCAGTCGGAGCACATTCATAGCAGCTTCGTCCATCACAGGAGAGTTGATGGGGTCCAAGCTGGTTTCCACTCGACTGGTTTCTTCTTCAAAGTTTTGGCAGAATTCTGAAAACACAGCTCAGACTCAAAATAACGATCATGTGATGAGCCGGTGAGAGCAAGACAGTCGGATAAAAGAGATTACCTTCAAGCATGAGAAACAGCTTCTTGGCGAGCCCTCCAAGATAAATCTCCAGGTCGTTTCGCTTCCCCGCCAGTTGGCCAGCCATGTCAGACAGAAAAATCTTGTCATTCTTTAGTCGACTAACTTCCTTGTTAGCCGCGTCAAGAGCAGCTTTCAGCTTGGCATTTTCATCTTCGAGTTTGTCGACTGAGGCAAGCTTCTCTTCAGCGAGCTTTGTTTTCTCCAAAGCCATATACGTGCTCTCCGCAAGGTCAAGGTCCTTCTTCTTCAAAGTCTCTTCCAGTTTATCTGCAAAGCAACAATGAGAACAGAGTTGAGAATGAGCAGAAAAACAAAGGCAGTCGTCAAAAATTCTCACCAGCCATACCTTTTGCTTCATCCTTTGCCTTCTGCAAATTCTCCTGAGCAAGCTTCAAATCGAGGTTGAGTTGGATCTGCTTGTTCTCTAACTCAGTATAGCGAGCCACAAGGTCGCAAGATTTCTACAAAGAGTCAACCAATGAAAGACATCAAAGACAGATCACTTCCGAGTGATTAAGGAAAAATAGTAGCATTTCTAAGACTACAGTCGAATCAAAACATTTGACAGTAGTCTCGGGGACTACACCCAGCGGGTGCACTCAGCGTGCCCCCACTGGTTTACCAATTTGGTTCGACCAGTCAACCAAAAGAGGCAAAAAGTTATGATTCTAAAACCATGGCTAATTGTCAGCGGTCAGCCGCAGAAAAAAAATATATATAGCTCTTTAGACTATAGTCGATCCACGATCGACCATAGTCTCGGGACTACACCGGTGGGTGCACTTAGCGTGCCCCCACGGTTTTCTGGTTCCATTCGACTTGGTCCATCCAGGTCGAGTGAAGAAGATCACAGCATAAAGATTATAGCGATCGCACGCAGTCGACCATAGTATCGGGGACTACACCCAGTGGGTGCACTCAGCATGCCCCCACAAAAGTTCAATCGACACACACACCCAGTGGGTGTACAGATATGGAAATCTCCAGAAGGAAGCAGTTTCAGGTAGCATATCCTAACAAAGCAAGCAACGACTGACTTACTTGGACATTGCTCTGGAGAGCTGAACTAGCATCATAGGCCGCCTGACTAGCCTCTCGGACCGCTTTCACCTGCTCCATCATGATCCCCGCCTGGCGTATGACCTCCTTAGCAGCACTTACTTGGTCTTCCGGGACGTGGTGTGTAGCAAAGAGAGATGGTGGATCAACAGTCGACGAAGTGGGTCGGGCACTTGTCAGCGGTATAGCGAAAGACACAGAAGTCCGAGTGGGGTCGCCTCCCTCGGAAATCAGGGTCTCAGGAATCGTCGCGACTTGAGCAGCCTTGCCAGCAGGCACTCTCTTGTTCTTCCTCTTCCTCAATGGCGCTTTCTCGTCATCATCGGGGAGATCAATGACGTGAGGCGGAACTACAAGAAAGATTCAGAAGTAAACATGGAAATCCAATCGACTAAAAGCTCCAGTCGACTAAAAGCGAAACCTCAGGGATCTTACCAAGGTTGAGGTGGCGATCCTCCATTTCTGATCTTCGTGCTTGGCGGAAGTCTCGGAGGTAGCGGCTGTAGATTTCAAGAATCGGCTGATCAATCATCAAGTCGACCAAAAGTTCACTCATGTTGAATAAGGAAATACAAGGTTACATTGGTTACCCGGAGATGGTGGGGATGACCATTCACATCTTGGGCAGGGCCTTCGCCGGCTTTGACGACGCCGCCGAGGTTGCTTCGGCGGTTTCTCGGTCGGCCCGGAGAAGTTGTCCTAGGTCGCCGTCGATCGCCCGGTGGGCACAACAGCTTTACCGCGCCCGCCGCCGGGTCATGCGTCGACTTGACCTTCCTCCGAGCGAGGAGGATCGACGTCTTCCTCCTCTTCCTCCTCCTCCTCCTCGTCATCGAGCTATCATCCTCCTCATCCTCCCCGCCGTTTGACTCCCATTCCTCCGGACTTTCACCTCCACTTCCTTCTTCTTCTTCGACTGTTTCCTGCGCCCCGTTGGGCATCGAGTACATCTCAGTGGTGACCTAGAAGACAACAAAACAAGGTGAAAGTCAGTCAACGAATTGGCATTAAAACAGAATGAATGCAGCATAATCACAGTCGGAGATAAGTGGTTATACCTTGTCTGGTTGGTAACTCTGGTCGAGTGGTGGAATCCTCCTAGCTCCGCGAGGGTTGTCTTTGTTTCCTGTGATGGCAGCCATCCACTTCTCCAGCGTGGCGTCATCGACCTCCTCTGGATGGACCCGAGTGGTATCATCCGTACCAGAGTACATCCACATCGGATGACCTCGGTATTGAAGTGGCTGAATACGCCGTCGGAGAAAAACCTCCAGGAGATCCATGCCGGTCACCCCATTGCGAATAAGCTGGACTACACGCTCCATCAGCAACTTTACTTGGGCCTTCTCCTCTGGTAACACCTTCAGGGAAGATGGCTTGTTCACTCGACTCATGGAGAAAGGAGGGAGCCCAGCCGGTCGCCCAAGGTCGGCTGGTCTTGGCGGTAAAACCAGGTCGACTGCCACCCTCTAACCGAGTCGGGGAGAGTCATAGCCGGAAAGGTGCTCTTCCCCCTCATCTGGACCCCGAGTCCCCCACACATCTGGATTACTTGGGTCCTCTCGTCATTCGGGCTCGTTTTCTTCACCGTCTGAGAGCGACAGGTGAATATGTGCTTGAAGAGACCCCAGTGCGGTCAACAACCCAAGAAATTCTCGCATAGCAAAATGAAAGCAGCAAGATAGACAATGGAGTTCGGAGTGAAATGATGGAGTTGCGCTCCAAAAAAGTTCAAAAACCCCCGGAAAAAAGGATTTGGCGGCAGAGAAAACCCCCGATCTACGTGGGTGGCCATAAGGACACACTCACCCTCTTCAGGCTGCGGTTGCCACTCCGTGCTCGGAAGCCTCGCCGACCCATGGGGATCAGTCCTTCATTGGCAGATCAGCGAGATCCTTCTCGGTGATGGTCGAGCGGATCCGATCTCCTTGGACCCAGCCTGCGGCAGCTTGGACCGCTGAAGAAGAGCCGCCCGACCGGGCGCTCTCCCTTGGCCTTCGCCGCCGCCTTCTTCACCCGTTCCAGGCTGCGGTCTTCTCCTTCACCATGGTCGCGGCGAGGCAAGTCATCGAGCCGCGCTGCTGGACGAGAGAGAGCGGCGAGAAGGTTTGGAGGCGAGAGAGGAGAAGTCCGAGGTCGCACTGCTCAAAATGCCCCGTCAACGCTTTATATGGGGCCGCTTAAGTGGCTGACGGTAGGCCCGAGCAATCCGTCACAATCCCAAGAATAAAGCGCGCATACGATACGTGGCGAAAAAGGCGCGCCAAGATCGGCGTCATCGTCTTATCCCATCCGAGTGTTGCGGTTTTCTCCGCTTCGCGCGCTTCCCAAAATTTGGATCCCGCGAAATCCGCTAACCGCAGAGCAACTCGTCAGATAACAGATTTCCTCCGATCCGTCACTCGGAAATCCTCAGGTTCACGGAGTTCACTCGACAAACGTGAAGAATGAATCAAGGCGACTGAAAGAGAAGTTGATGCCATCACTAAAAGGTCGTTGATCCAGAGTAAGACGCACTCACAACACGAAGAACAGGTCGGAAAGATTATCAACTCCTTCCTCACTCAAACCTTGATCCATGTGAACTAGATTATTGACTCTAGTGCAAGTGGGAGACTGAAGGAAATATGCCCTAGAGGCAATAATAATGTTATTATTTATTTCCTTATATCATGATAAATGTTTATTATTCATGCTAGAATTGTATTAACCGGAAACATAATACATGTGTGAATACATAAACCTACAGAGTGTCACTAGTATGCCTCTACTTGACTAGCTCGTTAATCAAAGATGGTTATGTTTCCTAACCATGAACAAGGAGTTGTTATTTGATTAACGGGTCACATCATTGGTTGAATGATCTGATTGACATGACCCATTCCATTAGCATAGCACCTGATCGTATAGTTTGTTGCTAGTGCTTTTCTTCATGACTTATACATGTTCCTATGACTATGAGATTATGCAACTCCCGTTTGCCGAGGAACACTTTGGTGCTACCAAACGTCACAACGAATCGGGTGATTATAAAGGTACATTACAGGTGTCTCCGAAGGTACATGTTGGGTTGGCATATTTGAGATTAGGATTTGTCACTCCGATTGTCGGAGAGGTATCTCTGGGCCCTCTCGGTAATGCACATCACATAAGCCTTGCAAGCATTGCAACTAAATGTGTTAGTTGTGAGATGATGTATTACGGAACGAGAAAAGAGACTTGCCAAGATGTGAGATTGAACTAGGTATTGGATACCGACGATCGAATCTCGGGCAAGTAACATACCGATGACAAAGGAACAACGATGTTGTTATGCGGTCTCGACCGATAAAGATCTTCGTAGAATATGTAGGAACCAATATGGGCATCCAGGTCCCGCTATTGGTTATTGACCGAGAGGTGTCTCGGTCATGTCTACATAGTTCTCGAACCCGTAGGGTCCGCACGCTTAACGCTTCGATGGATGTTATTATGAGTTTATATGATATTGATGTACGAAGGTTGTTGAGTCCCGGATGAGATCACGGACATGACGAGGAGTCTCGAAATGGTCGAGACATAAAGATTGATATATTGGAAGCCTATGTTTGGACTCCGGAATCACTCCGGGTGAAATTGGGAATTTTACCGGAGTACCGGGGGGTTACCGGAACCTCCCGGGGGGTCAATGGGCCTTGATGGGCATTAGTGGAAAGGAGGAAAGGGGCCCAAGTGCTGGCCGCACCTTCCCCCCTTCCCTAGTCCTATTAGGACTAGGAGAAGGGGGTGGCGCCCCCTCTCTCCCTTCCCACTTGGCCAATCCTAGTTGGACTAGGATTGGGGGAATCCTACTCGGTGGGAGTAGGACTCCCAGGCGCAGCCCTTGGTGGCCGGCCAGCCCCTCCCCTTCCCTCCTTTATATACAGGGGCAGAGGGCACCCCATGACACACAAGTTGATCATTGAGATCGTTCCTTAGCCGTGTGCGGTGCCCCCTTCCACCAAACTACACCTCGAATATACCGTTGCGGAGCTTAGGCGAAGCCCTGCGCCGGTGGAACATCATCATCGTCACCACGCCGTCGTCTTGTGAAACTCTCCTCAACACTCGGCTGGATCGGAGTTCGAGGGACGCCATCGAGCTGAACGTGTGCAGAACTCGGAGGTGCCGACGTTCGGTACTTGGATCGGTTGGATCGGGAAGAAGTACGACTACTTCCTCTACGTTGCGTCAACGCTTCCGTTGCTGGTCTCACGAGGGTACGAGACAACACTCTCATCTCGTTGCTATGCATCACCATGGTCTTGCGTGATCGTAGGAAAATTTTGAAATTACTACGTTCCCCAACAAAGTGGCATCGAGCCTGGTTTTATGCGTTGATGTCATATGCACGAGTAGAACACAAGTGAGTTGTGGGCGATACAAGTCATACTACCTACCAGCATGTCATACTTTGGTTCAGCGGTATTGTGAGATGAAGCGGCCGGACCGACATTACGCAGACGCTTACGCGAGACTGGTTTCACCGCTGTGAGCACTCGTTGCTTAAAGGTGGTGGCGGGTGTCTGTCTCTCTCACTTTAGTTGAACTGAGTGTGGCTACGCCGGTCCTTGAGAAGGTTAAACGGAGTCTATTTGACGAAATATCGTTGTGGTTTTGATGCGAGGTAAGAACGGTTCTTGCTCAGCCCGTAGCAGCCACGTAAAACTTGCAACAACAAAGTAGAGGACGTCTAACTTGTTTTTGCAGGGCATGATATGATGTGATATGGTCAAGACGTGATGCTATATTTCATTGTATGAGATGATCATGTTTTGTAACCGAGTTATCGGCAACTGGCAGGAGCCATATGGTTGTCGCTTTATTGTATGAAATGCAAACGCCATGTAATTGCTTTACTTTATCACTAAGGAGTAGCGATAGTCGTAGAAGCAATAGTTGGCGAGACGACAACGATGCTACGATGGAGATCAAGGTGTCGCGCCGGTGACGATGGTGATCATGACGGTGCTTCGGAGATGGAGATCACAAGCACAAGATGATGATGGCCATATCATATCACTTATATTGATTGCATGTGATGTTAATCCTTTATGCATCTTATTTTGCTTTGATTGACGGTAGCATTATAAGATGATCCCTTACTAAATTATCAAGAAGTGTTCTCCCGAGTATGCACCGTTGCGAAAGTTCTTCGTCTTTGAGACACCACGTGATGATCGGGTGTGATAGGCTCTACGTTCAAATACAACGGTGCAAAACAGTTGCACACGCGAATACTCAGGTTATACTTGACGAGCTATGCATATAAGATATGACCTCGAACACGGAGACCGAAAGGTCGGCGTGAATCATATAGTAGATATGATCAACATATTGATGTTCACCATTGAAACTACTCCATCACACGTGATGATCGGTCATGGTGTAGTTTATATGGATCACGCAATCACTTAGAGAATTGGAGGATATTTTTCTAAGTGGGAGTTCTTAAGTAATATGATTAATTGAACTTTAATTTATCATGAACTTAGTCCTGGTAGTATTTTGCAAATTATGTTGTAGATCAATAGCTCGCGTTGTTGCTTCCCTATGTTTTTATATGTGTTCCTAGAGAAAATTGTATTGAAAATGTTAGTAGCAATGATGCGGATTGGATCCGTGATCTGAGGTTTATCCTCATTTGCTGCGCAGAAGAATTATGTCCTTAATGCACCGCTAGGTGACAGACCTATTGCAGGAGCAGATGCGAGGCGTTATGAACGTTTGGCTAGCTCAATATGAGCGATCTGAGGCGTTATGAACGTTTGGCTAGCTCAATATGATGACTACTTGATAGTTTAGTGCACCATGCTTAACGGCTTAGAATCGGGACTTCAAAGGCGTTTTGAACGTCATGGACCATATGAGATGTTCCAGGAATTGAAGTTAATATTTTTAGCAAATACCCGAGTTGAGAGATATGAAGTCTCCAACAAGTTCTATAGCTAAAAGATGGAGGAGAATCGCTCAACTAGTGAGCATGTGCTCAGATTGTCCGAGTACTTCAATCACTTGAATCAAGTGGGAGTTAATCTTCGAGATAAGATAGTGATTGACAGAATTCTCTAGTCACCATCACTAAGTTAGTAGAACTTCGTGATGAACTATAGTATGCAAGGGATGACGAAAAAGATTCTCGAGCTCTTCGCGATGCTAAAATCGGAGAAGGTAGAAATCAAGAAAAACATCAAGTGTTGATGGTTGACAAGACCACTAGTCTCAAGGAAAATGGCAAAGGGAAGAAGGGGAACTTCAAAAGGAACGGCAAGCAAGTTGCTGCTCGAGTGAAGAAGCCCAAGTCTAGACCTAAGCACGAGACTCGAGTACTTTTGCTGCAATGGAACTGGTCCTTTGGAAGCGAACTACCCTGAATATTTGGTGGATAAGAAGGATGGCAAAGTGAACAAGGTTATATTTGATATACAGGTTATTGATGTGTGCCTTACTAGTGTTTATAGTGGCCCCTGAGTATTTGATACTCGTTAGGTTGCTAAGATTAGTAACTCAAACAGGAGTTTGAGAATAAACAGAGACTAGTTGAAGGGAAGTGACGATGAGTGTTGGAAGTAGTTCCAAGATTGATATGATCATCATCGCACACTCCCTATACTTTCGGGATTAGTGTGGAACCTAAATAAATGTTATTTGGTGTTGAGCATAAATATGATTTGATCATGTTTATTGCAATACGGTTATTCATTTAAGTAAGAGAATAAATTGTTGTTCATTTACATGAATAAAACCTTATATGGTTACACACCCAATGAAAATGGTTCATTGGATCTCGATCATAGTGATACACATATTCATAACATTGAAACTAAAAGATGCAAAGTTAATAATGATAGTGCAACTTATTTGTGGCACTGCCGTTTAGGTCATATTGGTGTAAAGCGCATGAAGAAAACTCCATCTTGATGGACTTTTGGAATCACTTGATTATGAATCATTTGATGCTTGCGAACCGTGCCTTTTGGGCAAGATGACTAAAACTCCGTTCTCCGAACAATGGAACAAGCTCTGACTTATTGGGAATAATACATACCGATGTATGCGATCCAATGAGTGTTGATGCTCGTGGCAAGTATCGTTATTTTTCGACCTTCACAAGATGATTTGAGAAGATATGGGTATATCTACTTGATGAAACATAAGTCTGAAATAGTTGAAAGGTTCAAAGAATTTCAGAGTGAAGTGGAAAATCATCGCAACAAGAAAATAAAGTTTCTGCGATCTGATCGTGGAGCGAATATTTGAGTTACGAGTTTGGTCTTCAATGAAAACAATGTGGAATAGTTTCACAGCTCACGCCACCGGAACACCACAACGTTATGGTGTGTCCGAACGTCAGAACCGTACTTTATTTTGATATGGTGCGATCTATGACGTATCTTACCGATTTACCACTATCGTTTTGGGGTTATGCATTAGAGACAGCTGCATTCACGTTTAATAGGGCAACCATCTAAATCCGTTGAGATGACACCGTATGAACTATGGTTTAGCGATAAACCTAAGCTGTCGTTTCTTAAAGTTTGGAGTTGTGATGCTTATGTGAAAAGTTTTCACCGATAAGCTCGAACCCAAATCGAGAAATGCGTCTTCATAGAATACCCAAAGGCAACTATTGGGTACACCTTCTATCACAGATCCGAAGGCAAGTTTTTCGTTGCTAAGATGGATCCTTTCTAGAGAAGAAGTTTCTCTCGAAAGAAGTGAGTGGGAGGAAAGTAGAACTTGATGAGGTAATTGTACCTTCTCCCTTATTGGAAAGTAGTTCATCACGAAATCAGTTCGATGATTCCTACACCAATTAGTGAGGAAGTTAATGATGATGATCATGAAACTTCAGATCAAGTTGCTACCAAACCTCGTAGGTCTTCCAGAGTAAAATCCGCACTGAGTGGTACGGTAATCCTATTCTAAAAGTCATGTTACTAGACCATGATGAACCTACGAACTATGAGGAAGCGATGATGAGCCCAGATTCGCGAAATGGTTTGAGACCATGAAATCTGAGATGGGATCCATGTATGAGAACAAAGTATGGACTTTGGTTGACTTGCCCGATGATCGGCAAGCCATTGAGAATAAATGGATCTTCAAGAGGAAGACGGACAACGATAGTAGTGTTACTATCTACAAAGCTCGACTTGTCGCAAAAAGGTTTTGACAAGTTCAAGGTGTTGACTACAATGAGATTTTCTCAATTGTAGCGATGCTTAAGTCTGTCGAATCATGTTAGCAATTGCCACATTTTATGAAATCTGGCAAATGGATGTCAAAACTACATTCTTTAATGGATTTATTAAAGAAGAGTTGTATATGATGCAACCAGAAGGTTTTGTCAATCCTAAAGGAGCTAACAAAATGTGCAAGCTCCAATGATCCATCTATGGACTGGTGCAAGCATCTCGGAGTTGGAATAAGCGCTTTGATAGTGTGATCAAAGCATATGGTTTTATCAGACTTTTGGAGAAGCTGTATTTACAAGAAAGTGAGTGGGAGCACTACAGCATTTCGATAAGTATATGTGAATGACATATTGTTGATCGAAATAATGTAGAATTATTCGCAAAGCATAAAGGAGTGTTTGAAAGGAGTTTTTCAAAGAAAGACCTCGGTGAAGCTGCTTACATATTGAGCATCAAGATCTATAGAGATAGATCAAGGCGCTTGATAAAGTTTTTCAATAAATACATATCTTGACAAGATTTTGAAGTAGTTCAAAATGGAACAGTCAAAGAAAGAGTTCTTGCCTGTGTTACAAGGTGTGAGATTGAGTAAGACTCAAAACCCGACCACGGCAGAAGATAGAAAGAGAATGAAAGTCATTCCCTATGCATCAGCCATAGGTTCTATAAAGTATGTCATGTTGTGTACCAGATCTATTGCATACCCTACCACTAAGATTGGCAAGGAGTGCAATAGAGATCTAGGAGTAGATCAATGGACAGCGGTCAAAATTATCCTTAGTAGAATAAGGATATGTTTCTCGATTATGGAAGTGAAAAAGGTTAGGTCGTAAAGGTTACGTCGATGCAAGTTTTAACACTAATCTAGATGACTCGAGTCTCAATCTAGATACATATTGAAAGTGGGAGCAATTAGCTAGAGTAGCTCCGTGCGAGCATTGTAGACATAGAAATTTGCAAAATACTTACGGCTCTGAATGTG
The DNA here is from genome assembly GCA_021605205.1 of Aegilops longissima. Classification (NCBI taxonomy): domain Eukaryota; kingdom Viridiplantae; phylum Streptophyta; class Magnoliopsida; order Poales; family Poaceae; genus Aegilops; species Aegilops longissima. Next base: position 189,632,296 of record CM038679.1, read on the forward strand.
ACAGACCCGTTGACTAAAATTATCTCACAAGCAAAACATGATCACACCTTAGTACTCTTTGGGTGTTAATCACATAGCGATGTGAACTAGATTCTGACTCTAGTAAACCCTTTGGGTGTTGGTCACATGTCGATGTGAACTATGGGTGTTAACCACATATAGATGTGAACTATTGATGTTAAATCACATGGCGATGTGAACTAGATTATTGACTCTAGTGCAAGTGGGAGACTGAAGGAAATATGCCCTAGAGGCAATAATAATGTTATTATTTATTTCCTTATATCATGATAAATGTTTATTATTCATGCTAGAATTGTATTAACCGGAAACATAATACATGTGTGAATACATAAACCTACAGAGTGTCACTAGTATGCCTCTACTTGACTAGCTCGTTAATCAAAGATGGTTATGTTTCCTAACCATGAACAAGGAGTTGTTATTTGATTAACGGGTCACATCATTGGTTGAATGATCTGATTGACATGACCCATTCCATTAGCATAGCACCTGATCGTATAGTTTGTTGCTAGTGCTTTTCTTCATGACTTATACATGTTCCTATGACTATGAGATTATGCAACTCCCGTTTGCCGAGGAACACTTTGGGTGCTACCAAAGCGTCACAACGAATCGGGTGATTATAAAGGTACATTACAGGTGTCTCCGAAGGTACATGTTGGGTTGGCATATTTGAGATTAGGATTTGTCACTCCGATTGTCGGAGAGGTATCTCTCGGCCCTCTCGGTAATGCACATCACATAAGCCTTGCAAGCATTGCAACTAAATGTGTTAGTTGTGAGATGATGTATTACGGAACGAGAAAAGAGACTTGCCAAGCGAGATTGAACTAGGTATTGGATACCGACGATCGAATCTCGGGCAAGTAACATACCGATGACAAAGGGAACAACGTATGTTGTTATGCGGTCTCGACCGATAAAGATCTTCGTAGAATATGTAGGAACCAATATGGGCATCCAGGTCCCGCTATTGGTTATTGACCGAGAGGTGTCTCGGTCATGTCTACATAGTTCTCGAACCCGTAGGGTCCGCACGCTTAACGCTTCGATGATGGTTATTATGAGTTTATATGATATTGATGTACGAAGGTTGTTCGAGTCCCGGATGAGATCACGGACATGACGAGGAGTCTCGAAATGGTCGAGACATAAAGATTGATATATTGGAAGCCTATGTTTGGACTCGGAATCACTCCGGGTGAAATTGGGAATTTTATCGAGTACAGGGGTTACGGAACCTCCGGGGTCAATGGGCCTTGATGGGCATTAGTGGAAAGGAGGAAAGGGGCCCAAGTGCTGGTCAGCACCTTCCCCCTTCCCTAGTCCTATTAGGACTAGGAGAAGGGGTGGCGCCTCTCTCCCTTCCCACTTGGCCAATCCTAGTTGGACTAGGATTGGGGGAGAATCCTACTCCCGGTGGGAGTAGGACTCCCAGCGCAGCCCTTGGTGGCCGCCAGCCCCTCCCTTCCCTCCTTTATATCTGAGGCAGAGGGCACCCCATGACACACAAGTTGATCATTGAGATCGTTCCTTAGCCGCAGCGGTGCCCCTTCCACCAAACTACACCTCGAATATACCGTTGCGGAGCTTAGGCGAAGCCCCGCGCGGTGGAACATCATCATCGCCACCACGCCGTCGTCGATGTGAAACTCTCCTCAACACTCGGCTGGATCGGAGTTCGAGGGACGCCATCGAGCTGAACGTGTGCAGAACTCGGAGGTGCCCGACGTTCGGTACTTGGATCGGTTGGATCGGGAAGAAGTACGACTACTTCCTCTACGTTGCGTCAACGCTTCCGTTCTGGTCTCACGAGGGTGCGAGACAACACTCTCATCTCGTTGCTATGCATCACCATGGTCTTGCGTGATCGTAGGAAAATTTTTGAAATTACTACGTTCCCCAACACCATTCGGGGGCTAATGATGAAGTCATGTACCTGGGGTAGGGTCATAGACCTGCCCAAAGGTACCCTCCACAAGGACACTCACAAGAGAAGTAGCCTTCCAGTCGACCTGGTAGGTTTCCAGTCGACAGATTCAAAGACACTCGACTATGAAGACCCACTCGACCACCAGGGGTCCAAGAGCCACTCGGTACCCAAACGGTCTGTAGTTAAATAGTCTTTATGACCTTAATGACACTTTATGTAAGGCATTACCAGTAACGCCTAGCTTTAACGCACCTTAAACCCTCTACTACGTGGGCTGGCTGGGGTCCTGGCGCACTCTATATAAGCCACCCCCTCCACAGGGAGAAGGGTTCGCACCCCTGTAACACATACACATATAATCCAGTCGACCGCCTCCGGGCTCCGAGACGTAGGGCTATTACTTCCTCCAAGAAGGGCCTGAACTCGTAAATCCCTTGCGTATACAACTACTCCATAGCTAGGATCTTGCCTCTTCATACCTACCCCCATTCTATTGTCATACTTAGAACCACGACACCGGAGTCCGTAATCGAGTATCCATCCTACTCGTGCGAAGCCTTTGCATTTCTCTCCCCAATCATTTCCAACCGGTGTTTCCCCCTTGCAAGTTATTCGTAGGTTCCCCATTCAAGTTGCCTATGTTTTTTCCCGCCCTCCCACCCCTTTTATTCCGGAGTCTGAGCCTCTATTCGAGCATCAATTTCATTCATGCGGAGTATCTTCAGTTCTTCCTTAGTTGTCTCAACCGGCGAATTCTCGTCGACTTTCCCTCAGCTCAAATATTTCCCTCTGATCGTTCGCCTCTCGCCATTTAATCCTTCCGGAGTGCTGAAGACATCTCAGAAGATTCGTGTTTGCATTCAATTATTTCGAGGTTGTCACCTCATTCAAATCTTTCAATTGTTCCGGTGCATCATTTCTCATTCAACAATCCTTTCCAACGGTGTTTCTTTTTAGTGGGCCCTAACCGACAGGTCTTTTCCCAAGATCTTACCCGACTCTTCTGAATTTCCCAAAGTTATTCTCAAATCCTTTTTGAAGTTTGACGTAAGTATGAATTTCATCAGTCAGATGCCTTCTCCAAGATTTCTTTCAAATTCCCTTATGTTCGGGTCAATCTTTTCTCTTTTCATTCTCCCGGAGTATCTCAACAATTTTAGTGGTGTTCCTCGTCGCCATTCTCATCATTTGAAGACCGAAGTAGAGTTTTCCCTAAATCTTGTCCGTTCTCCCGGAGATTGGCGGTGCTAGCTTGATGTTATCCTCTCAAATTGTTTTCAATCGTGCAAATTCTTTTCAATCATTCGATGCATTTCGGTAGTTGCTTTCTCCATCGATCATCCGGAGGCCATCATTTTGGAATATTTCTTCGTTCTAATATTTCAAATTCGTTCTCCAATTATTCTATATCCGTGCCCCTTCGTTCGTCTCAATATTCTTCGGGTGCCTCTTCCAGTATTCTTCAATCAGTTCGCAATCTCTTCGTTTCTAATTCTTTCAGGGGCTTCGTTCGTTTTCATTGCCACGGTGGTTCATTTGAGAATTTCACTTCTGTTCTTATCACATATATTCATTCGTTCTTTCCAAACCTACCGGTGATTCTTGAACTTTTCCCAAATTTCATGCTATATTCCCCCCTTAATCTTTTCCAATGGGAATAAGTTGTACGCAATTCATTGCTTCTCATCAATATAATTGACGGAGGATAAGCATAACATAATTCTTATTCCTCTTTCTTCAAGTGGATTAATCTCTTCTTTTCGGAGTTCGTTCATCTTATCTCATTCTCGGTTCAAAGTGTTTTCATCTTTTCTTTTCCAGAGTTCCAAGCCTTCTCGCTTGTCTCGCCGCGAAGCCCCATCCAAATCATCGCAAGGCTTTAATCTTATCCCTTTCATCCTTCAATTTTATCAAGTCATCCTTCTGTTACTGGAGTTCTTCATGGTGGTTCTTCATGAGTTAATTCATTCTTCAAGTATTCATCAAGATTCTTGTAGGCAAAGCACAAGTATCTTTTCTTCTTGCATCTCGAAGTGCAATTAATTCTCCGTATTCTTTTGAAGTGGAGTTTTGCATTTCTTCGTTCTCCTCAGCTATTCAGTCTTTTTCGATTGTGGTCGGTTATCACCTCATAATTTTTGAGATGTTATCCATAAGCCCATAACAAGCTTATTCTTTTCATTGTTGATTTTCTCAGCAATTCCGTTCAATGTTTCCTTCTAAGGATGCTCTCTATTTCATTCATGGTAGAAATTGTCATCTTCTTCCCCGTTCTTCTCATTCCACTCTTTCAAGTCTTCCGGAGGTTTTGTGTTGTTCCTCAAGTCAAGTATCGTTCCATCTTCTCAAGTTCATGTTCTATTCTTTCCTTGTTCAGCCAGAATTCTGCCTAAATTCTTTCATTCGTATTCCGCTTCTATCTTGTTCTAACTGGAGTGGTTTCGAATTCATTTTTGTTTCGGAGCCGTGATTCTCGTCATATTCATTGTTTCCTTTTCCTACTCGAGTGTTTGACTTTGTTCATCCTCTCTCTCTTTTGTTCTTATTTCACCTCATCCCTTTTCCCTTCCGTCTCGGTCTTAAGATCTCGGGACAAGATCTCTTGTTAGTGGACGAGAGTTGTAACGCCCCGGATTCGATGCGCTAGGTGTCCTCCAGTTATTCAGCGTCGTTGCCATGTCATGTGCTTGCGTGTTGCATTTTGCCATGTCTCCTCATGTTTTCAAAACTTGCATCCGGTCCTTTTCCCGTTGTCCGTTTCGCGATACGACACTCCCACACGCGCCCGTTGCCCCTCTCAGGCCTCGTTTCGTGAGTGGCATTAAATGTTCTCGAAATGGAATGCAACTTGGTGTGTGGTGTTGTTTTAGACTAGGTAGACCGCCTGTCAAGTTTCGTCCCATTTGGAGTGTGTTTGATACTCCAATGGTTAACCGGGGAACCGTGAAGGCCTCGTGTGTGTTGCAGCCCAACACCCCTCCAAAGTGGCCCAATAACCCAGTCAAACCCACTCCATCCTCTTGGACGTTCGATCACGATCACGTGGGCGAAAACTACACTCCATTTGGACACTCCTACCTCCTCATAGCTATAAATATGTGCACCCCATCGAAATCTCGCAGTCTAAACCCTAGAAATCCCGCTCGCGCCACCGGACACCTTCTCCTCCAGCGACGGACAGTTCCGCCGCCGTCCCCTCGTCCAACCGCGCGCCGCCACGTGGCACTCCCCGCCGCCAGTCGCCGCTGGCCTGCTCGGGCCTAAGGCAGGCCAGCAGATCGCCGCCGCTCGCCCGCAGGGCGCCCCGCCGCGCTTTGCTCGGTCGCGCGCGCACACGCCGACCACCGCCACTCGCCCAGCGCTGCCGCTTTGCTCGCCTCCACCGCGTCATCCCCGCATGCCGCCACGCATGCTCCGCCGCCCGGGTGCCTCCATAGCTCGCCGCCGCTCGCGACCTTCGCCGGATCCCACGCCGCCTCTTGCCGGAGCTCCCTCGAGCCAGCCGGAGTTCCTCTCCGGTCGGGTCCAAGGAAGTTGGACCAGATCCATCGGGTCCCGAACCAAACGGCGCCCCTCCACGTCCCCGTTCCCTCCGTCCCAGATCTCTTCGTCGGCCCGTTGTCTTTTCGTAGAGGTTTTTCCAGTCTTTTTCCTCTCATGTTTTTAACCCCTGTTCATCATGCCATAACTTGTTGTATACTGCTCCATTTCTTGCGTTTGATATACCGAAATGTTCATCATGAGATTCTCTTCACTTTGTTCCATTGTGCCATGCTTGTTTGTGTCAATCTTGATGCCCTAATAATCGTTGCAAGACTGCTATGTGATGTTGTCTGCTCTAGTTTAACAGAACTTGCTCATTTGTCATTTTTGTAGCGTTTTGTGTGATTTTCTTTTGAGCATAATGTCTACATAGTTTATGAGCTACAACGTGTCATATTTGCTGTGGTGCAATCCAATCTTCATGATATGCCATGTGTTGATTGTTACAAGCCTGCAAAGTAGCCTCCGTGGTGTTGCTGATTTGTGTGACTTAATTTCTGCAGTCTGAAACTGATATATTGTGATGCTATGTAAACCTGTGGATACCATGAGTGTTATGCATAATCTGGAGATGTTCACTAATGATGTTTTGCTAAACATGTTATGCTCTATCCATCCATGCCCCTTTTTGCATTTATGGAGTGCTCGAGCATGTCTTAAGCTTGCTCTTCTTTTGCTATAAATGTCCTGGCAGATTGTTTACATGTTAATCAATGTTGCCATGGTCGTTGTTAGTGATCCAAGCATGCTATGAACTTGCTCTTGCCATGGTTAGCTTCATGAACATGTCATCTTGCTGTAGGTATGCTTGTTTTGTCATCCAATGCCTTGTGGTGAGTGATTCGTTCTCGCAAAGATACCATGAGTCTGAACCTGGTAATAAAACTTTCTATGTTTACATGGGTGCCATCATATCTTCTATGACTTTTTGGTTCATGATCAGTAAGGGACTTTTGTTCTTTGCAATTAGTAGATTCATACCATGTCTTTGATAAGTTCCTTTAGCATGTTGTTTGATAGCTCTAAACTTTGCAACCTGATGTTATTTCTGTCATGTCAGTGATTTCTGCCAAGTCTATGAAACTATTATTGTTTGCAATCTTGCCATGCCGTTTTGAGTATGTTCTAGGGAATTCTGGAGATAGCTCAGTGTTCATGTTTTGTTATGCTTTACCTGTACATCATGTCCATGCCTTTTTTTTCATGTTGAGGTGCTATAGCATGTTGTTTTGATGCTTGTAAGATGCCTATTTGCTGTTTTGGACAGCTTGTCCTTTAAACTTGTTTCATGTGTATGTGTTGAACCGTTGCTCCGTTTTGAGTGTGCTCGACATGAAACTTGCTTAGTGTTGCATGTAGTTTGATGTTACCTTGTTGCATCCATGTTTTGAGTGTGTTTGCTTGATGTTTGAATACATTTCGCATCAATGCCATGTTTAACTTGTTTTGCTCATATCCTCTAGGCCGTAGCTCCGAATTAAATCAACTTTATATGTAACTTGACTAGAATTTCATGTAGATAATTTCGGTGCATCTTAACTTTCTGTTTAACAACTTGAACATAAGGTTTATTCATATCCGGTCCAATTTTGAAATTTGCATATGAGGACTTACCGGAATTGTTATAGGTTGTTTCCGGCTTCATTTAAACTTGCTTTGATGTGTTGCTCTTGTATGCATCATCTCTTGCCATGAGTAGCTTCATGTAGCCTTGTCCTGCATCATACTTGTTTGAGCATCATGTCTTGTTTATGTGTTGTGTGTTTACCTTGTTGTTTGCTTCTTTCCGGTTGTGCTCCTTCTCGTTAGCTCCTGTTTCGTTGTGATCGTGAGGATTCGTTCGACTACACTTGGTTCATCTTCGTGGCTTCATCTTCTTCATGGAATTCGATCTTCTTCCTAGCTGGATTTCAGGCAAGATGACCGTCACCTTGGATCCCACTACTATCATTGCAATGCTAGTTGCTTATTTCTAGCGCTATGCCGCGTTACCTACCACTTGCTTATCAAGCCTCCCAAATTGCCATGAACCTCTAACCTTTGTCACCCTTCCTAGCAAACCGGTGTTTGGCTATGTTACCGCTTTTGCTCAGCCCCTCTTATAGCGTTGCTAGTTGCAGGTGAAGATGAAGATTGCTCCATGTTGGATTATGTTTATGTTGGGATATCACAATATCTCTTATTTAATTAATGCATCTATATACTTGGTAAAGGGTGGAAGGCTCGGCCTTATGCCTGGTGTTTTGTTGCACTCTTTCCGCCCTAGTTTCCGTCATATCGGTATTATGTTCCCGGATTTTGTGTCCCTAACGCGGTTGGGTGTTATGGGAACCCCTTGACAGTTCGCCTTGAATAAAACTCCTCCAGCAAGGCCCAACCTTGGTTTTACTTTTGCCTCACCTAAGCCTTTTTCCCTTGGGTTTACGGAGCCCGAGGGTCATCTTTATTTTATCCCACGGGCTAGTGCTCCTCTGAGCGCTGGTCCAAACCGAGCGATGTCCGGCGCCCCCTGGGCAACAAGGTTCTATGCCAACCCGACGTCTGGCTCATTTGGTGTGCCCTGAGAACGAGATATGTGCAGCTCCTATCAGGATTTGTCGGCACATTCGGGTGGTCTTGCTGGTCTTGTTTTACCATTGTCGAAATGTCTTGTAACCGGGATTCCGAGACTGATCGGGTCTTCCCGGGAGAAGGAATATCCTTCGTTGATCGTGAGAGCTTATCATGGGCTAAGTTGGGACACCCCTGCAGGGTTTGAACTTTCGAAAGCCGTGACCGCGGTTATGTGGCAGATGGGAATGTGTTAATATCCGGTTGTAGTAAACTCTTCTAAAATACACCAATCGCGTGCGTAACTGTGATTGTGTATTTTCGGGGTGTTCGAGAGGAGAACACGGTTTTTGGGTTATGTTTGACGTAAGTAGGAGTTCAGGATCACTTCTTGATCATACTAGTTGGCGACCGTTTGCTTAGCTCCTCTTCTCGCTCTTGTTTCGTAAGTTAGCCACTGTCAGGGATATACCCCACGACGTGACCCGGCCGGAGTTATGACCCGTCCGGGCTTGGAGATTCACCAGAAGACCCAACTGGCGCTAGGCAACTCACTGGCGATCTGCCTGGACATGGCGGTTTACATATAACCCGCCTGGACATTGTGACTCACCGGAGACCCGGCGGGCAGGTCAAGCGGACGACAAGGCCCAAGGCCCAAGATGGGCGGTTCATGTGATGGTGGGCCGACTTAAGAAGAAAGGTGTAAGGAATATTTCCTTACAAGGAATCAAGACCGGACTTGTATCACGCTTGTAGTAGAAGATAGGCTAGTCCTAGTCCTACTAGGACTCCACATGTAACCCGCCCCTCTAACTTATATAAAGAGGGGCAGGGCTCCCCAAAGAGGGAGGGGCAACAAGAACAATCTCTAGGGCTAGACACAAAGAGCCGGCTTACCGGCGACTCTCTCATGATCATAATGAGACCTAGCCACAAACAGCATGTAGGGTTATTACCGGATGATGTTTCCCGGGGCCCGAAGCTGTCTAAATCCTTGTCTTGCGTGTTGCGTCTCTCGTCCCGATCAACCCCTCTCAAGCTACCACATAGATGCGTTGGCCTCGCGACTAAGTCCTTACACTAGGACATCTGCCGTAACAATTCCACGACAGTTGGCGCCCACCGTGGGGCTCGCGCACGGTGGTGTTGAGTTCTTGGAGGGATCTCTCAAGCGATCGAGAAGCTTGAATTTTTCGGAGGAATAAGAATCATTGTAGAAGGATTACATTATGTTGAAGAAATACAGTCAGATTTGAGACTTATCCGAGGTTCGAGAGAAAATTAGGGTTATGAGCCACAAGTCGTTGAGATCAACAGAGTCACCACAAATCGCCGAGGAAGCAGTCACGGGCGTGTTATCACGGTTTCCACGTGAAGGCTATGGTCAAATTAATCTTGACCCGGAGAAGGACTAGGACCATGGTTCGAGCTGTAAAATCGCCAGCCCCTTGTTCCACCTCTGCTACAACCCACCGCGCCTCCTCAACCACGACCCAAAAACCGAGCCGACAGCGACCCGGACTCCTCCACTATCCGCACCCTGCAGCAGTAGCGCCTGATGACTCGCCTCGGCCTCGTGGCTTGCTTTCAAGATGCCGTGGCTGCGCCTGAGCCGCCATGGTTGCGCCTGAGCCGCCGTGACCGCGGCCTGCTCCGTTCCACTCCGATCGGCTCCTGCAGCCTCCTCGCATCCGAGCCTCTGCTCCAAGTCGCCCGTCTCCAGCACGGCCCTGCTTTGCCTCCTCCGAGTCACTGTTGAGCCGTTGACTCCATGGACTCTATCTCGGGTCCCGCGGTGAATCGCCATCGCCTGCCGTAGCCGCGACCGAGTGGCGGTTGACGCGACCCGCCTCACAGGCCGCTGCCTGGAGCCGTCTCTCGCCCCCACAACCACCGTAGCAGTCTCGTTTCCGAGTCGGCCTCCGGGTCTCAACGTCCACTTCAGCCGCCATCAAGCTTGCCTCGCCACCGCGCTGACCCGCCTCCCCCGCGGTTGTGTCAGTTTACAGAAATATGTCAACACATGCTGAGTCGCCTCCAACGCACTGAGTCGCCGACAACTATCTGAGATGCCGCCCTGGTTTTCCTCTCCTTCCGCTGCGCCTTGAGCCGACGCCTCGGCTGTGGCCGGTCCTGAGTCGCAACGCTGCTCCAAGCCGCCCTTGCCTCCGCATGGGCCGCCTCTGAGCCTGCAGGGGCCACTTTGAGTCACCGGGGGCATGAGTTGTGGTTTCGCGCTACCTGAGGACTGCACCAAGCTGCCGTTGTGGTCCGTGTGCCGAGCTGCTAGGATTTCGTTTTGGGCTGTGACCTCCCGCATGGGGTGCAGGCAGAGCTCCCAGAAATTGCTGAACTACAACGTTCTGAATCCTAAGTAATCTATCAGATGCCAAATTGGACAAAGTCTGCCGTTGCATGAAAGAGATGCACCAACAGAAGAGTTAAATGGAACCTCGAAGGATCATGAATACAAAGGCTAAGGAGAAAAATTCCATCAGCGGCGGCTAATAGCGCCCGTGCCCATGGGCTGCTAGCCCCGGTTTTTCTTTGCCTCCGTTTCAAGTGGAAGTGGCCGCCTTGGACTGATGTATCAAGCTACCGCCGCGGCCTCACTCGTCGACCACCCTTGAGCCGTTCCTACCGCGGCCGTTTCTGCAGCCGCGAACGGCTATCTCCTTGGCGAGCCACCCGCCTCCGCTACAACGGCCACGGCCGTGTCCCTGCGACCACCTGCCGGCTCGCGCCCGTACTACATGACCAGTCACTGCCACGGGGCTGCAGCCCCGTCAAAGTCGCCGAGTGCTTCGAATCGCCCTGCTGACCCGCCGGCTGGGGCAGTCGCCGAGCGCCTCCTTATGCGCACAGCCAGCCTCGCCGCCTGCTACGCCGGATTCCGCTCCCGCTTGCTTCTGCTGGGCTACCGAGCCCGCGTCTAAGTTGGCCGCATAAGCCGCCTTTGAGCGCTCCTGCTGCAACTGTTTACTAGAGTAAAAAAAAGCAGAAGGGCTAGCTACTAGCATTGCGTGTCGTGCACCACTTTGGATTTGCTAAAGAAAGGAGGGAATTTTCTCCCCCACGTGAAGACCCAAGCCAATGCAATGTACTGACAAGGCTAGTACCCATCGATTAATGGGGCAAATGTGTATATGATATTGCACGACAAGGCATTTGCAACCGGAGCAGAGACGAATAAAAATTTTACGGACTCGCGTCCGCCGACTGCCTCTGAGCCGTTGCGGGGTCTGCTGCCTCATCAGCAACATACATGATTGGCTCGATGTTCAAGAAAAAAGTCAAGGGCATTAAAAAGAAAACGTCAACATGACCCGGAGGAACTTCTTTGAGCCGCCCAAGGATCATTTTTTGTTATGGTCATGCTATAAGCTGTCGCGACCTCTACTGAGTCGCCGGGAAGGTTTCTGCTCTTCTGCTGCCGTCCTGCGCAGATCGTCTTTCGGTCACAAAACATCAGGTGATATTCATCTAAAATTATTTTATTAGCGCATATTGTTTTTATCAAAAAACAATCACTTTGGTATATACACTTTTATGTGCAGGACAATGATTCATCATAAAGATGGTATAATGCCGTACCCACGGGGTGTGTGTTAGCATCATCATGCAACGGCATCTGCTACCACTTACTATACAACAGGTGGGCGCAAGCAGCTGCCCCTGTGGTTCGGTCTACATCAACATAACACGGCTGATGCCTGTCCGTGCGGCTTACCGCTCCTGCGATTGACTTGCTCGTCCGCACCAGCTTACAAACGCCATGCCGGTTTATCTGTTTGTTCCCACGGCCGATTCACCCGTGAGGGATTTCAGTTTCACCTAGGGATCATCAACTTCATGGCAGATTATTTTTGGCCTAAACAAATCAGGTGATATCCATCCAAGTTTGTTTTATTATCGCATGTTTTTTTTTCAAAGGACAAGTTTATCTTTGCCTTGGTCTGCAATATTGTTTATGCAGGGCAATTATTTATGACAAAAAGTGATATTATACCACGGAGGTGGAGGCACGCCAACATCTTTTGGCACAGGTGGTCGTTACTCTACGGACTCCCGCACCGGCTTACAATGCCGTGGCTGTCTCTCGCGACCACGCCGGCTTACAACGCCGTGGCCGTCTCTCGCGACCACGCCGGTTTACAACACCGTGGCCGTCTCTCGCGACCGCGTCGGCTTACAACGCCGTGGCCATATCTTACGACCATGCCGGCTTACAACAAGGAGGACAACTTACCCGCCCGCACCGGTTTACAACACCACGGTTGATTCATCTGTTTGAGCCGCCTTTGATGTTGCGGTCATTTTTACAGTCCGTCTCTCGCGGCCTGGTCTACATCAATACACCGGGCCGCATTTTTCTGGATGAGCTGTTTATTGAGTATGAGCAAGTCACTACTTGGGAAGCCCGGTTTCTCTTCCAACAAATTGGAGGCAAATTATCATATATTATCAACCATGATCTGCCTTTGGATGGCTCAATGGATAGGTGCACAAGTCGCCGGCAGTACTGTTTGGTTAACTTCAAATAGCCATTTGGAAGGAACCATTGGCCGAGTTGCTGACACGGTTCATACGGGATCATTTATAACCCGCCGCAATCACCTCAACCTTCTGTGGATAATCACTAGCCTAACATATCAGGTGAAATCCATCCAATATATTTTATATTACATATTATTTTCTTCAAAAGAGCAATTACTTTGGTTTGCAAGTTGTCCCATGCAGGATTCAAACCGGTCCATATCACGGTTAATTATGGAGAATCTCAAGCCAACCCCTCAAGTTGTCTTGAGACTCGGGGGCTACAATGATATGACTCGGAAAAATTAGCCGGTTTCAATGAATTCAAAAACTCCAGGTCATTAAAGGGAAAAATAACCCGGGCCCTGGAGATTACTGCTAGATCGATGAAAATTTAAAAGCTGTCAGAAGATTTCCGGCTCAAAATAAGGACTCTGGTTTAAAATCCGGTTCAAGAGACATCTTTCTCCCACAAAGCACTGAAGCTCTTAAATCCGGTTCAAAAGCCAGCCCAGGGTAAATTTGTCCCTCACAAACTTTTGAAGCTCTCAAATCCGGTTCAAAATCCGGCTCAAGGTAAATTTGTCCTTCACAAATTTTTAAAGCTTTTAAATCCGTTTTAAAGTTCCGGTTCAAAAAGCATTAATCTCTCGCAAGTTCGAGTTCTCATAAAAATTAAAGGTTGCCAAAAGAACTTGCTGCCATGATGCAGGTTCAAACTTGGGTATCCTGCCTTACGGCTTATCTTATTATGATCACTTGGGGGCTCTTGCTCATCGAGCATAGCTATCAGTACACTCTTGATCGGCGCAATGCCAAAACTTATATGATCACTTGGGGGCTTCCTGTTCAAACATAGGTTGTATTCGAACCAAAGAGAACATAGTTGTCGATACCCTCTTGATCGGCATACTACCAAACCCACTAGGGGGCTTCTTGATCATATCTGAATCATAGCTTAACCCCTTTGGGTCTAACGTGGGTCGTATTCGAACCAGCGTCATTAAACAAATCTTATGGTCACTTGGGGGCTTCCTGTTCAAACATAGGTCGTATTCAAACCAAAGAGAACATAGCTGTCGATACCCACTTGATCGGCATCGCCAAAGCCACTGGGGGCTATATGATCGTATTCGAATCTTAGCTTAACCCCTTTGGAATGGTTTACTGATCGTATCCGAATCAGAGGCCTCAAAAAGTTTTATTCTATCTCTGGTAAAGTTTATTGTAGCCACAATTACTTAACTTGAGACCTTTTGGGGATTATATATCAAATGTATATAAGTGTTTTATGATTAACCCGGCTTGACTTTTGACTATAAGTCGCCAGCTTATGACAACCATCATTTATATGGAAGCATTGGCTTCTAAGGATTGGGTTATCACCCTTGCTACACATGTCATGTAAACCGGCAGTACAAATTCAATATCACAGTGGTTATATGTGAGGTATTATGACCATACTGCGTAAACCGCCAAGGGTTCTTGTGATCTACTTGTGTGCAGGATAAGACTACATTTGGGTGGTTACCCACCCTGGTTTTTGACGATAAGTCGCCAGGGCATATGTTGTTTAAACTCTTTCAGGATTTGCAGAAATATGAGTTCAAGCTCATTACCAAAGTTGATGCTTCAAAATGATGATCCGTTCTGGATTTTTCTCAAAGGCTATAAGCCGCCGGGTTATAAAAATTCCGGCTTACAATGGAGGCGTATAAAATCGCCATCGGTCAAGAGCCACTCCGGATTTACTTGTCAACCGATGAGGTATTCAAATCTTTAATAGCCAAAACTGGCTGAATTTTCATGATGATATTGAATGATTGAGGTTTTCATACCGGATTATATTATTCAAATCTCGAATAGCCAACATGGCTGGATTTCTATTGTGATTATCAATAACCAGTGTTATGATTGAGGTTTTCAAAGTCGCTTTAGTGCAAAGGCTATTATTTTTATCAACTATGATTTATTCTACAGTGGAAGGAATAGTCCCGAGTCGCTGTAGGCTTATGACCCGGCACTTGGGGGCTATATTATTCAGATTGGGATTATATCAAATATGCAAGTCCCATGTCACTTTGCCAAAGATGCACCATGGCACTTGGGGCTAATGTAAAGTCATTTTTGATCAACTTATTGAAGACCGACTCATCCCATTGTAATGAGCCGCCCTTGGGGGCTACCAATTGCTCTGTCAAAAATTCAAGGTACACAAGCATTAATCCATTATATTGAGCGGTCCACTATCTAGTTCGTGGAGTACAAAGCTCTTAACCTTGTGGACGTGGGTTCAAGCCCCATGGTGGAGACTATATTATATGATGTTATTATCAATTATATACAAAGTCCCAGCTCAGTATTATCTTACTAAGCCGACCCTTGGGGGCTATACATTGTTGTTCAAATTTACATGGTTATATCTACAAAGTCCCTGCTCATTATTTGCATAATGACCCAGCCCTTGGGGGCTACACTGGTTGAAGTTTTCATGAGCATAAAGCAATTACAAGTCCCAGGTTGCTGCAAGCATGACAACCCGACACTTGGGGGCTACATGTGTGGAATATTCAGTTTATATGATTGAGATGAATAAACCAGATTTCTTCAAGGTTGCAACATTTATTGGAGCAAGTCTTAAACCATCACTTTGTTCTTCTCAAGACTTGGGGGCTACAGGTAATATGGATATAAGGGAGAAAAAATCTTCAAATTATCAGTTTTGAGCAAATCAGGAGGATCAATTACATAAACCGGTGTCAACAACAATTATGACCCGGCATCGTCTGTTTTATAATCAGGCAGTTTTTGGTAATGATAAACCGGCAAGTTTTACATCTTCAAGCCGGCTGAATATCAGATGAGTATTTGAAGACAAAAATTATTTAACCCTTCGCGTTGGGAGCCAACTCAAGTGGATTATTCTTCACAATATTTTTTTGTGAGAAACCAACATCAGCAAATTGAGAGAAATTTAACCCGGAGCGCAAGGAATTAAGGATGATCAGGTGCCGGCTTACAAGAATTTTTAACCCGAAGCACAACCTGTCAAAGTTGTTCTGGTGTTTATTTTGCAGGATCAGTTTAACATGGATAAATCCAAATTAAACTGGGGGCTAATGTCGGGGATATACCCCGCGGTGTGACCCGGCCGGAATTATGACCCGACCGGGCTTGGAGATTCACCAGAAGACCCGGCTGGCGCTAGGCAACTCACTGGCGATCTGCCTGGACATGGCGGTTTACATATAACCCGCCTGGACATTGTGACTCACTGGAGACCAAGGCGGGTCAAGCGGACGACAAGGCCCAAGGCCCGATGGGCGGTTCATGTGATGGTGGGCTGACTTAAGAAGAAAGGTGTAAGGAATATTTCCCTTACAAGGAATCAAGACCCGGACTTGTATCCGGCTTGTAGTAGAAGATATGCTAGTCCTAGTCCTACCAGGACTCCACATGTAAACCGCCCCTCTAACTTATATAAAGAGGGGCAGGGCTCCCCAAAGAGGGAGGGGCAACAAGAACAATCTCTAGGGCTAGAAACAAAGAGCCGGCTTACCGGCGACTTTCTCATGATCATAATGAGACCTAGCCACGAACAGCATGTAGGGTTATTACCGGATGATGTTTCCCGGGGCCCGAAGCTGTCTAAATCCTTGTCTTGCGTGTTGCGTCTCTCGTCCCGATCAACCCCTCTCAAGCTACCACATAGATGCGTTGGCCTCGCGACTAAGTCCTTACACTAGGACATCTGCCGTAACAATTCCACGACAGCCACCATACATGCTTAGTCGCTGCTGCAACCTCACAACTTTATCCCTCCTTACCCATTAAGCTTTGCTAGTCTTGATAGCCATGTTAATGGGATTGCTGAGTCCTCGTGGCTCACAAATTACTACAACAACAGTTGCAGGTACAGGTTATGCGATGATCATGACGCGAGAGCGATGTTTACTTGTTTGGAGTTCTTCTTCTTCTTCGTCGATCTTGGGTTAGGTTCCTGGTCGGTAGCCTGGGCTAGCAGGGTGGATATTGTTTGTGTTTCTGTTTATGTTCCATCCGTAGTCGGATGTTGATCTCTTGTATGATGTTGATGTATTCTTGCGGCATTTGTATGCCTTGTATGTATCCCCATCTATTATGTAATGTTACTGTAATTATATCCACCTTGCAAAAGCGTCTTCAAGATGCGCTTCTATCCTTGGTGGGACCTTCGAGTTCCTTTAGGATAGGGTCGCATCTTGGGCGTGACAAGTTGGTATCAGAGCCTCGACCGACCATAGGAGCCCCCTTGATTGATCGTGTAGTTTGGCCGTTGTTGAGTCTAGAAGAAAACTTTTTCTGGGTCTAGTTATATCGAAGAGTAGGATTTCTTTTTACTCCTCTGCCCCTTCGTCTCTCTAGTGAGAAATCTTGATGTAGGTGTTTTGAACTACTCCTCTACCCCTTCAAATCTTTCTTTAGGATAACGCGATTAGTTTTCATTCGTTGTCCTTCCTTTTTTGTCCGGTGCTTTTCTAGTCAAGTCGACTCGAACCACTTTGTCTTTTGGGAGATCAATCCTCAGCTCTTTTCAATCGACGATGTTTCCCTGTCCGAAGTTGTCCTTGTTTTTCCCACCCGCCCAACCTTCTTGTTCTCGGAACCGGAGTCCGAAATCGAGTATCCATCCTACTCGTGCGAAGCCTTTGCATTTCTCTCCCCAATCATTTCCAACCGGTGTTTCCCCCTTGCAAGTTATTCGTAGGTTCCCCGTTCAAGTTGCCTATGTTTTTTCCCGCCCTCCCACCCCTTTTATTCCAGATTCCGAACCTCTATCCGAGCATAAATTTCATTCATGCGGAGTATCTTCAGTTCTTCCTCAGTTGTCTCAACCGGCGAATTCTCGTCGACTTCATCAATGTTCGTCTCATTTCCTTTTTCAGTGGATCCAATGCAAGTTTTTAATTATCGATCGTATTCTTTCCCTCAGCTCAAATATTTCCCTCTGATCGTTCGCCTCTCGCCATTTAATCCTTCCGGAGTGTTGAAGACATCTCAGAAGATTCGTGCTTGCATCCACTTATTTCGAGGTTGTCACCTCATTCAAATCTTTCAATTGTTCCGGTGCATCATTTCTCATTCAACAATCCTTTCCAATGGTGTTTCTTTTTAGTAGGCCCTAACCGACAGGTCTTTTCCCAGGATCTTACCCGACTCTTCTGATTTTCCCGGAGTTATTCTCAAATCCTTCTTGAAGTTTGACGTAAGTATGAATTTCATCAGTCATATGCCTTCTCCAAGATTGCTTTCAAATTCCTTTATGTTCGGGTCAATCTTTTCTCTTTTCATTCTCCCAGAGTATCTCAACAATTTTAGTGGTGTTCCTCGTCGCCATTCTCATCATTTGAAGACCGAAGAAGAGTTTTCCCTAAATCTTGTCCGTTCTCCCGGAGATTCGCGGTGCTAGCTTGATGTTATCCTCTCAAATTGTTTTCAATCGTGCAAATTCTTTTCAATCATTTGATGCATTTCGGTAGTTGCTTTCTCCATCGATCATCCGGAGGCCATCATTTCGGAATATTTCTTCGTTCTAATCTTTCAAATTCGTTTTCCAATTATTCTATATCCGTGCCCCTTCGTTCGTCTCAATATTCTTCGGGTTCCTCGTTCCAGTATTCTTCAATCGGTTCGCGATCTCTTCGTTTCTAATTCTTTCCGGCGATTCGTTCGCTTTCATTGCCACGGTGGTTCGTTTGAGAATTTCACTTCTGTTCTTATCACATATATTCATTCGTTCTTTCCAACACTACCGTTGGTTCTTGAAGTTTTCCCAAATTCCGTGCTATATCCCCCCTTAATCTTTTCCAATGGGAATAAGTTGTATGCAATTCATTGCTTCTCATCAATATAATTGATGGATGTTAAGAATAACATAATTCTTATTCTGCTTCCTTCAAGTGGATTAATCTCTTCTTTTCGGATTTCGTTCATCTTATCTCATTCTCGATTCAAAGTGTTTTCATCTTTTCTTTTCCGGAGTTCCAAGCCTTCTCGCTTGTCTCGTCGCGAAGCCCCATCCAAATCGTCGCAAGCCTTTAATCTTATCTCTTTCATCCTTCAATTTTATCAAGTCATTCTTCTGTTACCGGAGTTCTTCATGGCATTTCTTCGTGAGTTAATTCATTCTTCAAGTGTTCATCAAGGTTCTTGTAGGCGAAGCACAAGTATCTTTTCTCTTGCATCTCGAAGGGCAATAAATTATCCATATTCTTTTGAAGTGGAGTTTTGCATTTCTTCGTTCTCCTCAGCTATTCAATCTTTTTCGATTGTGGTCGGTTATCACCTCATAATTTTTGAGATGTTATCCATAAGTCCAGAACAAGCTTATTCTTTTCGTTGTTGATTTTCTCAACAATTCCGTTCAATGTTTCCTTCGAAGGATGCTCTCTATTTCATTCATGGTAGAAATTGTCATCTTCTTCCCCGTTCTTCTCATTCCACTCTTTCAAGTCTTCCGGAGGTTTTGTGTTGTTCCTCAAGTCAAGTATCGTTCCATCTTCTCAAGTTCATGTTTTATTCTTTCCTTGTTCAGCCAGAATTCTGCCTAAATTCTTTCATTCGTATTCCGCTTCTATATTGTTCTAATCGGAGTGGTTTCGAATTCATTTTTGTTTAGGAGCATTGATTCTTGTCATATTCGTCGTTTCCTTTTCCTACTCGAGTGTTCTTGACTTTGTTCATCCTCTCTCTTTTGTTCTTATTTCACCACATCCCTTTTCCCTTCCGTCTCGGTCCTAAGATCCCGGGACGAGATCTCTTGTTAGTGGAGGAGAGTTGTAACGCCCCGGATTCGATGCGCCAGGTGTCTTCCAGTTATTCACCGTCATTGCCACTTCATGTGCTTGCGTGTTGCACTTCGCCATGTCATCTTATGCATTGCATCCTCATGTTTTCAGAACTTGCATCCGGTCCTTTTCCCGTTGTCCGTTTCGCGATCGACACTCCCACACGTGCCCGTTGCCCCTCTCAGGCCTCGTTTCGTGAGTGGCATTAAATGTTCTCGGAATGGAATGCAACTTGGCGTGCGGTGTTGTTTTAGAGTAGGTAGACCGCCTGTCAAGTTTCATGCCATTTGGAGTTCGTTTGATACTCCAACGGTTAACCGGAGAACCGTCAAGGCCTCGTGTGTGTTGCAGCCCAACACCCCTCCAAAGTGGCCCAATAACCAATCTAAACCCCCTCCATCCTCTCGGCTGTTCGATCACGATCATGTGGGCGAAAACTACACTCCATTTGGACACTCCTACCTCCTCCGAGCTATAAATATGTGCACCCCATCCAAATCTCGAAGTCGAAACCCAAAAAATCCCCCTCGCGCCGCCGGACACCTTCTCCTCCACCGACGGACAGGTCCGCCGCCGTCCCCTCGTCCAACCGCGTGCCGCCACGTGGCACTCCCGCCCGCCGATCGCCGCCCGGCCCGCTTTCGGGCCTAAGGCGAAACCCTTCGGCCAGCGATCGCTGCCCCCGCCCAGCAGGCGCGCAGCCCTCACCAGCGCCGCCGCCGCCGCCTCGCTGCTCCGGCCGCCCGCGCGCCGCCGACCACATAACCTCGCCGCGCGCCTCAAGACGCCACCTCCACTACGTCATCCTCAAGACGCGCACAAGACGCTTCCGCTGCCAGCGCCTCCATAGCTCGCCGCCGCTCACAACCTTCGCCGGATCCCGCGCCGCCTCTCGCCGGAGCTCCCTCGAGCCCGCCGGAGTTCCTCTCCGGTCGGGTCCAAGGAAGTTGGACTAGATCCATCTGGTGCCCGAACCAAATGGCGCCCCTCCACGTCCCGGTTCCCTCCGTCCCGGATCTCTTCGTCCGCCCGTTGACTTTTTGGAGAGGTTGTTTTTCCAGTCTTTTTCCTCTCATGTTTTTAGCCCCTGTTCATAATGTCATAACTTGTTGCATACTGCTCCATTTCTTGCGTTTGATATACCTAAATGTTCATCATGAGATTCTCTTCACTTTGTTCCATTGTGCCATGCTTGTTTGAGTCCATCTTGATGCCCTAATAATCGTTGCAAGACTGCTATGTGATGTTGTTTGCTATAGTTTAACAGAACTTGCTTATTTGTCATTTTTGTATCATTTTGTGTGATTCTCTTTTGATCATAATGTCTACATAGTTTATGAGCTACAACGTGTCATGTTTGCTGTGGTGCAATCCACTCTTCATGATATCCCATGTGTTGATTGTGACAAGCCTGCAAAGTAGCCTCCGTGATGTTGCTGATTTGGGTGACTTAGTCATTTCTACAAAGTCTGAAACTGATATATTGTGATGCTATGTAAACCTGTTGATACCATGAGTTCTATGCATAATCTGGAGATGTTCACTAAGGATATTTTGCTCAACATGTTATGTTCTATCCATCCATGCCACCTTTTGTATTTATGGAGTGCTCTAGCATGTCTTAAGCTTGCTCTACTTTTGCTATAAAATGTTCCTGGCAAATTGTTTACATGTTAATCAATGTTGCCATGGTCGTTGTTAGTGATCCAAGGATGCTATGAACTTGCTCTTGCCATGGTTAGCTTCGTGAACATGTCATCTTGCTATAGGTATGCTTGTTTTGTCATGCAATGCCTTGTGGTGAGTGATTCGTGCTCGCAAAGATGCCTTCATAATTCTGTTTATGCCATGGTATGCTTGTTTTGTCATGCAATGTCTGAACCAGGTAATAAAACTTTCTATGTTTACATGGGTGCCATCATATCTTTGTGCCTTTTTGGTTCATGATCAGTAAGGGACTTTATTTCTTTGCAATTAGTAGATTCATTCCATGTCTTTGGTTTCCATGATAAGTGCCTGTAGCATGTTGTTTGATAGCTCTAAACTTTGCAACCTGATGTTATTTCTGTCATGTCCAGTGATTTCTGCTAAGTCTGTGAACTGTTATTATTTGCAATCTTGCCATGCCCTTTTGAGTATGTTCTAGGGAATTCTGGAGATAGCTCAGTGTTCATGTGTAGTTACGCTTTACCTCTACATCATGTCCATGCCTTTTTTTCATGTTGAGGTGCTATAGCATGTTGTTTTGATGCTTGTAAGATGCCTAGTTGCTGATTTGGACAGCTTGTCCTTTAAACTTGTTTCATGTGTATGTGTTGAACCGTTGCTCCGTTTTGAGTGTGCTCTACATGAAACTTGCTTAGTGTTGCATGTATTTTTATGTTACCTTGTTGCATCCATGTTTTGATTGTGTTTGCTTAATGTTTGAATGCATTTTGCATCAATGCCATGTTTAACTTGTTTTGCTCATATCCTCTAGGCCGTAGCTCCGACTTAAATGAACTTTATATGTAACTTGACTAGAATTTCGTGTAGATAATTTCAGTTCATCTTAACTTGCTGTTTAACAACTTGAACATAAGGTTTATTCAGATCTGGTCCAATTTCGAAATTTGCATATGAGGACTTACCAGAATTGTTATAGGTTGTTTCCGGCCTCATTTAAACTTGCTTTGATGTGTTGCTCTTGTATGCATCATCTCTTGCCATGAGTAGCTTCATGTAGCCTTGTCATGCATCATACTTGGTTGAGCATCATGTCTTGTTTATGTGTTGTGTGTTTACCTTGTTGTTTGCTTCTTTTCGGTTGTGCTCCTTCTCGTTAGCTCCTGTTTCGTTGCGATCGTGATGATTCGTTCGACTATGCTTGGTTCGTCTTCGTGGCTTCATCTTCTTCATGGAATTCATTCTTCTTCCTAGCGGGATTTCAGGCAAGATGACCGTCACCTTGGATCTCACTACTATCATTGCTATGCTAGTTGCTTCGTTCTAGCGCGATGCCGCGTTACCTACCACTTGCTTATCAAGCCTCCCAAATTGCCATGAACCTCTAACCTTTGTCACCCTTCCTAGCAAACCGGTGTTTGGCTATGTTACCTCTTTTGCTCAGCCCCTCTTATAGCGTTGCAGGTACAGGTTATGCGATGATCATGACGCGAGAGCGATGTTTACTTATTTGCAGTTCTTCTTCTTTTTCGTCGATCTTGGGTTAGGTTCCTGGTCGGCAGCCTGGGCTAGCAGGGTGGATATTGTTTGAGTTTCTGTTTATGTTCCATCCGTAGTCGGATGTTGATCTATTGTATGATGTTGATGTATTCTTGCGGCAATTGTATGCCTTGTATGTATCCCCATCTATTATGTAATGTTGCTGTAATTATATCCACCTTGCAAAAGCGTCTTCAAGATGCGCTTCTATCCTTGGTGGGACCTTCGAGTTCCTTTAGGATAGGGTCGCATCTTGGGCGTGACAAGTTGGTATCAGAGCCTCGACCGACCATAGGAGCCCCCTTGATTGATCGTGTAGTTAGGCCGTTGTTGAGTCTAGAAGAAAACTTTTTCCGGGTCTAGTTATATCGAAGAGTAGGATTTCTTTTTACTCCTCTGCCCCTTCGTCTCTCTAGTGATAAATCTTGACGTAGGTGTTTTGAACTACTCCTCTACCCCTTCAAATCTTTCTTTAGGATCATGCGATTAGTTTTCATTCGTTGTCCTTCCTTTTTTGTCCGGTGCTTTTCTCGTCAAGTCGACTCGAACCACTTTGTCTTTTGGGAGATCAATCCTCAGCTCTTTTCAATCGACGATGTTTCCCTGTCCGAAGTTGTCCTTGTTTTTCCCACCCGCCCACCCTTCTTATTCTCGGAACCGGAGTCCGTAATCGAGTATCCATCCTACTCGTGCGAAGCCTTTGCATTTCTCTCCCCAATCATTTCCAACCGGTGTTTCCCCCTTGCAAGTTATTTGTAGGTTCCCCGTTCAAGTTGCCTACGTTTTTTCCCGCCCTCCCACCCCTTTTATTCCAGAGTCTAACCTCTATTCGAGCATCAATTTCATTCATGCGGAGTATCTTCAGTTCTTCCTCAGTTGTCTCAATCGGTGAATTCTCGTCGACTTCATCAATGTTCGTCTCATTTCCTTTTCCGGTGGATCCAATGCTAGTTTTTAATTGTCGATCGTATTCTTTCCCTCAGCTCAAATATTTCCCTTTGATCGTTCGCCTCTCGCCATTTAAACCTTCCGGTGTGCTGAAGACATCTCAGAAGATTCGTGTTTGCATTCAATTATTTCGAGGTTGTCACCTCATTCAAATCTTTCAATTGTTCCGGTGCATCATTTCTCATTCAACAATCCTTTCCAACAGTGTTTCTTTTTAATAGGCCCTAACCGACAGGTCTTTTCCCAGGATCTTACCCGACTCTTCTGATTTTCCCGGAGTTATTCTCAAATCCTTTTTTAAGTTTGACGTAAGTATGGATTTCATCAGTCAGATGCCTTCTCCAAGATTGCTTTCAAATTCCCTTATGTTCGGGTCAATCTTTTCTCTTTTCATTCTCCCGGAGTATCTCAACAATTTTAGTGGTGTTCCTCGTTGCCATTCTCATCATTTGAAGACCGAAGTAGAGTTTTCCCTAAATCTTGCCCGTTCTCCCGGAGATTCGCGGTGCTAGCTTGATGTTATCCTCTCAAATTGTTTTCAATCGTGCAAGTTCTTTTCAATCATTCGATGCATTTCGGTAGTTTCTTTCTCCATCGATCATCCGGAGGCCATCATTTCGGAATATTTCTTTGTTCTAATCTTTCAAATTCGTTTTCCAATTATTCTATATCCGTGCCCCTTCGTTCGTCTCAATATTCTTCGGGTGCCTCGTTCCAGTATTCTTCAATCAGTTCGCGGTCTCTTCGTTTCTAATTCTTTCCGGCGATTCGTTCGCTTTCATTGCCACGGTGGTTCATTTGAGAATTTCACTTCTGTTCTTATCACATATATTCATTCATTCTTTCCAACCCTACCGGTGGTTCTTGAAGTTTTCCCAAATTCCGTGCTATATTCCCCCCTTAATCTTTTCCAATGGGAATAATTTGTATGCAATTCATTGCTTCTCATCAATATAATTGATGGATGTTAAGAATAACATAATTCTTATTCTTCTTCCTTCAAGTGGATTAATCTCTTCTTTTCGGAGTTCGTTCATCTTATCTCATTCTCGATTCAAAGTGTTTTCATCTTTTGTTTTCCGGAGTTCCAAGCCTTCTCGCTTGTCTCGTCGCGAAGCCCCATCCAAATCGTCGCAAGGCTTTAATCTTATCCCTTTCATCCTTCAATTTTATCAAGTCATTCTTTTGTTGCCGGAGTTCTTCATGGCATTTCTTCATGAGTTAATTCATTCTTCAAGTGTTCATCAAGATTCTTGTAGGCGAAGCACAAGTATCTTTTCTCTTGCATCTCGAAGGGCAATAAATTATCCATATTCTTTTGGAGTGGAGTTTTGCATTTCTTCGTTCTCCTCAGCTATTCAATCTTTTTCGATTGTGGTCGGTTATCACCTCATAATTTTTGAGATGTTATCCATAAGTCCAGAACAAGCTTATTCTTTTCGTTGTTGATTTTCTCAACAATTCCGTTCAATGTTTCCTTCTAAGGATGCTCTCTATTTCATTCATGGTAGAAATTGTCATCTTCTTCCCCGTTCTTCTCATTCCACTCTTTCAAGTCTTCCGGAGGTTTTGTGTTGTTCCTCAAGTCAAGTATCGTTCCATCTTCTCAAGTTCATGTTCTATTCTTTCCTTGTTCAGCCAGAATTCTGCCTAAATTCTTTCATTCGTATTCCGCTTCTATCTTGTTCTAATCGGAGTGGTTTCGAATTCATTTTTGTTTAGGAGCATTGATTCTTGACATATTCGTCGTTTCCTTTTCCTACTCGAGTGTTCTTGACTTTGTTCATCCTCTCTCTTTTGTTCTTATTTCACCACATCCCTTTTCCCTTCCGTCTCGGTCCTAAGATCTCGGGACGAGATCTCTTGTTAGTGGAGGAGAGTTGTAACGCCCCGGATTCGATGCGCAAGGTGTCTTCCAGTTATTCACCGTCATTGCCACTTCATGTGCTTGCGTGTTGCATTTTGCCATGTCATCTTATGCATTGCATCCTCATGTTTTCAGAACTTGCATCCGGTCCTTTTCCCGTTGTCCGTTTCGCGATCCGACACTCCCACACGTGCCCGTTGCCCCTCTCAGGCCTCGTTTCGTGAGTGGCATTAAATGTTCTAGGAATGGAATGCAACTTGGCGTGCGGTGTTGTTTTAGAGTAGGTAGACCGCCTGTCAAGTTTCGTGCCATTTGGAGTTCGTTTGATACTCCAACAGTTAACCGGAGAACCGTGAAGGCCTCGTGTGTGTTGCAGCCCAACACCCCTCCAAAGTGGCCCAATAACCCATCCAAACCCCCTCCATCCTCTCGGCTGTTCGATCACGATCATGTGGGCGAAAACTACACTCCATTTGGACACTCCTACCTCCTCCGATCTATAAATATGTGCACCCCATCCAAATCTCGCAGTCGAAACCCTAAAAATCCCCCTCGCGCCGCCGGACACCTTCTCCTCCACCGACGGACAGGTCCGCCGCCGTCCCCTCGTCCAACCGTGCGCCGCCACGTGGCACTCCCTGCCGCCAGTCGCCGCCGGCCCGCTCGGGCCTAAGGCGAGCCCGCCCGGCCAGCGCGCCGCTGCCACCGCCCAGCAGCGTCTTGCGCTGCCCTCGCCAGCGCCGCCGCCGACTTCGCTTTGCTCCGGCCGCCGCGCGCCGCCGACCACCGCCACTCGCCCAGCGCCAGACGCCGCCTCCACCACGCCGTCCCTGCACACTGCCGCAAGACGCCTCCGCTGCCGCAGCGCCTCCATAGCTCGCCGCCGCTCGCGACCTTCGCCGGATCCCGCGCCGCCTCTCGCCGGAGCTCCCTCGAGCCCGCCGGAGTTCCTCTCCGGTCGGGTCCAAGGAAGTTGGACTAGATCCATCGGGTGCCCGAACCAAATGGCGCCCCTCCACGTCCCGGTTCCCTCCGTCCCAGATCTCTTTGTCCGCCCGTTGACTTCTCGGAGAGGTTGTTTTTCCAGTCTTTTTCCCCTCATGTTTTTAGCCCCTGTTCATAATGCCATAACTTGTTGCATACTGCTCCATTTCTTGCGTTTGATATACCTAAATGTTCATCATGAGATTCTCTTCACTTTGTTCCATTGTGCCATGCTTGTTTGAGTCCATCTTGATGCCCTAATAATCGTTGCAAGACTGCTATGTGATGTTGTTTGCTGTAGTTTAACAGAACTTGCTTATTTGTCATTTTTGTATCGTTTTGTGTGATTTTCTTTTGATCATAATGTCTACATAGTTTATGAGCTACAACGTGTCATGTTTGCTGCGGTGCAATCCAGTCTTCATGATATCCCATGTGTTGATTGTGACAAGCCTGCAAAGTAGCCTCCGTGATGTTGTTGATTTGGGTGACTTAGTCATTTCTGCAAAGTCTGAAACTGATATATTGTGATGCTATGTAAACCTGTTGATACCATGAGTTCTATGCATAATCTGGAGATGTTCACTAAGGATATTTTGCTCAACATGTTATGTTCTATCCATCCATGCCACTTTTTGTATTTATGGAGTGCTCTAGCATGTCTTAAGCTTGCTCTACTTTTGCTATAAAATGTTCCTGGCAAATTGTTTACATGTTAATCAATGTTGCCATGGTCGTTGTTAGTGATCCAAGGATGCTATGAACTTGCTCTTGCCATGGTTAGCTTCGTGAACATGTCATCTTGCTATAGGTATGCTTGTTTTGTCATGCAATGCCTTGTGGTGAGTGATTCGTGCTCCCAAAGATGCCTTCATAATTCTGTTTATGCCATGGTATGCTTGTTTTGTCATGCAATGTCTGAACCTGGTAATAAAACTTTCTATGTTTACATGGGTGCCATCATATCTTTGTGCCTTTTTGGTTCATGATCAGTAAGGGACTTTTGTTCTTTGCAATTAGTAGATTCATTCCATGTCTTTGGTTTCCATGATAAGTGCCTGTAGAATGTTGTTTGATAGCTCTAAACTTTGCAACCTGATGTTATTTCTGTCATGTCCAGTGATTTCTGCTAAGTCTGTGAAACTGTTATTATTTGCAATCTTGCCATGCCCTTTTGAGTATGTTCTAGGGAATTCTGGAGATAGCTCAGTGTTCATGTGTAGTTACGCTTTACCTCTACATCATGTCCATGCCTTTTTTTCATGTTGAGGTGCTATAGCATGTTGTTTTGATGCTTGTAAGATGCCTAGTTGCTGATTTGGACAACTTGTCCTTTAAACTTGTTTCATGTGTATGTGTTGAACCGTTGCTCCGTTTTGAGTGTGCTCTACATGAAACTTGCTTAGTATTGCATGTAGTTTCATGTTACCTTGTTGCAATCATGTTTTGAGTGTGTTTGCTTAATGTTTGAATGCATTTTGCATCAATGCCATGTTTAACTTGTTTTGCTCATATCTTCTAGGCCGTAGCTCCGAATTAAATGAACTTTATATGTAACTTGACTAGAATTTCGTGTAGATAATTTCGGTTCATCTTAACTTGCTGTTTAACAAATTGAACATAAGGTTTATTCAGATCTGGTCCAATCTCGAAATTTGGATATGAGGACTTACCAGAATTGTTATGGGTTGTTTCCGGCCTCATTTAAACTTGCTTTGATGTGTTGCTCTTGTATGCATCATCTCTTGCCATGAGTAGCTTCATGTAGCCTTGTCATGCATCATACTTGGTTGAGCATCATGTCTTGTATGTCTCTTATGATTCGTTCGACCAAGCTTGGTTCGTCTTCGTGGCTTCATCTTCTTCATGGAATTAGTTCTTCTTCCTAGCAGGATTTCAGGCAAGATGACCGTCACCTTGGATCTCACTACTATCATTGTTATGCTAGCTGCTTCGTTCTTTCGCTATGCCGCGTTACCTACCACTTTCTTATCAAGCCTCCCAAATTGCCATGAAACTCTAACCTTTGTCTCCCTTCCTAGCAAACCGTTGTTTGGCTATGTTACCGCTTTTGCTCAGCCCCTCTTATAGCGTTGCTAGTTGCAGGTGAAGATGAAGATTGCTCCATTTTGGATTATGTTTATGTTGGGATATCACAATATCTCTTATTTAATTAATGCACTATATACTTGGTAAAGGGTGGAAGGCTCGGCCTTATGCCTAGTGTTTTGTTCCACTCTTTCCGCCCTAGTTTCCGTCATATCGGTATTATGTTCCCGGATTTTGCGTCCCTAACGCGGTTGGGTGTTATGGGAACCCCTTGACTGTTCGCCTTTAATAAAACTCCTCCAGCAAGGCCCAACCTTGGTTTTACATTTGCCTCACCTAAGCCTTTTTCCCTTGGGTTTCCGGAGCCCGAGGGTCATCTTTATTTTAGCCCCGGGCCAGTGCTCCTCTGAGCGCTGGTCCAAACCCAGCGATGTCCGGCGCCCCCTGGGCAACCAGGGTCTATGCCAACCCGATGTCTGGCTCATCCGGTGTGCCCTGAGAACGAGATATGTGCAGCTACTATCGGGCTTTGTTGGCACATCCGGGTGGTCTTGCTGGTCTTGTTTTACCATTGTCGAAATGTCTTGTAACCAGGATTCTGAGACTGATCGTGTATTCCCGGGAGAAGGAATATCCTTCGTTGATCGTGAGAGCTTATCATGGGCTAAGTTGGGACACCCCTGCAGGGTTAGAACTTTCGAAAGCCATGCCCGCGGTTATGTGGCAGATGGGAATTTGTTAATATCCGGTTGTAGTAAATTTGAAGTAAACTCTTCTAAAATACACCAATCGCGTGCATAACCGTGATTGTCTCTTTTCGGGGTGTTCGAGAGGAGAACACGGTTTTTGGGTTATGTTTGACGTAAGTAGGAGTTCAGGATCACTTCTTGATCATAACTAGTTGGCGACCGTTTTCTTAGCTCCTCTTCTCGCTCTTGTTTCATAAGTTAGCCACCATATATGCTTAGTCGCTGCTGCAACCTCACCACTTTATCCCTTCCTTATCCATTAAGCTTTGTTAGTCTTGATACCCATGGTAATGGGATTGCTGAGTCCCCGTGGCTCACAGATTACTACAACAACAGTTGCAGGTATAGGTTATGCGATGATCATGACGCGAGAGCGATGCTTACTTGTTTGGAGTTCTTCTTCTTCTTCGTCGATCTTGGGTTAGGTTCCTGGTCGGCAGCCTAGGCTAGTAGGGTGGATATTGTTTGAGTTTATGTTTATGTTTCATCCGTAGTCGGATGTTGATCTCTTGGATGATGTTGATGTATTCTTGCGGCATTTTTATGCCTTGTATGTATCGCCATCTATTATTTAATGTTGATGTAATGATATCCACCTTGCAAAAGTGTCTTGAAGATGCGCTTCTATCCTTGGTGGGACCTTCGAGTTCCTTTAGGATAGGGTCACATCTTGGGTGTGACAGCGGCGGCGGTGAGCGAAGGCAAGAGCTTGAGAAGGAGGAAGAAGGGGACGGCGGTTCCAAGATTGGGGAAAGCACGGAGGGTAAATGAGTAGCGCGCCTGCGGTTATTCCTTTTTACGGGGAAGGCGCGGGCCGCCTCTTTTCCCATTAACCATGATGTGACGCATGCGTGCGGGAACCGCCCCACGCATGACCCCCACGTCACGCACGACCCTCCATGTCGCGCGTTCAACATGGGTCATGGGGAAGCATAGCGGACGAAGAGTTACTGCGGTAAAATCCGCCCCACCTGCCCGCGCACCGTTCTGGGCCTGGCCCAACAACGCGTCGCGCTTATGAGTGGCCCAGGCCCGGGGGCTCCTGTCGGTGTACAAAAGTAGGGGCTCTCCTTTTGACCCCTTTAATTGTGCACGGGCAGTCAAAGCCGCGCGCCGCGGCCATACTAAGCAGGGCAGAGGGGGGAAGCCAGAGAAGAGCCGAAGCACAAGACAACCGAGACAACGACAAGACCAGAAACACAAGACATCAAGGGGGCGAGGTGGACTCCCCTGGCAAGACCCTTGCCGGGGCGGCCTCCGCGACCCCGGGAAGGGCCTTGCCGGGGCAGCTTGCCCAAAGCCAGCGGAGCGAGCCACCCTTCAGCCCAAGGGTTCCAAACGCCGCCACCAACTACATTGGAACCAAGGCTCGGGAGGCGCCTCTGTAGTGGCATGCAGATCTTCGTCAAGATCATAAACATATGAGATCAGATGAGGACTAGAAGACGGCGACCCTCGGCGGGATCCTAGCCGAGGAAATCCACAAGACCCACGGCAAGCGCCTTGTCGGGGCCGACTGCAACGCCATGGCAAGACCCTTGCCGAGGGCATCAGCGGGGCCATAGCCAGGCCCGTGTCAACCAAGACTCCACCGCCGTTCGCATGTAGCTGCCAGCCCAACCAGCTGGGCAGGCACCTGCGTGGTAACACGCGGCTTGTAGGCCAACTCAGCAAGCACCTGCATGGTGGCATGTAGATCTTCGTGAAGGCTCCACCACCACGCCACCTCAGCAGCCTACCTGCCTACATGGCGCCGCATGCATCGCTAGCCTGGGCGCGTGTCGAAGCGAGGCGGAGCGGTGACGGACGGGACGGGCCTCGTTCCCGTCCCCGATAAAGCTAATGGACACCTAAGTAGCACATTGAATGCGCTTTGTCCCGTAATGCCGAGCGATAAGCTCACACATTGTACGCCTTTCCACCTCCTGTGTGCCACTGTGGCAACCCCTTTTTCCTATAAAAGGAGGCCCGAGGCGACCAAGAGAGGGATTCGGCTCTTTTGAACTACTCGGCCACCGTAGCTAGTTCGACAGCTCAGGAACACTCTGAAATACATCCACCAAAGCAGGACTAGGGTTTTACGCATCCTCGCGGCCCGAACCTAGGTAAATGATCCTTGTGCTAGCTCCTAAACCTGCTCTTCTCACGACCCCGCGCTCGCCGACCGTAGAAGGGATCCTAGTGACCCTGTAGGTGTCATTTCCACCGAGAGGAACTTTGTGAGATAGGTTAGTATGATAAAGAGCAAACCATTTCACTTTGGTACTGTCAAAGAAAATATTCATAATTTTTTCCAGACAATGCCTACTGTATCATATCATTTCCACAATTTATATTGAGCAATATAAGACATAGAAACTAGAAAACAAGCAAACCATGCATACAAAACAGAATCTGTCAAAAACAAACAGTTATAATGATCTGGATAACTACCATACTTCTGCTACTGCAAAAATTATGAAAAAATTAGAACCATGTGAGAATTTTGTATATTAATATTATTCAAAAAATAATCAACTCAAAATCACTCTTATGTTAAAAATGTGAATTATTTTCTTGAGCGCAAAAGTTTCTGTTTTTCAGCAAGATCAAATAGCCTATCACCCAACATGATCTCAAAGGCTTTACTTGGCACTTTATTGAAACAAAGACAATAAAACATGATCACTACAGTAGCCTAATCATTTTAACACAAAAAAATAGTAGGTAAAATTGTTGGGTTATCTCCCAAAAAGCGATTTTCTTTAATGCCTTTTAGCTAGGCATGATGATTTCAATGATGCTCACATAAAAGATAAGAATTGAAACATAAAGAGAGCATCATGAAGCATATGAGTAGCACATATGAGTCTAACCCACTTCCTATGCATAAGGATTTTGTGAACAAATAATTCATGAGAACAAGAATCATCTAGCATAGGAAGGCAAAACAAGAAATACTTCAAAACTTTCAACACATAGAGAGGAAACTTGAGATTATTGAGATATGTAAAAGCATATGTTCCCCTCTCATAATAATTTTCAGTAGCATCACGAATGAATTCAACAATATAATTGTCACATAAGGCATTCTTTTCATGATCTACAAGCATAGAAATATTATTACTCTCCACATAAGCAAATTTATTTTCATGAATAGTAGTGGGAGCAAACTCAATAAAATAACTATGTGATTGAAAATAAAAATCATGATGACAAGTTTCATGGTTATCATTATTCTTTATAGCATACATGTCATCACCATAATCGTCATAGACAGCAACTTTGTTATCATACTCAATTGAAGCCTCATCCAAAATGGTGGATTCATCATTAAATAAAGTCATGACCTCTCCAAATCCACTTTCATCAATATAATGATCATAAATAGGAGGCATGTAATCATTATAACAAATTTGCACATCAAATCTTGGGGGACTAAAAATATCATCTTCATCAAATATAGCATCCCCAAGCTTGTATCTTTGCATATCATTAGCATAATGGATATTCAAAGAATTCATACCAACAACATTGCAATCATGTTCATCATTCAAATATTTTGTGCCAAACAATTTATTGACTTCTTCTTCTAACAATTGAGCACAATTTCCTGATCCATCATTTTCACGAAAGACATTTTAAAGATGAACAATATGATGTAACCTCAATTACATTTTTTTGTAGTTCTCCTTTTATAAACCAAACCAGTGATAAAACTAGAAACTAAAAGATTCAATTGCAAGATCTAAATATATACCTCATGCACTCACCTCCCCAGCAACAGCGCCAGAAAAGAGCTTGATGTCTACTATGTAACTTTATTCTCGTAGACACATGTTGGGCCTCCAAGCGCAAAGGTTTGTAGGACAGTAGCAATTTTCCCTAAGTGGATGACCTAAGGTTTATCAATACATGAGAGGTGTAGGATGAAGATGGTCTCTCTGAAAGGACCCTGCAACCAAATACAAGAAATCTCTTTTGCCCCCAACACACCCAATACAATGGCAAATTGTATAGGTGCACTAGTTGATGGTGATAAAAGTGTAATATGGATGGTAGAAATATATTGTTTGTAGTGCTAATATAATTGGATCATGTAACCATCCCTCAAAGTGCTATGAAGAATCACTCCAAAGTTCCTATCTAGTGGAGAACATAAGAATAAATTGTTTGTAGGGTACGAAACCACCTCAAAGATATTCTTTCCGTTTGATCTATTCAAGAGTTCGTACTAAAATAACACAAAGCTATTCTTTCGGTTCGATTATCCTAGAGTTCATACTAAAATAACACCAAAGAAAATTCATATTCATAATACTCAATCCAACAAAGAACTTCAAAGAGTGCCCTAAGATATCTACCGGAGAAACAAAGACAAGAACATGCATCAACCCCTATGCATAGATTACCCCAATGTCACCTCGGGAATCCTCGAGTTGAGTGCCAAAACATATATCAAGTGAATCAATATGATACGCCATTGTCACCACGAGTATTCATATGCAAGACATATATCAAGTGCTCTCAAATCCATAAAACTATTCAATTCGATAAAACGAAATCTCAATGGGAAAACTCAATTTAGCACAACAAGATAGAGAGGGGAAAACACCATATGATCTGACTATATTAACAAAGCCCGCGATCCATCAAGATCGTGACATCTCAAGAACGAGAGAGAGAGAGAGAGAGAGAGAGAGAGAGAGAGAGATTAAACACATAGCTACTGCTACAAACCCTCAGCACCGAGGGTGGACTACTCCCTCCTCATCATGGTGGCCGCCGGGAGGATGAAGATGGCCACCGGAGATGATTCCCCCCTCCAGTAGGGTGCCGGAATGGGGTCTAGATTGGTTTTCGGTGGCTACAGAACCTTGCAGCGGTGCAACTTCTGATCTAGGTTAACCCCGAGGGTGTTTGGAATATTTATGAATTTATAGGGTAAAGAGGGGGTGCGGGAGGCCACCAAGGTGGGCACAACCCACCTGGGAGCGCCTGGGGCCGGTGGGTTGTGCCACCTCAGGGCACCCCCAGGTGTTGCTCTGGCCCATTGGTTGTCTTCTGGTCCATTAAAAATCCACAAAAAGTTTTGCGGTGTTTGGACTCCGTTTGATATTGATTTCATGCGATGTAAAAAACAAGCAAAAAACAACAACTGTCACTGGGCACTGGGTCAATAGGTTAGTCCAAAAAGATGATGTAAAGTTGCTATAAAATGATTGTAAAACTTCCAAGAATGATAATAAAACATCATGAATACTTCATAAATTATAGATACGATGGAGACGTATCAGGGAACCACGTGTGAATGAATCAAAGTTCAACCATGACGCAGTGGCGTGTTTGTTTTTAATTTTTTTTCTTCAATGGCATGTACGCAATTTTTTTTGAATGGCTCGTGAATCGTGCATGTACTCAATGATGGAGCACGGGATGGAATGGTAGCCATGGACATGGTTGGCCCTTTTTGGAGACTACTACACTAGTACTTTGATGTCCGTTTTAAAAAACTACTACTTTGATGTGTCCTGTCAACTCGCAGAACGGTGAGAAGCTTGCTTAATTACTCTGCCCTCTGCATAGCCCAAACTTATTGTACTAGTAGTTGGAGTATGGGAGCACCTAATATTTCCCTGTCCGGACCGATCCCAAGCTGGCTTCTCACCTTCCTGGTCCACCAAAAATGCCTCCCCCCTCCCGCACGCGCTTCCCACCCGGCGCAAGCTGAGCCCGCCGCTCCACATTGATGACAAGTCAGGGCGGTGCGACCTCTCACTGCGTTCGTCGTTGAAGCGGCACACCGGCCGATGGCGCCGCCTGCTGCATGCCCGGAATTTTAGACTACTCACAGTGGAGAGTAACTTTAGAGAAAGTGCAATAAGGTGACATAAGCAGGCTATAAGGATTTAAATATAGTATTTGTGCTTAGTTGAAGGAGAGAGAAGAGGAGAGAGAAGAGAAGCAGGTTGTAGCACGAGGTCGAACATACTTTATGAGACAAAAGGTGGGGCCATTTATTAATGATATACTAGTATACTAAAGGGACTAACTATTGTACTAGCTGGCTATTAGGTTGGCTCTAGATGATGTGCCAACTTCATATAGCCGGATGTTGGCTATACTATTAACCATGCTCTTAGAGCATGGTGTGGTGTGAATGGGACTAAAGTTTAGTCCCATACTGCTAGGTGAGTGTGAGTTGCACCACTTTATAATGTGATCTATTA
The DNA here is from genome assembly GCA_021605205.1 of Aegilops longissima. NCBI lineage: Eukaryota > Viridiplantae > Streptophyta > Magnoliopsida > Poales > Poaceae > Aegilops > Aegilops longissima. The sequence goes on from CM038679.1 coordinate 189,667,722, forward strand.
CACCATTTGCATGAGCATGATAATAGGAAACCTACACTCGCGCTCTTCAGGAATGAGCCTGTCCAAGGACAAAAGCTATGCACGTGGTCTATATTTTTGTTGGTCAGAAAATTTATTAAGTCATTAATTAATACTTAACGGACGCCTTAATTACTCATCCATTTCCGATTTTTTGGATAGTGGGGCTATTATTGACTTGTACGTGGGCTTTGGGCCAAAGGCCTACTATTATACTTGCTCTTACTCGCACGACCGACCTGACAGGCTCTACCCTAGCCACCGTTGTATCATATGGTTTCGCACCGTTCTAGATCATAGAGCAACCATGCAAGTCTTCTCCATCCCTCCTTCCGGCATGCACCGCGAGAAGGGACAGCAGTCCTTCGAAACCCCTTCTTTCGTGATCCTGTACGGGAGAGGGGCAATCAAGTTTTTGGGGAGCGCACTCATGCTACTACTGCCAGCGATGACTTCCTCAACGACAACCTTCTTCCCCGACCTCGGTAACCTCTTCATCAACGACATGAGTGACAACATCAACCACATCGGTTCTGCTCCCGCTGCACAGTATGTGATTCTGTCCTCCTGGTTTAGTCCGCATCATTACTTTGATCTTTGCAATTGTCGTCATGATCTATTTACTGTTGATTCAGATTAAATCTCATAGTAAATTTCTCATATATTCATAAATCCAATCCAAAAACCCAATTATAGGCAATTTACTCCGAGTGGTTTTGCTGCGCTTTTGAAGCCGCCTACCTTTAAGGGGGTGCAATATAAAAGATGGCGCACGAGAGCAGTATACTGGTTTCAGATCATGTACTGCTATGACGCCACTAAGGGCAAGCCTGAGTGCGATCTTAATCCTGCACAGCAGGAAGCTTTTGAGAACATCGATACCCTCTTTAAAGCCTCCCTTCTGAGTGTTCTTGAAGATTCCATTGTGGATTCATATATGTCGTTTGACAGCGGCAAAGACATGTGTGGTGCGCTCGAGGCCACGATTGGGGCCTCGGGCGCTGGCAGCGAGTTGTACTTCATGGAGCAATTCTGTGACTACGAGATGCCTGATGAGCGCTCTATTGTTCAGCTCATGAGATATGGTCACTCGCTAAGGAACTTGAGTACTTTAAGTGTGTGTTGCCAGACAAATTTGTTGCTGGGACCATCATTGCCAAGCTTCCACCTTCGTGGAACAATTTTGCTACTTCTCTGAAAAACAAGAGACATGATTTTTCCGTTTCAGATCTCATTAGCACTCTTGATTTTGGAGAGAAGGTGAGAGCAAAAGGCACACGAGCTCGAGTCGCCGAGGGAGCTTCTAGTGCCCACATGGTACACGAGAAGAACTTCTAGCCCAACAAGCCCCAAAACAACAAGAACAAATCTTAGGGGAAAGGCAAGTCTGATGCAAAGAATAAGCCAACACATGCTACCAACTTCAAGATGAATTCTCACAAAAAGGGGAAGGGACACAAACCTTAATTTTGGTAGCACCGCACAAAATTATATGGCTGCATCTACCTGATGTCAGCTAACATCATGGTGCTCCAGGTATTCCTACATTCGTAACTAGGTACAGTGACCACCACAAGATGAAATAGGCTTATTCGTACATTGACTTGCTGATTGCAGTGCAGAAGGATCCTGTCATGTGTGGAGGAGCAAACAAGCAGTGCAGCTGGATAGAAATTCCTCCATGGCATGCGATGAGACCCGAAGGTGGAAATCAACTAACGACATGAAATTATATATAATCTTCCTCAGGCAGGTCAGTATTCCCTTCATCCGGATGATCATGTTTTGTCATGCCGAGCTATTGATATGTGCTACTGTTTTGCAACACCATTTAAGTATAGCTATTGTTTTCCTATCTTTTTAGATTCAGGACATTGAAGATGATTTCAGGGGAACTGCACAATATGGTCTGATGTTGAGTCATCTCTATTACCTCCTGTGTTTGGTGCAAATGTGTCAGATCAATTGCAAGGTGAGGCAGCCAGCTAGCTGTGGAGTTGCCAACATGCTCAAAGTGCTCGCAACATTGATAAGAAACAAGCATGCCCAGGAAATTAATGTGTGTGCAGGAAGGCCATTTGCTCAGAGAAGCATCGTTCGTTTTTCTTTATTTCTAGACCTTCTCACAGCTTTGTATTGGTTATAGTATGGTGAATAATTGAGATGCATAAACATGCTGAACTTTTGTGCTTGTGAATGTTAGTATGCATACCGTATCTTCCGAAGCTTTGTTTAATGTGAATATTGACTAGCCTATGAACCTTTACAATCTAGTAAGTATATTATAGGCCTGTTGTTTGACACCTCATTTTGCCGCGCTACGACCAGTGTGAGTGTCTGCATGCAGTACCAGATCCTCTAATTTGGTGGATGCCAGGCCGGCCAGAGAAGGAGCTATAACCTTTTTCCAAGTTGAAAAAGGTTACCGATGAGTAGCCATAAGCTGGAGGCATCTATTTTTTTCTTTCGAATGGGCAATAAGCTGGAGAGCTGGAGGGTGTCTCCAATGGGCTGCATCTAGTACAAGGCCGTCCAGTACAAAACACGGGCAGCTGACTAGGTTGATACAAAAGCCTATCCATCTTAAAGCCCATTTGTTTTTGTTTTTTGCGAGGAAAAGCCCATATTTTTTGAAGAGGGGCGATCCCAGAAAAACCCTCCTTCCTCCTTGCCTCCACTTATTACTGCAGCTCGCTCGACTCTCCCGCTTCCGCCTCCCCCCAATTGTCCCCGCTCCCCATCTTCCTCTCTCGTACAGAAAACCCTCGCTCACCTTCTTCCCCACTCATACAGAAAACACCTGCTCCTCTTCTTCCTTGCTCCTATAGAAAACCCCAGCATCCTTCTTCCCCACTCGCGCTGCCACTAGGCTCGTCTCTCACTACTCTGCTCAAACCTGTGAGCTCGGTGCAACACCCGCAAAGAAAATGGAGTTGGCTGGCCCCAGCGCTAAGAAGATGAGGCTCCCGCCAGCGGCGACGCTGGTTGTAGATCCTGCACCCGGCAGCGCGGGGAGAAGAGGCGAGCCCCCCACCCGGATTTGAGGAACGCGTAGAATCTCCAGTGGACCGCATCAGCGATCTCCCAGACGACATCCTTGGGGAGATCATCTCCCTTCTCCCCACCAAGGATGGCTGTTGTGACGCCCGGATAGTTAAGCTACAATAACCATCTACTAATGATGCCACGTTACCACAATTACTGTTGTTAGTTTCACGATGATTTAAATCTCGTTCCGAATTCAAATTCAAAATCTAGTCAAACGGTAAAAGTTTTGAAAAGTCAAATCTAAAATGTTCAAAGTGTAGCAAATAAATCATAGATGATTATGGTAGTGGATCCAAATTAACATACAATGTTTAAATGCACTAGATAATAGGAGCAGTCGCTGAAACAATTATTTAAACGTCTCTTAAATAATTAAATTATTGAAAACTACTTTTTATAACTAGAAAAATAATTGTGGCAGTGGAATAATTACATCTACTAAATTAGAAACAACTTTTGTATTTTACTAAAACTAAAATAAATAGAAACTAAGTTAGAAAGGAAAAATAGATAAAAGGAAAAGGCACAAAATAGAAAACACAAAAAGGGAACCCCCCCCTTTGGGCCAACTGCCCGACTAATAACCGATCGGCCCAGCTGCCCCCTCTCTGGCCTTCAAGGCCACCTACCCAAACCCTAACCCCTCACCCGATCTCACTTCCCCCACTCCTCTCCCACGTCCCACTCCTCACTCTGCCTCCCTCCCCGATCAAAATCGGTATCGGGGGCACCGAACCCGGCGCCCCATCGCGACCCCCCGACCTCGCCTCTGCCCCGTCGGCAGCCGGCGCCCCCTTCGCTCGACGCCGCAGCCCATCGCCGTGCCACCTCGCCGCCGCGTCCACGACCGTGCCGTCGCTGGACCCCGCGCGGAGCTACCTCGACCCCTCCTCCTCGACCTCGCATTGCGGGAGCGCCCGTCTTCGTCCTCCTCCACGACTGGCCTCCTCATGCCTCGCCGCCCCGCTTCTCTTCAACGCCGGTGAGGTCACCGGCCTCCTGCTCCCCCTACACGCCATCGTCGATCCGACCACCGCGCCGACGCACGCCCCTGACCACCGCCCCGTACGCGCACCGACCGTGCTCACCGTAGCCTCATCCCGCCCGGCGTGCCGTCGCGCGCGCCTGCAGCCGCGCTGAGCCACACCTGCCATGCTGCTCCTCCCCGTTGTGCTTGCATCTGCCGTGGCCCGCACCGCCGCAACCTCACCTGCTGCCTCCGCCGCCAGCCTCACGCTCCACCCCGCGGCAGACGCCCTGCTCCGCCTACCCCGCCGCCGGCCTCGACCATGGCCTCGCGGGGGCCAGGTCCGGCCACCGCGCCCCTGCCCCTCCCCTGTGCGTGTTCGTGCACAGGAGGGAGGTGGTTTGACCCACTCACAGGTGGGGCCCTCCCCCTGTAAATCAGATAAAAAGAAAAGAGTAGAGAAAAACAAGAATGGAAAATAAAAGAAATAGTAAAGTGGATTAATTAATTAATTTGTAATAAAATTTGTTTAATTAATTAACCTTGCTTAATTTGACATGATTAACTAGGTTAGGTGTTTAAGCCTATTTTAGTTAAATTGTGACTATGACAGTGGGTCATGCATGTCAGTTGACCAGTCAAACACCATGTTGACTGCTGACATCTTGCGGATGTCATGCTGATGTAGTAAATCTGTTTTTGAAATAAACTAAATCTGCTGATTACAAAAATGTAATAAAACTTTGAAAATTAATATAATATAAACCGTACTTCAGATGAAAATACTTTGTACAGAACGACGAGACGAATCCGGATACGCAGCCCGTTCATCCGCCACACACCCCTAACATATCGAACACGCAACTTTCCCCCTCCGGTACATCTGTCCGAAAACGCGAAACACCGGGGATACTTTCCCGGATGTTTCCCCCCTTCGCCGGTATCACCTCTTAATGCGTTAGGGCACACCTAACACCGCTGTTGTCTTTGTCATGGATCGTTATGCGTCTGTTTGCATTGTATTCATTGTTTCTTCCCCCTCTTCTCTCTGGTAGACTACGAGACCGACGCCGCTGCCAAGGTGCCCGTCCGACTTCTGTTGTTGCGACCCTCCTTCTTGCCGAGCAACCAAGCAAGCCCCCCTTGATCACCGGATATCGCCTATTCCTTCTCTCTCTGCTTGCACTAGAGTAGTGTAGCCTGTTACTACTTTCGGTTAATCCTATTCTGCTGCATAGCCTATCATTGTTGCTACAGTTGTTACCCTTACCTGCAATCCTAAATGCTTAGTATAGGATGCTAGTATTCCATCAGTGGCCCTACACTCTTGTCCGTCTGGCATGCTATATACTACTGGGCCGTGATCACTTCAGGAGGTGATCACGGGCATATGCTATATACTTTATACTGTTACATTACTTATGATACAGTTTAGAGATTGGGGCTGAAAGGGAAGGTGGCTCCATCCCGGTAGAGGCGGGCCTGGGTTCCCGACGGCCCTCGACTGTTACTTTGTGGCGGAGCGACGGCGTAGGTTGAGACCACCTAGGAGAGAGGTGAGCCTGACCCTGGTCGGCGTTCGTGGTTACTTCATAGTAACACGTTTAACGAGATCTTGGTATTTGATCAGAGTTGGGTCGTTGACCTTATACGCACTAACCGCCACGTGGGACAAGATATGGGCAACCGGCGTCGTGGTATCAGCCGAAGCTCTTTTTGATGTCAGCAACTGAGCGGCGCGGGCCGCATTGGACCGTAAGCTCGTGCTAGTATTAAGGGGGCTAGGTCTGCTTCTGGCCGCGTATAAAACATGCAGGTGTGCAATGGGCGATGGGCCCAGACCCCTGCGCATAGGATTTAGACCTTCGTGCTGACCTCTCTGTTGAGCCTAGGTGGGGCTGTGACGTGTTGATCTCCCGAGGCCGGACATGACCCAGGAAAGTGTGCCCGACCAGAGGAATCAAGCGTGTCGGGTAATGTGGTGCACCCCTGCAGGGAAGTTTATCTATTCGAATAGCCGTGTCCACGGTAACAGACGACCCGGAGTTGTACCTTGACCTTATGAAAACTAGAACCGGATACTTAATAAGACACACCCTTCCAAGTGCCAGATATAACCCGGTGATCCCTCTCACACAGGGCGACGAGGGGAGGATCGCCGGGTAGGATTATGCTATGCGATGCTACTTGGTGAACTTACCATCTATTCTGTTCTACATGCTGCAAGATGGAGGCTCCCAGAAGTGTAGTCTTCGACATAACTAGCTATCCCCCTCTTATTCTAGCATTCTGCAGTTTAGTCCACCGATATGGCCCTTTACGCATATACCCATCCATATATAGTGTAGCTCCCTTCTTGCGAGTACTTTGGATGAGTACTCACGGTTGCTTTCCTCACTCTTTTCCCCTTACCCTTCTAGCTGGTTGTCGCAACCAGATGCTGGAGCCCAGGAGCCAGACGCCACCGTCGACGACGACTCCTACTACACCGGAGATGCCTACTACTACGTGCTGGCCGCTGACGACGACCAGGAGTAGTTTAGGAGGATCCCAGGCAGGAGGCTTGCGCCTCTTTCGATCTGTATCCCAGTTTGTGCTAGCCATCTTATGGCAACTTGTTTAACTTATGTTTGTACTCAGATATTGTTGTTTCCGCTGACTCGTCTATGATCGAGCACTTGTATTCAAGCCCTCGAGGCCCCTGGCTTCTATTATGATGCTTGTATGACTTATTTTATTTTTAGAGTTGTGTTGTGATATCTTCCCGTGAGTCCTTGATCTTGATCGCACACATTTGCGTGTATGATTAGTGTACGATTGAATTAGGGGCGTCACAAGTTGGTATCAGAGCCGACTGCCTGTAGGAATCCCCCTTTCCAACTCCTTGGCCGAAGTTGAGTCTAGTCATTGCAAAACCTTTACTAACATGGCTGTGTGGCCTATGGGCCCACGTCGCCATTGGGTGGTATTAAGATCTTTTATTCCTCGTCTATACTCTGGGACTCTGATCTCTCTTCTATTCGGGTTAAATGATTTTACTAACTCTGACTCTAGGTTCTCATAATTACTTCCTCCCAAAGAGCCCTTCATTCCAGATGATCGGTTGGTGCACCAGAAGATTTGGAATATACTCCCGATGTTCTCTCGAGACTTTGTGCCACCACTTTTGCTATTCCCGACCACCGATAAATCCTTATGGATAACTTCTTACCCTTTCCATTCTTACATTCATCCCTAGCTACTCTTATCATTACAAGATGCATCGAATTGTTCTTTGACTTTTAAGAATCTCTTGAGCCATTGCATTACAGATCTTTGCCGCCTGAATACCCCTATGGATTATTCTCGCACTTATCGAGTATCCGCTTATCCCTAGATGATTCATGTATTTCACAAAATTCTTCGAAATACCATTCGGTCTTTCAAAAATCCTGAGCAACCTATTGCTGCTGAAATTCTTGCTTGCTTGCGTTCTGGTTAATACCATAAATCTCCTAATCTTATTGGCATCCCTCGTCGTTTTCATTTTGAGTCTGTTGATTCAATATGTTGCGAATGCTCGCAATCCTCAATCATATCCTAGAATTCATCCTTCCGGCTCAGACGTCATTTTTAACATGAGCTGGATCTCGACCAATCAAATTGTCGTCGGTTGTACCCCTAAGCTTACTCCAGTTATCCTTCCTTAATCAGAGCGTTTGCTTCTGATCCCTTGATTTGGAAATCATAAATTCCTTTGCATCTGAACTTTGAATTAGTCATTTGTTTCAATAATCCAGTGCCTTTGCATTGTTTATTCATTTGATTGTGCCGGTACTCACATTAACAATGTTAGGACCACCGGAACCTTTGTTGGGTTTTACCCGACAGCGTCCTTCCTATTCAATCACTTGGGAAGTTCTTTCCCTAATACATAATGCCCTTAGTAAATCCTATTCTCGGATTTGGCCAACCATGCTCTATTTTTGAGTTGGTAATAATTACTCTCGAAGCTTGTGGTATATGTTCCTATGATGCCCCGATGGGTTGAACCAATGTCTTCCCTAATCTGTATGAACCCGGGAACTTCTACGGGTCATACTCTACTGGTGTTATGCCAGTTAAATTTCTACACTACAACTTTGTCGAAGGCGAGGTGTGATTGAAAGGTTATACATTGGAGAAGTGGGAGTCGACCTTGAACTTTATGTTCATGCCCATGGAAACGATGTTGAGCTTATCGTGATAGCTTCTCGTAACAATAATTATTCACTTGGCATAATTTGATCTTGTATCTATGATTTTGTCCTTTAAAATCATGGTTCCGACCATGATTGTTCTTCTTTGATACCTATCTCAGACAAGTTAAAAGTACTTGCCTTCTGCAGATCATTATGTCTGCTCAACCTCTAATTTGATCTACCTTCGAGTATTACACCTGGTATCTCGAGGATATCAACCCATTGCAATTCATCTTATGAATTTCTGATGAAGTAGTACCTTTCCCCGTCATAGTCACTCCACGGGTTCTGGGTTGTCATCAACCGAGAACACCGATTTGTGAATCGAATCAACACTGAGATTCAGTACTCTCAGTACTTTGTTGTTGAAAAGTTTAATACTCCATCACGTCACTCCTAGCCTGATCGGCTACATCATTATCGTGATAATTTAACTATGCTACCTGGTCCTTAATCCTGGAGCACAACTTTCGATGATGAGCTAAGCTTACGTCAATTTCCTCGTCTTATCATTCCACCTCGAACAACAAGCTTGATTTCGAGTTGGTGTCGTATCCGTGGTTCAAATAATCTTTTGCTGCATCAGTCCTTTTACTTGATGTAGTGGATGTTCGATTACATCTTCATGAGATTTCTCGACAAATGTGTCATGATCATCATCAGCATTTTGAGTTGTTTCAAGATATTTATCAAACTCTTGATGAGAAATACCATCCTTGCCCTCGATGATTTGTGTTATCATCGACAACATCCTTGTCTTCCCTCGACACAAATGAGTTCATGTTTTGGATTGAATCTTGAGTTCCTTGCTATCCAGCATTTGTTCTTCTTTACCTTGGACTATTTCTGTCTTTTATGTCCAGAACGTGGCGAGAATTTCACCACCTAATAAGAATTCTAGATACAAGTGATACTTCTCGCCATCGCCATTCTTTCTTGGTCCCCCGTGTTGTTGCTAACCGAAATATAGGCAAATGAACTATGATGTGTGAATTCAAAACTTCTAGCAACCCTATTGTTCTGAAGTCAATTGCCAATAGTTTCATTCTAAGTCTTTTGGTCATCGAATCACCATTCTAACTTTGATCGTGCTACTTGGTCCATATTCCAGGGCACTTTCGTTCAATGTTTATTGCTGTTGTTTTCCTTGAGCATACCTCATTATATCATTTGATCTGACAAACGTTATCTCCTTGTTAACCTAATTGTGGAAATCCTTTTTGTTGGAAATCTTGATGAATTGTCGCTCAGACCATCAGCCACCTCCTCATCCTCTCCTTGGTTTCATGATGAACTCTTGTTTTGGAACTCGCTCCCATAGTTCATTTCCTGAGAATCTTACATTGTCATCTCGTCCATTTGTGTTGCACCTTTTATTCTCAGGCATCGTAAGTCAGAGGTATCTTGACACCAACCGGATCTGAACCTCGGACATATATGATGGTTGGAACATATTTCCAAGAGTTATAACATTGGTCTTTATATGACTCGGTAAGGTGATGTCATGCCTAGCACGCCTGACCGGAGGACCTATTATTATAGTTTCCTTTTTAGCAAGGTTATCCATTATTCCCTGAGGAAATTGTAAGACTTATTCTATAAGTTGTTCCTGATGGATCCTTTTTGTTTCCAAAGTCTGATCTTCACCTGTTGACCATGTCAATGCTATCTCGAAGCATGTCTATGGTACTCCAATTTTAAACAGGAACATTTGAAGCCCAATGCTAAATGTTTGCGGCTCAATTATCCAAACACCACTATATGGGTTATGTCATGAAAATTCTCTCCCCTACCTAAAGAGTTTTCTACATTATATCCTGTCATGGATATCATGTTCTGCTTGTCCTTGGGAAGGATATACCCCTGGATTATGTGTTTTAACACATTTTCCTTTCCATTGTTCTGTTTAATCTGATATTCATAATTTCCTTTCCCTTGTTTGTTTTAACCTTTCTTGTGATCTATATGATCTAAGCAGTAATATTCCCCTGCTTATGTAAACCCCTCGTTGTACAATTCTGTCAGCAAGACCCTGTTAATATTGTTGATGACATTCCGGTAGCCACCAATGGACGATAACTTTGCCTATTGGTCCGCCTCGTTGAACGAGCAGGAAAATGGTTCTCTTCATCCCTCGCCCTTGGTACTGATGTTGTTGTCGACAGAACTGACAGGCTATCCTCTGACATACCTTGCTTACATGATCGTGCAAGACGTCCTCGCTCTTCCTACTTTTAACCCACATGGTGGGCCCATAACCCACAGTTCCCAGGATCGAAACCTGACTCTCCTGTACACCCTGTTGTCAAAGTTATTCCTCGCGCTTGACTTATTATGTAATTCACGGGCCACCTGCCAAGTGACCTATTCTGGTATCAGATGCAATACTTATTCTCGCTGCTCTGAACCCCCTTAACCTTCTGATTAGGCCAACCAACGATTGCCTACCCATTGGAAACTTCTCATGGTACCTTCTTACTTTGCTCTCGATAATGTCTTAAGTTTCAAATCAAGAGTTACTTCCCGCCACCTTCCCTGATGTTATCTACCAGATAAGCAACACTGTAGCGACCCGTTCTTCCGGAATACCCCCTTATCCTTTCATAAGTATGATAGAGTTCCTAAAGAAAGGATGCCTACTTCATCATGATGACACGAAGCAGAGAAATGAAGACATCAATGAAAGGGATTAACTTCTTCGAGAAGAGCAGCCAAGACCGAGAAGATCCGTTAGAATATCGTAACCAGACCTTTCCCCCTTGCTCTAACTCTTAAATCTCGGGACGAGATTTCTTGTAGTGGAGGAGAATTGTGACGCTCGAATAGTTAAGCTACAGTAACCATCTACTAATGATGCCACGTCACCACGATTACTGTTGTTACTTTCACGATGATTTAAATCTCATTCCGAATTCAAATTCAAAATCTAGTCAAACGGTAAAAGTTTTGAAAAGTCAAATCTAAAATGTTCAAAGTGTAGCAAATAAATCATAATGATTATGGTGGTGGATCCAAATTAACATACAATGTTTAAATGCACTAGATAATAGGAACAGTCGCTGAAACAATTATTTAAACGTTCCTTAAATAATTAAATTATCCAAAACTAATTTTTATAACTAGAAGAATAATTGTGGCAGTGGCATAACTACATCTACTAAATTAGAAACAACTTTTGTATTTTAATAATAACAAACTGAGATTGGTGCCATGGCTCCTCTCCCACCCACCCACCCTCCCCTCCCACAGCCTAGGTTTTCCGACGATCTACACTTCTAGCCAGTGAATTGTGGATCTTCCCCGCTCATCTACTCCGGCGTGCTTTGATCTACACGACTACTCCCATCTCCTATGGGTACCTCTGGTGGATCAACGTTGGATTTGGATTTCTCGGCAGGTTCCATCTTTGCAGATAAGGTTTTCATTTCTTGTGGGAGATTTGTTCATCCCTCGGATGACACGAGCCATTTCATTATGGTTGTGTCCTTTAGCCGACATGATTTCTGTCTTGATGAGGATTCTGTTGCGGCTGCACTGGAATCAGCGATTGGGGGATCAGCCATTGATTTGTCGGTTCAACTCATCAAGGGCAAGGTATTTTCTTTCATTGTTTCCTGCAAGCAAGTTGGCCTTTGTGTACTCCAGTTGAGATCTTTCGCATGCCCGCATTTCAAATGCTATTTTCATCTTTGAGGGAATGGTGGTCCGAATTGGAAACGTGAGTTAGAGATCTGGAGAAAGGAGTGTGATGATGAGTGGATTATGGCTAGTCCCTCCAAAAAGCGTGCTACTTTGGGTTTGATTGCTATGCATAAACCACCATCAAAGTCTTCTCTTAGATCGGGTTCATCGACAAGGAAGAATATCTCCTTTGCCACGTTCCAGCAGTATCCAGCTTGTAAGGGTTATAGATACCCAGCTACTCAGCTCTGTGTTGATACGGTTTCTGAGGCCGGCTATGAACTTAATCCTAGTGAGAAGGTGATCATGCCATCACCGTCGGCGAGCAACCTCCAGTGGACAGTGGCGACGCCACCCATCTCTTTGGGAACGATCAATGTCCCTGCCAAGAATACTGCCGTGATATCCGGAACTACACCGATCTCTTTAGGTAATGAGTTGCAGGTTACGTATGATACCGTGTCATCTGGTTGCGTTGCACCGGAATCCCCAGCCCAACATCGATTACCGGCCCAATATGGCTCTCCAATCCCATGTACGAATTCTTCGGCCCAATCTACGCCCCAACCATCAGTGGCTATCTTGGATAATTCTGTTTCTGCGATTGGAAATTATTCTCAACTGATTATGGATGCTGACCGGCCGGACTCTCCTGGTGTTTCTGCTAGGGTTAATGATATTATTGATGATATTGTGTTCAACATTTGGTAGTGCCAGAACTGCTTATCTATGTGTCATCATACCAGCTCGTGCACCAAGCAGGTCTGTTGCCGTCGATGCTTTAGATTGGGCCACAAGGCCATGGGATGCTCTGACTCTGCTCCTTCCCTGGCTTACAAGTGGGTCCCATGAGTCAATCCTGATTCTCCGGGATGGCCAGCGGAGATATACTCGCCCGGTGCCTTAGTTTCCCCCTCACATAACCCTCTGGGGACTTTGTCCAGTCCCATCACACCTGCCACCCCATCGCTTCCGCCATTGCCCGCCGAGCCACCGCCCACCACGCCATCACCACCTACCTCGACACCGGCGCCCAACTTAGCTCCACCATTATCCACCGCGGCTCCTACCCCGCCATCAGCTCACTCACCGCATCCAGCAATGGCCACCTTCGCCCTTGACCCCACGCCTTTCGTCCCGCCGGGTTTCGTGATCATCGACGGTGGTCCGCGGTGACTTCCGCGCACCTTCTACTCTCTAGCAGTGTCTCCTGATTGTCAGCATGAAGAGTACGCCATTGACATCGTCGAGCCTACTCCTATGCCCGAAGAAGTTCCCATCTTCAGAAATATGGTCAGTGATTTTGTTATCAACAATCTTGGCCGCGCCGTTCTTGATGCTCAGCCTTGGATTCAAGGAGTTGGACTCTTGTGTTTCCGTAGTCCGGTTGCTAGGCAAGCTCTTGTAGATCACCCTCCGTTTGAACTTGACAATGATAGATTTGTTCGATTTGTGCCACATGATGAGGGTATCAATTACAGAGCTATTCAAGGTTTTCGTCGGGGTTGGGTTATGATTGTTGGAATACCCCTGGATTATAGGCGCACACAGTATATTGCAGATGCAATCAGCACTTTTGGCCGTTTCCATCACTGGCACCAGGATGATCCTCTGCTTGTTCGTACTTTGGCGTACGTTTCTTTTCTGGCGACTACCTTAGTGCCGCGTGATGTGGTCTATCGAGAGTTTGCTGACTTTGGGGTTTTTCGCATACCTTGGTCTGCTCTGATATACATATTCTCCACAGACTTTGCTGATATCTTGCCACCTGATGAGGATCCGATGCCCTTCGATGGAAACCCTCACCCACTACCTGGGCATCTGCAATTTCATAACCGTAACTGGGTTATGCCTGAATTTCCTGAAATTGGTTGGGATGAGCTACCACCACCGGCTCACGATCATGCACCACCCCACCAGGAGGCTCCACATGATGATCTGCATGTGCAGCAGGAGCTTGTGGATGAAAATCATGTTGAGGCGAACCAGTCGCAAGAATAAATCATTCTGCAAGTATAAGATGATTCTGTTAATGCTCAACCAGTAGATGATATGGTGATCTTCCAGCAACCAGCGGCCCCTATGCAGCCTCCTCCTCATATTGGGCAAGTTCTCACTGTATTTGGCCCTGTTCTGCCCCCAGTTATGCAATGGCAGCGCACCTTCCAGAAGTTCTTGCCAGCTATTTTCACTGCTGAAATCCCAAAGTTTGTGTTCAAGACTGAATTTGGGTCTCTACTGCTGACTAAGTGCTCATGGGATATTTGTTACAATGGAGCAGATATCAACTTCTCTCTGCAGCCTCCATCAGAATCCTCTTTCAGCCTTCCATGCCAGGCTTCTCAAGTTAGGAGACCAGTTGCAAGGGCTCTTTGCTTTGATGATCTCTCTGAACCTCTCACTGAGTCCTTTGAGTTCACTGTTGTCCCTGAGGTGACCACCAAGCGTGGCCGGAAACAGAGGTTCGCTAAAATTTTAGTGGACACGGAGGTTTGCCGCAGTGCATGTCTAAGCGTGTTACGTGATGGCTACCACAGAACCACAAGTAGAGGCTCTCAACAGATCAAGACCCAGCATACTTTCAAGAAGCGGAGAACTAGCTCTTCACAGCCTGATGGAAACCCGTCAGTGCCTCCACCAATGCCTGTTACTGATCTTCAGTGTATCGGGGCAGGACTGCGCATTGCTCCTGAGAAGATCTCCAAGGATAAGCTTGAGGCTGATCCTTCTACCTCCTCCAACAGCAAGAGTTCTGATGATTAGTTGCATCGGACAGCTTTATGGTCCATGGCGTACCGCTTTATTTATGTTTTCATTTTGGGTTCTCCCTCCCATAGCTATGCTTAGCTGGTCAGTGTAGGCCATTGCGTGATCTACTTTTGTTGCTTTCTATTATGGTTTGTAATGAATCAGTCCGGGTTTAAAGACTGGAAGGTTTTATGTTGGAACGTGCGTGGTCTTAATTCTGAAGCACGACAATTAGCGGTTAAACAAAAGATTGATGAAAGTGGCTGCTGTCGTAGTGCATCTCCAAGAAACAAAGTGTATGCATATTGATCACAGGTTTATTAGGAAGTTTTGTCCATGATGCTTTGATAATTTTTCGTATGTGCCTTCGGTGGGTGCCTCGGCTGGTATGGTCATCATTTGGAACTCCTCTTTCTTTGAGGGTAAATTAATTGAGGCAAGGCCTTATAGTATTATTCTGGAATTCCGCTCTAAGCATACTTCTGAAGTTTGGACCCTAGTGTCAGTTTATGGCCCATGCCAGGGTCCGGCCCGCGATGATTTTGTGCAATTGTTATACAACCTTGACATCAACTGTGATGATAATTGGCTGCTTTTGGGCGATTTCAATTTTATGTTGTCGTTGGAAAATCGTAACCTACCTAGGGGTAATGTCAGTGACATCTTTTTGTTTAATGAAGTGATTGGCCACTTGGGTCCTGTTGAACTACCAATTAAGGGACGGAAATTCACTTGGTCAAATATGCAAACTGAACCTTTACTTGAACAGATTGACTGGTTTTTACTTCTGTTGCATGGACTTCGGATCATTTCAACATGCTAGTATTGCCGCTTGCACGCACGGCCTCTTATCATGTCCCGTGCGTGGTCTCAATTGCTACTGCTATTCCTAAGGCAAAAGTCTTTTGCTTTGAAAATTATTGGAAATATTTGCCTGGCTTTTACGATTGTGTTGGTCAAGTTTGGAACAAGTCTGTGGCCAGATCCTCGGCTGCCTTAACTATTTCTTCTAAATTCAAGGCACTTCGATATGCCCTCAAGAAATGGCACCTCAATCTGTCCACAATTAACACGCTCATTTCAGACTGCAACAAAGTGATTCTATACTTTGATGGACTGGAGGAGATTAGGCCTTTGACTAGGCCGGAGTTTAATTTCAGGTGAATTGTGAAATTGCATCTGGAGGATATCTTACATTGGCAATTTGTATATTGGAAGCAACGTTGTACTATATGAAGCATTAAAGTTGGTGAGGAAAATTCGAATTTTTTCCATGCCATGGCCACTGAAAGGTTTTGGAGAAACACAATTTCTTCAGTTAAGAATGCAGCAGGTGATGTGGTCTCGGATCACCAACAACTAGCTGGCATGTTTTGGTCTGATTTTAATCAGCGTATGGGCAATGCAAAAGGAATCCGCATGGGTTTTGATTTGGACACCTTAATTGCGCGTGTTGATGGCCTTGAGGATTTATTCCAGCCTTTCACTGATTCCGAGGTTGAATTTGTCATTAAGAACATGCCAACGGATCGTGCTCCTAGTCCCGATGGTTTTTCTGGCCTGTTCTTAAAGAAGTGTTGGCCAATCCTAAAGGAGGATTTCATGCAACTTGTGAAGGAGTTCTATGAGGGCAGATGCAATCTGGAATGTCTTAAAACTTCATTAATTACTCTGATCCCCAAAAAGCTGAGCCCTGAAGTTGTCGGAGACTTTCGGCCCATCTCGTTGACCAACACGTGCTTGATGTTTTTAACTAAGCTGCTTGCTAACCACCTTCAGAAAGTGATCCTCAGATGCATCCACCGCAATCAATATGGTTTTCTTCGATGTCGTTCTATTCAAGATTGCCTCGCCTGGTGTTTTGAGTATATACACCAATGCAAGGCCTCGAAGCGGCCCATCGTCCTCCTTAAGCTGGATTTCACGAAGGCCTTCGACACAATTGAGCATGAAGTTATTCTCAGAATTTTACAATGCAAGGGTTCTAACTCCCGTTGGACTGGATGTATCAATAGCATATTATCTTCAAGATCTTCTTCTGAGCTTCTCAACGGTGTGCCGGGCAATCATTTTGTTTGCAGAAGGGCGTGCATCAGGGGGATCATCTATTACCGTTGCTCTTTGTGATCGAGGTTGATTTATTGCAATCTGTAGTCAATGAGATGTGTTCTAGGAACATCCTCTCACTGCCAATCCAACCAGCTCCAGAGACTACCCGATTGTAAATATGCCGGTGACACTTTACTTGTTCTGCCAGTGATCGATGATCAGCTTATTGCTTTCAAGGAGATGCTTGACACCTTTGCAGCGTCAACAGGATTACGTGTAAACTTTAGTAAGTCCTCACTCATTCCAATCAATATGACTGATCAGGAAGGTGCGAGGGTGGCTTCTTTGCTCGGATGCGACGTTGGGTCAATGCCATTCACGTATCTAGGATTGCCAATGGGAACTTCTAGGCCTACAATTTATGATCTGCTGCCTCTGGTTGATCGCGTTGAGTGACTCTTATCTGCTTCCTCATGCCTGCTAAATCAAGGAAGCCGACTACAACTTCTACAGTCGGTGTTGTGCTCCATGCCAATATATTTCTTGTGTACCTTATCTCTTCCCAAGGGCATTTTGCAGTAGTTAGAGCGAATCATGAGACAATGTCTGTGGAGAGGCAACACGGATAACCCACACCAATCATTGGCTGCTTGGGATTTAGTCTGTCGCCCTAAGCATTTCGGTGGTTTGGGTGCTCTTAACTTGGGCATTCAAAATGAGGCTTTGTTACTAAAGCATCTCTTCAAGTTCTTTAATAATGTGGACGTGCCTTGGGTATCATTAATTTGGGACACTTCTTACGCATCGTCACCACCTCAAAGCACTCAGATATGTGGCTCCTTTTGGTGGCGTGATGTCATGCGCTGATATCCCAATTTCTGCAAGCTAGCTCTTCCACAAGTTCATTTTGGCGACACGGTGCTTTTTTGGCTCAACCGTTGGCAGCTGGGAAATCGTGCTGTCCTTTTACAAGACTGCTTCCCAAGGCTACATTAATTTGTAGTTGATGATGCAATCACTGTCAAGGAGTTTATGGAGCTGCCTGATGCCTGGGATCATTTCCATTTGCCTCTGTCACAGAAGGCCTATTCGGAATTCACATAGCTTCAGGCCCTGCTGCCTTTGATCAATCTAGATAGAGAGAGCAAATACATTTGGAAGTGGCCTTCGAAGTCTGGTGCTTTTATGTCAAAGATATACTATGACTCTTGCTTCTCACACCTAGTGGTTGACCCCATCTTCAAATGGATTTGGAAGTGTGCATGCACGCTCAAGTTCAAAGTGTTTGGCTGGCTTCTCTTAATGGACCGTTTGAACACTAGGGATATGATGCAACATCGACATTGGATCATCTAGGATGACACATGTCTGCTATACAACCTTGCACAACATGAGGATCGGGCTCATCTTTTATTTGCTTGCAATTTTAGTCAAAGGGTTTGGAACTATCTTGGGATATCTTGGTCCGTTCAACCGAACCAAACCACATATGAGATGGCTCAAACAGTTAGGAGGGATTTCGGTCATCCTTTTTTCATTGAGGTTGTCTTCACTGCTACTTGGAATATTTGGACACAAAGGAATGGGAAGATCTTCAGAAATGAGCAACCTTCTTTTAGATCTTGGAGAAGGAACTTTATCCATGACATTTCTCTGTTGTCTCATAGAATTAGATGTAAATATAAAGATAGTTTATTGTCTTGGATAGCTAACCTTTCTTAGACCCTATTCTTGTAAGTATCTCTTCACTTTTCTTGTAAATTTGTAAACTTGTAACTATACTTCTTTATTAGTTATTAATAAAGGACTGTGAGGCTGTTGCCTTGCAGTATATAGTCAAAAAATAAAAAATAAATAGAAACTATGTTAGGAAGGAAAAATAGATAAAAGGAAAAGGCACAAAATAGAAAACACAAAAAGGGAACCCCCCACCCACTAGGCCAACCGGCCCAGCTAGCCAACCGATCGGCCCAGCCTCCCCCTCTCTGGCCTTCAAGGCCACCTATCCAAACCCTAACCCCTCACCCGATCCCACTTCCCCCACTCCCCTCCCACGTTCCACTCCTCACTCTGCCTCCCTCCCCGATCCAAATCAGGATCGGGGGCACCGAACTCGGCACCCCATCGCGACCCCCCGACCACGCCTCTGCCCCGTCGGCAGCCGGCGCCCCCTTCGCTCAACGCCGCAGCCTGTCACCCCGCCACCTCGTTGCCCCGTCCACGACCGTGCCGTTGGTAGACCCGCCCGGAGCTACCTCGACCATGCCTCCCCGACGCTACGTCGCCGGACCGCCCGTCTTCGTCCTCCTATATGACCGGCCTCCTCATGCCTCGCCGCCTGCTTCTCTTCAACGCTGGTGAGGCCACCGGCCTCCTGCTCACCCTGCACTCCATCGTCGATCCGACCACCGCGCCGGCGCACGCCCCTGACCACCGCTCTGTACGCGCACCGACCGCGCTCACCGCAGCCTCATCCCGCCCGGCCTGCCGTCGCGCGCGCCCGCAGCCGCGACGAACCACACCCGCCTTGCTGCTCCTCTCTGTTGTGCTTGCATCTGCCGTGGCCTGCACCGCCGCAACCTCCCTTGTTGCCTCCTCCGCCTGCCTCACGCTCCACCCCGTGGCAGACGCCCTACTCCACCTACCCCGCCGCCGGCCTCGACCATGGCCTCACCGGGGCCAGGTCCGGCCACCGCGCCCCTGCCCCTCCCCTGTGCGCGTTCGTGCACAGGAGGGAGGTGGCCGGACACACTTACAGGTGGGGCCTTCCCCCTGTAAATCAGATAAAAAAAGAGTGGAGAAATATAAAAATGGAAAATAAAAGAAATAGTAAAGTGAATTAATTAATTAATTAGTAATAAAATTTGTTTAATTAATTAACCTTGCTTAATTTGACCTGATTAACTAGGTTAGGTGTTTAATCCTATTTTAGTTAAATTGTGACTATGACAGTGGGTCATGCATGTTAGTTGACCAGTCAAACACCATGTTGACTATTGACATCTTGCTGATGTCATGCTGATGCAGTAAACCTGTTTTTGAAATAAACTAAATCCGTTGATTACAAAAATGTAATAAAACCTTGAAAATTACTTCGGAATACTTTGTACATGAAAGTTGCTTAGAACGACGAGAAGAATCCGGATACGCAGACCGTTCATCCGCCACACACCCCTAGCATATTGAACACACAACTTTCCCCCTCCGGTACATCTGTCCGAAAACATGAAACACCGGGGATACTTTCCCGGATGTTTCCCTCCTTCGCCGGTATCACCTCTTACCGCGTTAGGGCACACCTAACACCGTTGTTTTCTTTGTCATGCATCGTTATGCATCTGTTTGCATTGTATTCATTGTTTCTTCCCCCTCTTCTCTCCGTAGACTACTGAGACCGGCGTCGCTCTTTGGTGCCCCGTCCGACCTCTGCTGTTGGCGACCCTCCTTCTTGCGAGCAACCGGCAAGCCCCCCCACTTGATCACCAGATATCGCCTATTCCTTCTCTCTACTGCTTGCACTAGAGTAGTGAAGCATGTTACTACTTTTGGTTAATCCTATTCTGTTGCATAGCCTGTCATTGTTGCTACAGTTGTTACCCTTACCTGCAATCCAAAATGCTTAGCATAGGATGTTAGTATTCCATCAGTGGCCCTACACTCTTGTCCGTCTACCATGCTATACTACTGGGCCGTGCTCACTTTGGGAGGTGATCACGGGCATATGTTGTCGGGGAAGCTGATCGTAATCCACGAACACCTATGGGACTGGCGGACCGAGCCCCTTCGGTTCGGTGGGGCGGAGAGTCGCATGAAGAGCAGATCGGCGAAGCACCGAGCAGTTTACCCAGCCGGAGCTCTTGGAGATAATACTCCTACTGCTGCTTATGCGATTATATTGTGTTCTTGCTAGAGAGCAATGGGAGCTACAAGACCTAGCATGAGTGTTTCGGTTTGAATGAGTGAACCCCCTCGTTATGCATAGGCCTCCTTTTATATGCTCAAGGGGTCACCAACAGGTGTAGCGTAGACAAGGGTAAAAGGGAAAATGAGTTGCGGTTGGTACAGCTACTTTGTGCGAGTGTATTCTACCTAACTTTCGACGGCAAGGGACAAAAGCATTAAATGCCGTCCATATCGCCTAAGCAGATTACTGAGGGACCGTCGGGGCGCCACCGCTTGCCACGATGGCACTCTTGTCGGCGCCGCTTACCGCTGCTCTCCGCTGGCCGCCTGACCTCTTGACACACGGCGCTGGAATGGTCCCATGGCGACACGTTGGTGGATGAGCTGGGGCGGAGATGAAGAGTGGTTGCTGCGCGACAAGCGCCTTGTGGCTGAATCCTTGTCGCGTTCGGAAGCTTGTCGCTCACGAGCCTTCGGCAAGCTCCTCTTACGGGGTCTTGTCTTCTGCGTGCCTTGAGTGGCCTTCCCGGCAAGCTCCTCTTGCCGGGGCCTTGTCTCCTTGGCTTAAATACTTTGTTCTTGAATGGCTCCAAAGGAACCATGGAGGACCTTGGCGGTCACTAGGCAAGCCTTGCCGCGGGGTCTTGCAACTGCCCGTGCACGAGTTCGGGATACTAGGGTACCCCTACTCTAGTACACCGGCAGGAGCCCCGGGCTGGGCCACCTGCGGTGCGGCGCTGTTGGGCCAGGCCCAAAACAGCGCAGGGCACGCTCGGCCTAGATCACGCCATAACTTGCTCCGGACCCACCACGTCCCCCACGAACAGCATGCGTCGAACGTGGCGTCGTGGGAGAGATCGTGGGGGGCTTTCTTTAATTTGTTGCTTTGTCTTGTGTCTGACTTGCTTCATTCTGAACTCTTTCCTTTTTCAGGACGCTGGCCTAGAGAGCGTCGAAGAGAGCCAAGACCCCGGTGGTTGTCATCAAGGACGATCCCCCCGTGGCAACAGGAGGTGTGTCTGAGACCCCCTTGCCGGACCCGGCAACCCTTCAGCAAAGCAGCCCCCAGCACAGCCCCCAGCGTAAGTATATGGTTTACTTCTTACTGTTAGGTGTGCTTGGGTGCTCCTTCTTTGTTGATATCTAACTGTTGGTTTGTGTAGGAGCAGAGCAGCCTCATCAGGAGTGCCCGGAGGCCGCTCCCGAAATTCCTTCTGCTTCGACTACGCCGCCAAGGGATAATTCTCCGGCAAGGGAGCGTTCTCCGGCAAGGGAGACTTCTCCGACGAGGGACAGTACCAGTGATCCTCCGGTGATCGAGACCATGGCTGCAGATCCCATCGCAGGTAATCTTCTTGCTTGAAAATTTCCCTTGGGTTCTTTTTCTTCTGTTTTTCTTTTCGAACATTTGCTTGACTGTTCTTTCTTTTTCTGGTCGTCAGATCCATCCGCTGCAGAGCCGATGGAGACTAAGGTCGCCGGTGAGGAGGACGCGCGCGGCAACACTGACTACGTCGCCACCATTGAGGAAGAGACTGGCGCCGATGGATCTGCCGGCGAAGAGGCCGCCAAGGCTGCCACCGCGACAGCTGGCGAGGGTGCAGCGATCGCCTTGGCGACGCTGAGGGCGCAGAGGCGCCAGCGCTCACGCCGACCGCCGATCCCACCGCCTTCGGTGCAGCGTCGGGCTCCGAAGAGCCCCAGCCCGGCGCCTATCTGAAGGCCGGCGATGGCGTCTTGATCAAGCTCCCCTGGGCATTGAGCTCCAGGGCGCCGATCGAAGGAGAGACATTTGATGAAGAGCTGCTCGCCTCCGCTAGGCTGTCGCTGGTTGACGCGCCAAGCAGCAGCAGCGGCGAGTCTGAGGAGGAGCAGCTGCTGAAGAAACTGTTGTCGCTCTACCGCGCCCGGCAAGCTAAACTGGAATCCCGGGAAGTGCTTGTCGCGAGGGAGGGAGCAGACATGGAGAAGCGCGCAGAAGAGCTCCGGGGCGCCAACCAAGAAGCTCTCCGGAACATAGCAGAAGAGCGGGAGCGACTCGCTGAAGAACGCACAACCTTCATCCTTGAGAAGGCTGAGGTCGAGGAGCAGCAGCGGCTTGCTGCCGAGAAGCTGTCTGCGCAAGAAGGTGAGTCGGCGCAGCGGAAGATCAATCTTGACAGCTATGAGGAAGAGCTTGCCGCGCGCGAGCAATCAATTGGCGGAGCTCTCAAGGAAGCAAAAGATGTTGCCGCAGCTGCCGAGGCCACCAAGAAAGAGTTGGAGACAAAGGTGACGCAGCAGGAGGCCAGTCTGCAGAAGAGCGGCGAGGAGCTCGCCGCACTCAAGCACGAGCGCGAGAAGGACGCCTATACTCTTGGCGAGCTGCAGGGCCGTCTCGCTGAGAGGATCAAAGAGCTCGACGCCGCCAAGGACTCAAGGCAGATCTTGAGCTGAAGCTGACCACCTTGATCTGAGACTACGGGCGGCGCCAAGGGCGGGAGGTGGCCTTGTTGGAGAAGGTCAAGACCGACGAGGAGCTGCTGACGAGTGCCACGACCGCCTAGAACACCTTCAGAGAGAACGTGATGCACTAGAGGAGGGTCTTGTAAATATCGCCGCCGCCATCGACACGGAGCTGACGGAGCTGGGGATGGTGGATCTTGGGTACTCTTCCGACGGCGCCTCAACCCAGCGCCAAGCTCAGCTTGTTCTTCAAGGCGGTGGCGGCACTCCAGCGGCTCCGGAAGAGATCCCAAAGCAGCTGGCGAGAATCGCGCCCGGATCGTGCGGGAGCCCTCCGGAAGGTGTTGATGAAGGTGGCCTTCCGCAATCCAGGCCTCAACCTCACCGGCGTCCTCGGATCCCTGCCGCCGGATCTTGATGTGGGCGCTCAAAGCCCTTGTCGCACCCATTATGGACAAGGTGGGCAAGATCAAGCGGGTTGATGGCGACCACGTAGATTAGGTCGCCAGTTTTATCTTTCCCTTGTCGCTGCTGATCATGTTTAGGAGAACAATTTATTAGATCTGCGACAAGCTATTTTGTAATATAACTCTATCTTAGGCAGTGATTGCAATGTTATTTCCTTTACTTGATTCCTTCCTTTGTATGTTTGTGCCCTAAGCTTTTAGGGAACTTATTGGCGCTGAGCACCTTTGCATGATGGCTGAGTCTTGAGCGTCGGCAGCTCTTTGGCGGTGCCGCCTCCGACAAACAACCTTATCGCAACTGGTTGCAGCTCACTTAAGTTGTTGAGCGGACTCGAAACAAAGTAAGGCGCGACCAGCTACGAGTTGGTTCCTCCAGCGCAGAGGTTTTCCATACAAAGTACTATCGTTCGAGGAAGATAACTTAAAGATTTAAAAACCGATTGCTCAAACTTTGGCAACTTAGCTTTTACGTCATTTGCTTCCGGTAAGGCGAAACTTCCTCGAGCGATGCTTGGTGTCCCACACCATTATCTTCTCCTTCCCCGGCTAACTTGTGGGCGAAGGAACCTTCCTTTCTTTGAGAAAGAGAAAGAAGAAAATAAAGTTATGGAGCCTTGTGGCTCGTTATTGCTTACGGGTGTGGATGCTGCACAAAATGTTAGTTAACACATGCAAAATGATGATGAAAGCATGTAGTTGACAAGTTCTTGCAACACATGAGCTTTACTTATGCACGGGTTCTGCGCCCGGCTTTCTACAAAGGATTACATGCAACATCGGCAAGACTTGTACAAAAGGTGGTTGCGGAACAGGTTCGACAACCGCGCCCTCTGAGTAAAACTTACGAAGATGCTCAATGTTCAGGAGTTGCTCACGGAATGCCATCTTCGGTCTCAAAGCGGACAGCGCCGGGCCTAGTGACTCGTTTCACCCGATAGGGCCTTCCCACTTCAAGGCGTCAACTTGTTGGAATTCTTGGCGGACTAAGCGCCGAAGAACAAGGTCGCCTTCCTCGAGGCTTCGGCACTAACTGCGGCTATGGTAGCGGCGCAAAGCTTGCTGATAACGAGCAGCTCGTACAACCGCTGAAGGCGGTCCTCCTCAAGGAGCAGTAGCGTCATCTTGTCGCAGCTGCTCTTGCTCAAACTCATCATAGCGAGTACTCGAGGCGACCCGTATACGAGTTCCGTGGGGAGAACTGCCTCTGCTCCATAGACTAGAGCGAAAGGTGTCTGGCTAGTGGCTCGATTTGGCGTCATCCTGATCGACCAAAGAACCACCGGCAGCTCCTCAATCCAGTTTCTTCCGCACTTGTGCAGCACAGTCGAAAGTTACGGTCTTGAGCAGCGCGCACTTCAGCATTGCCCTCTCGCTTGACCGTTGCTTCTCGGATGAGCAGCGAAGCAAAGCAGACCTTGGCGCCAAGATCTTGGACGTACTGCATGAAGGTGCGGCTCGTGAACTGTGTGCCGTTGTCGGTGATGATCCTGTTAGGAATTCCAAAACGGCAAACAATCGACCTGAAGAACTTGACCGCTGACTGTGTTGTCACCTTCCTCACTGCTTCCACTTCCGGCCACTTTGTGAACTTGTCGATCGCGACGTACAAGTACTCAAAGCCCCCGACAGCTCGGGGAAAGGTGCCGAGAATGTCGAGCCCCCAGACCGAAAATGGCCAGGATAAAGGGATCGTCTGGAGAGCTTGAGCAGGTTGGTGCATCTGCTTGGAATGGGCTCGCACGCTTCACACTTGGTTACTTGTGCGGTTGCATCACGGAGGGCTGTCGGCGGAAGAAACCTTGCGGAAAGCTTTGCGGCAAGTGCTCTTGCGCCAATGTGGTGACCACATATGCCTCCGTGGATCTCGCCAACAGCTTCATCCATCTTCCCGGTGAATACACTTCAATTTCACCCGTTGAGTCTTCTTACATACAGCGTGTTGTCGACAAACTGGTACATACTTGTGTCGGGCTACTCTTACGCTTCTTCTTGCTCTTGGGAAGTTCTCCGTCTGAAGGAAATGGACAATCTCTTGTGCCCATCTTTGGAGCTTGTGGCTCGACAACAAGGACTAAAGGCACATATGCTGCTGCGGGAACATCCGCTTCTCGGCAGAACCTGCGGTTCGGCGGAGCTTGATGTTCCCGGCAAGCTTGCGAGCAAAGCTTGTCCGGGCGTCCCGCTTCAGCGAAACAAACCCTAGGGCTTGTCGGAGCAGACTGCTCCTCGGCATTTTTGTTGTTGAACTTGGGGACCTTGGCGGGGCCGGGGAGCTTCGGCGGGAAGTAGTCACCGAAATCAACTTCCTCTTCTTGTTCTGTCCAGTTGATGGCGTTACAGTTGGTTGAGTCAGCTTGAGCACAAAATCCCTAGTTCCACGAGGTAACTTGAGTGCGGCGCGCGCCGACGAGCCATCGGCAATATCATTACGAGCTCTTGGAACATGTTCCATCTGCAGGCCGTCAAAGTGCTCTTCTAGCTTTCTCACTTCATCAACGTGAGGCTTCCATCAGCGGACTCGATAATCTTTGTTCACTTGACGGACGACAAGCTGCGAGTCACCCACGACAATGAGCTTCTTTATCCCAAGGTCTCTGCGATTACGAGACCGGCAAGCAAACCTTCATACTCTGCGGTATTGTTTGTTGCTGCTCCTTGGGAAAGTGCATCTGGACTATGTACTTGAGGTGCTCTCCGGTGGGCGTGACAAGCAGTACGCCCGCACCGGCGCCTTGCAGCGAGAAGGCACCATCAAAGTACATCAGCCACTCTTTGCTCGCTTCCTTGACGGGGATGCTCGTCTCTGGAATTTCTTCATCTTGTGTTGGCGTCCATTCTGCTATGAACTCTGCCAATGCTCTGCTTTGGTGTAACGCCCCGGATCCGATGCGCCAGGTGTCCGCCAGTTATTCGCCGTCGTTGCCATGTCATTTGCTTGCGTGTTGCACTTTGCCATGTCATCATCTGCATTTCATATCATGTCATCATGTGCATTTCATTTTGCATACGTGGTCGTCTCATGCATCCGAGCATTTTCCCCGTTGTCCGTTTTGCAATCCGGCACTCCTATGTCTCCGGCGCCCCTTTTACCTCTTTTCATGTGCGGGTGTTGAGCGGTCTCAGAATGGACGAGGTTTGCCGGCGGCCTTGGTATAGCACCGGTGAACCGCTGTCAAGTTTCGTGCCATTTGGAGTTCGTTTGTTACTCAGCGGTTAACGGGTAACATAAAAGCCTCCTTCTCTTTGCAGCCCAACACCCCTTCAAAGTGGCCCAAAACCCAGCAAACTCCCCTCCATGCTCTCGGTCGTTCGATCACGATCGCGTGGCCGAAAACCGTACCTCATTTGGACTCTCCTAGCTCCTTCTACCTATAAATATGTGTCTCCCCCGAAATTTTCGGGTCCAAACCCTAGCTCCTCCTACCTCGCGCCCCCGGACAAAAGATCCCGTCGCCGGACATGTCCATCTCGCGCCGCAGCCAACCAGGAGGTGCCACTTGTCCCAGCGCCGCCGCCTCCGCCCGTCGAGCCCGTCCAAACCCAGCAGCGGCTCGCCGGGCAGCAGCCGCCGCCGCCGCCCCAGCGCTGCCCTGCCGTTCCCAGCGCGCGGTCCGCGCCGCCGACCGCGGGCTCCGCCGCCGATCGCCGCCCGTTCGCCGCCTCCCGCCCCCCATCCTGCAGCCTCCCCACCGCCCGTGCTTCATCTCGCGCCGCCGCCCGGACCGAAGGCGCGGCCGCCGCGACTCCAGCGGCCTGCGCGGTGACCGCCCGCCGCCGCCGCCCCACCTCCGCGGCGTCCGGAGCTTCACAGCCTGCCGAGCTCCTCCGCCCTCCGTCGCCGGCGCTGCTCCGCCGCCCCGTGCCCTCGTCGCCTCCGCGCCCCTCCAACTCCGGCCGCCGCCCTCGCCGGAGTCTCGCCGGAGCTCCTCCGACCAGATCCACCGGGGTGGATGAGATCCACCACCACGCCGAACCAAACGCCCGTGCCTGAACCGGATCCCTCCGTCCCGCACGACCCCGTCCAGTTTCGGAGGGTATATTTTTCTTCCAAGTCCCTAGATTCCAATATTTTCATAACATGTTCATGCCATCGCATCTCTCTGCATATTGCTCCGTTTCGTGCGTGTAATATGTCAAATTGTTCGTCTCAACGAGTACATCATTTCATCTCATTGCATCTTTTACATTTGAGCTCATCTTGATGCCCGAAATGCTGTTGGAAGAGGGCTATGTGATGTTAATTTCAGATTCTTATCAGAACATGCACTTTTGTCATTTTTGCCATGATTGATGTGTGCACCCTGTGAACTTGAGTCCTACATGTGTTTTGTAATATGCCATGCCATCTTTACAGGGGTGTATGCCATGTATTTTTGTGATCTCTGTGGTGACTAGCATAAGCATGCAAACTAGGCTTCATGATGTTGCTGATTTCAGCCCTGTTTTTGCTGATATTTTTATGCCATGTAAACTTGATGCTACCGAGAGATCCATGCTTATTTTGAGATACTTCAGTAAGGATGTTTTGAACATATGGTTATGCTCTATCCATCCATGCCCTTGTTTGCAATTATGGAGTGCCATAGCTTGATTCAATCGAGCTCTACTTTTGCTATAAAATGTTTCCTGGCAGATTGTGTACATGTTATTCAATTTTGCCAAGGTTTTTGTAGTTGATCAGTGTATGCTATGATGTTGTTCTTGCCGTGTATATATTCTATGCCATGTCTTCTTACTGTGAGTTTCCTTGCCATGCCATGTATTGCTCTGTGGTGAGTGGCTCAAGCTTACCAACATGCCTACTTATTGTTGTTCCTGCCATGTATGAATCTGTAATATAACTTGCCATGTTTACATGGGTTCCATCATATTTTCTGATCCTTTGTGGCTCATGGTCAGTAAGGGACTTTTGTTATATGCATTTAGTAGTATCATGCCATGCCTTTGTTTGCCATGATAAGTTCCTGTAACATGTTGTTTGATAGCTCTAAACATTGCAATCTGATGTTATTTCTGCTAAAGTCTGAAACTATTATTATTTGCAATCTTGCCATGTCATTTTGAGCATGTTCTAGTGATTTCTGGAGATAGCTCAGTGTTCATGTTTTGTCGTGCTTTACCTGTACTTCATGCCCATGCCTTTTGTTTTCTTGTTGAGGTCCTGTAGCATGTTGTTTTGATGCTTGCAATATGCCTAGTTGCTGTTTTGGACAGATTGTTGCTATAACTTGTATAGAGTGTATGTGTTGAACCGTTGCTCCGTTTTGAGTGTGCTCTATATGAAACTTGCTTAGAATTGCATGTGGCTTCATATTATCATGTTGCATACATGTTTTGAGGTGTTTGCTTGTTGTTTGTATGCATTTTGCATCAATGCCATGCTTATCTTGTTTTGCTCATATCTTCTAGGCCGTAGCTCTGAATCTAATGAACTTTATATGTAACTTGACTAGAATTTCGTGTAGATCATCGTGGTGCATCTTAACTTGCTGTTTAACAACTTGAACATAAAGTTATTCAGATCTGGACCAATTTCGAAATTTGCATATGAGGACTTACCGGAATTGTTATATGTTGTTCCCGGCCTCATTTAAACTTGCTTTGATGTGTTGCTCTTGTTTGCATCATATCTTGCCATGAGTAGCTTCATGTAGCCTTTTCGTGCATCATACTTGTTGTGCATCATGCCATGTTCATATGTGGTGTGTTTACTATGTTGTGTGCTTCTTCTTGTTAGTTCCTGTTTCGTTGCGATCGTGAGGATTCGTTCGTCTATGCTTGGTTCGGCTTCATCCGTCCGTATTCTTCATGGACTCGTTCTTCTTCCTTGCGGGATTTCAGGCAAGATGACCGCTACCCTGGATCTCACTACTATCATTGCTATGCTAGTTGCTTCGTTCTATCGTTATGCTGCGTTACCTATCACTTGCTGCTCAAGCCTCCCAAATTGCCATGAACCTCTAACCTTTTGCACCCTTCCTAGCAAACCGTTGTTTGGCTATGTTACCGCTTTGCTCAGCCCCTCTTATAGCGTTGTTAGTTGCAGGTGAAGATGAAGTTTGTTCCGTGTTGGAACATGGAGATGTTGTTCCTTGTTGGAACATGTTTACTTGTTGGGATATCACAATATCTATTGTTTAATTAATGCATCTATATACTTGGTAAAGGGTGGAAGGCTCGGCCTTATGCCTGGTGTTTTGTTCCACTCTTGCCGCCCTAGTTTCCGTCATATCGGTATTATGTTCCCGGATTTTGCGTCCCTAACGCGGTCGGGTGATTTATGGGACCCCCTTGACAGTTCGCTTTGAATAAGACTCCTCCGGCAAGGCCCAACATTGGTTTTGCCATTTGCCTCACCTATGCCCTTTTCCCTTGGGTTTACGGGCAGGGTCATCTTTATTTAGCCCCCGGGCGGTGCTCCTTGAGTGTTGGTCCAAAGCTGTCGACCGCCGGTGTACCGAGGGCAACTCTGGTTTCGCCTACGGAAGTTTGGACAATCCGGTGTGCCCTGAGACGAGATATGTGCAGCTCCTATCGGATTTGTCGGCACATCCGGGCGGCTTTTGCTGGTCTTGTTTTATTCTTTGTCGAAATGTCTTGTAGCCGGGATTCGAGACTGATCGGGTCTTCCGGGAGAAGAATATCCTTCGTTGATCGCGAGAGCTTATCATGGGCTAAGTTGGGACACCCTGCAGGGTATAAACTTTCGAGAGCCGTGCCGCGGTTATGTGGCAGATGGGAATTTGTTAATATCCGGTTGTAGTAAACTTGAAGTAAACTCTTCTAAAATACACCAACCGTGTGCGTAACCGTGAGTGTCTCTTTTCGGGGTTGATCGAGAGGGGAACACGGTTTCTGGGTTATGATTGACGTAAGTAGGAGTTCAGGATCACTTCTTGATCATTACTAGTGGATGACCGTTCCTTTGTTTCTCTTCTCGCTCTCATTTGCGTATGTTAGCCACCATATATGCTTAGTCGCTGCTGCAACCTCACCACTTTACCCCTTCCTTTCCCATTAAGCTTTGCTAGTCTTGATACCCATGGTAATGGGATTCTTTGAGTCCTCGTGGCTCACTGATGACTACACCACCAGTTGCGGTACAGGTTTATGCGATGATCATGGCGAGAGCGATGTTTGCTTGTATTGGAGTTCTTCTTCTGCTTCTTCTTGATCGGGGATAGGTTCGGTCGGCAGCCCTGGGCTAGCGAGGTGGGTATTGTTTGAGTTTGTTTATGTTTCATCCGTAGTCGGATGTTGATCTTGTATATGATGTTGATGTATTCTTGTGGCATTTGTGCCTTATGTATGTATCCCCATCTATTATGTAATGTTGATGTAATGATATCCACCTTGCAAAAGCGTTTCAATATCGGGTCTATCCTTGGTGGGACCTTCGAGTTCCTTTTGGATAGGGTCGCATATTGGGCGTGATATTTGGATAGTTGAAGTGCTTTCAAACTTGAGGCCAAAGCTTGACAGTTTCAACGCCCACTCGACAATCCTGCTGTTGCTTACGGATTTTGCAATATCCTCTTGAGGAAGCGAGTGGCGATTGTTATCTCATGTGCTTGGAAGTAATGGCGAAGCTTTCTCGAGGCCATGAGGAGGCGAAAAGCAATTTCTGCACACCAGAGTACCTTGACCTAGCCCCCTGCAGAAGGGAACTGACAAAGTAAACCGGGCGCTGCACCATCCTTTTCTGAATCTTCTCGCACGCCTGCGCAGATCCGTCCTTGCCAGGACCAGAACTTGTCGGTGAAGCCCTCTACTTGTCGCTGGATGCATCTGCCTTGGTTGTCGGCTCATAAATGCGCCTCCCTTTCGCTACTAACGCAGCACTAACCACTTGATTGGTTGCCGCTATATACAGCAGCAACTTTTCTTGTGGCTTAGGTGCGACAAATCTTGAGTGGAGGACAGGTACCTCTTTAAGTCTGCAGCGCAGCCTCCTCTTCGAGTCCATTTCATTGGACCTGCCTTTTCAAAATCTTAAAAATGGCAGGGCACGTTCAATGAACCTAGAGATAAACTCTTTGAGACCAGCCACGCAACCGGCAAGTCTTCGTACATCCTTGGCGCGCTTCGGTGCTTCAATCTGCTCAATGGCCTTGATCTTGTCGGGATTGGCTTCAATTCCCATTTGAGACCACGAAGAACCCGAGAAGCTTGCGGAAGGGACTCCAAATACGCACTTCTCGGGGTTGAGCTTGAGATTGATCTTGCGCAGATTTGCAAAGGTTTCATCTAAATCTTGAACCCGAGTTGCCTGTCTTTGCTTTTGACCACTATGTCATCCATGTAGGCTTCTACATTTACGTGCATTTGCAGCTCAAAAGCGTCATGGACTACTCTTGCAAGCGTTGAACCAGCATTCTTTAGCCCAAAAGGCATCCGTACAAAGCAGTATGTGCCACATGGGGTGATGAATGCGGTTTCTCCTCATCCTCTTACGCCATGAAGATCGATGATATCCTGAGTATGCATCAAGAAATGAAAGCAAATCACATCCAGCCGTGGAGTCAACAATCTGGTCGATGCGCGGCAATGGAAATGGGTCTTTGGGACAAGCTTTATTAACATCTGTGAAGTCGATACAAAGTCTCCATTTCCCATTTGCCTTGTGTACAACTACAAGATTGGCCAACCACGTAGGATGGAGCACTCCTCTGACAAGGCCTGCTGCTTCCAATTTCTTGATCTCTTCTACAATGAACTCTTGGCGCTCCACTGCCTGCTTCCTGACTTTCTGCTTGACGGGCCGCACATGAGGACAGACAGCTAAGTGGTGCTCAATTACTTTCACAGGAACACGGGGATGTCGGGCGGTTGCCATGCAAACACGTCGGCGTTAGCCCATGAGGAAAGCAACGGCGCGCCTTCCTATTTAGGGTCGAGAGTGGCACTGATGGTGAAGGTACCACCAGCGCCGTCCTCCTTGGCGGGCACCTTCTTGGTCTTTGGTGGAGCTGCCATCGTCTTCTTGTACTTGCCGGTGGAGCTCGATGGTGCGTCCTCGACGGTAGCGCAACACTCCGAAGAGGTGCGTTTGCCAAAGTGGGCATCAGAGCTCTTGCTGGACTTGGTCTTCTTCTTCCCCCCGGGAGCTTCAGCGGCAAGTGATTTGCTATCTGTTGCAGCTGCTGCCTCCCGGTAGATCTTGTCGGCGCAGATAAGAGCATCCTTCTTGTCGCCATGGACAGAAATGACACTTATCGGGCCTGGCATCTTAAGCAAGTTGTATGCATAATGAGAGGCTGCCATGAACTTGGCGAGTCTTTGGGCGGCCAAGTATCCCATTGTAAGGCAATGGAAAATCAACAACGTCGAGCGTGACCCTCTCGATCCTGAAGTTTAGCTCGCTGCCAAATGTTACCGGTAACGTGATCTTCCCCTTCGGCTTGCTCCTTCCCGGATTGATTCCTTGGAATGTGCCAGTCTCTTCGAGCTCGCTGTCAGGGATCTGAAGCTTCTAGAGCACCGCGGAGGAGATCAGGTTTAAGCCGGCCCGCCGTCAACTAACATCTTGGTGACCTTAAGGTTGCGGATAGTTCTTTGAGACCAACATCGGCAAGCACCCGACCGCGATTATGCGATCGGGGTGGTCCTCGATATCAAAGATGATAGGTGTCTTTGGACCATTTGAGGCTTGCGTGACTCTACGGATGGTTACTGCTGTGTTAACTTCCGCATCCCTTTGCTTGAGTTGGCGGTGTGAAGTATCTGAGAAGCACCGCCGTCAACGAGAGGACCTCTATGGCTTTCGAAACTCCTGCTCATCGGTCTCGTCGTCTTCCATATCTTCATCGTCGTCGTCGTCTTCATCCTTATCGCGGCGGCGGGGAGTCTGTCTCCTTGCCGCTGCTTGGCCTTGCCGCGGCGTCCTCCCGGCCGGGTCGCTTCTTGCCAACTCCCCGGCACCTTCTGGGCCTTCTCCTTGTCGCGCCGCTCGTACTCAGCCTTCGCTGCTCAACAAGCTGCTCGACCTTCTTGCAGCTCTGGAGGTCATGGCCCTTAGTGCGGTGGATCTTGCGATCTTGTTTGTTGGAGCTGTCACGCTTGTCGGCGGCCGCCACAGGTGGCGATCGGTGCCAGCGGCAACCTCCTTGCGAGCCACCAACTTTGGCTTTCTTGGCGGTACCACCGTTGCGGACTGCTCGACAACTAGCACCTCTTTGCTCTTCTTCCTTACATTGTTACGTCAGCGGCTCTTCTTGGCCGGGCGGTCTCCTCCTTGTCGAGATCCTGCTACGCATTCTCTCACAGGAGTCTCCTCCTTCCTCAAGACGTGCACACTTGTCGGCCAAGGCATACAGCTCACCGCGTCCTTGACTTTGCACATTGCCATCTCTTCCCTCATCCTACGGTTCCGCACATTTTGATGAAGCAGCTGATCACCTTGGCGGGGTGGACATCACGGGATGTTGTAGTGCACTGCTGAACCTCTGAATGAACTTGCGAGGGACTCTCCTTCCTTACAGGCGAGCATATGAAGGTCGCTCTCTTGGCCATGAGGCTTGTGGCGCTGTGAAAGCGCCGACAAACTGATGGCATAGATCTGCCAAGAGGATATGGATCCGTCCGGCAAGTGCATGAGCCAGATCGACATTGGGCTTGAGTACCGGTGGGAAGTAGTTGGCGAGGATCTTGTCGTCTCGTCCCCTGCAGCTTGCACGCGATGGTGTAGATCTTTGAGAACTCCGACGGATCGTCCTACCATCGTACTTCTCGCACGTCGGCGAAATTCTTCTTCTTTGGGCCTTTGGACTTGCCGCAGCTCACGAGTGAACGCAGGGCAACCTACCGCGTACGGCAAGTCGCCTGGTTCCCCTGGCGCATGCATATCAACAGAGGGCCCAGCGCGCTGGTCGGATTGACGTCGCGCTTCTCTTTGGCGCTCGATGCGAGTTCGAGCGTCTTCTTGTTGCCGTTCTTGAAGAACTTGGCGCTGATCACGGCGAGCTCGTGGATCCGATGGCGGTGGAGTCATTTGTCGAGGTGGATCCGACGAGTTGGTGATCTTGCCACAGGGGAGGAGAGTGCATGGCGGTTGCACCCCACAAGTTTAAATCGCCACCGGCTCGTGCCTTGTCGTCTTGCCGCGGCAGCGATGTAGTTGGTTGCCGCGGGCGTCGCCGTTAGCAAAACCGATGAGACTACGGATGGTGGCCCTCCATTAAATCGACCTTGTCGGCTGTTGGAGGGTAGTCTAAGCGGTGAGCTCGCCAAGGCTTCCGCTGGAGTGGTGGGTGGCAATGGCGAGCGGTGCGAGGCGGGATATGCTTGGACTTCTAACTATGTTAGAAGGAGCAGCATCCGTCGGCGGCGATCATACCCCTTCGCGCCAAACATCTTTGGCGTGCTGCGCTGGTCTGAGGGCCTCGCGATCCTCCAGCTCGGTCTTGATCCAACGGCGCATGGTACTATGAATACCATGGCGCTGTCGGTCCCGCGGCTCTGAGGCAGGCGCGGTGCGTGTACGGACGCCGAGGTCTGCGGCCTTGTCCTTGACTTGGCAGCGTCATGAGCTCCCTCGTCGACGCGCGTTCTTCGCCGGCGTCTACCCGCCATCCGTTTGCTCACGGTGGTGGCGGGATCGGCGTGGGCGGCTCCGCTGCCGCGAAGCCTTCTTCTTCGGTGGCATGTTGATGAAGATGATGAAGATGTTGCTCGTGTGAACACGGATTAGGTTCACACAGCCTCGGCGCCCTACGGGCGCGCCAAAGATGTCGGGAAGCTGATCGTAACCCACGAACACCTATGGGACCGACGGACCGAGCCCCTTCGGTTCGGTTGGGGCGGAGAGTCGCACGAAAAGCAGATCGGTGAAGCACACGAGCGATCTACCCAGCGGAGCTCTCGAGAGATAATACTCCTCTGCTGCTTGTGCGATTATATTGTGTTCTTGCTAGAGAGCAATGGGAGCTACAAGACCTAGCGTAAGTGTTTACGGTTTGAATGAGTGAACCCCCTCGTTCGCATGGGCCTCCTTTTATATGCTCAAGGGGTCACCAACAGGTGTAGCGTAGACAAGGGTAAAAAGGAAAATGAGTTGTGGTTGGTACAGCTACTTTGTACGGTGTATTCTACCTAACTCGACGGCAAGGGACAAAAGCATTAAATGCCCGTCCATATCGCCTAAACGAGGCAATGAGGACCGTCGGGGCGCCACCGCTTGCCACGATGGCACTCTTGTCGGCGCCGCTTACCGCTGCTCTCCGCTGGCCGCACAGCCTCTTGACAGCAGCGCTGGAATGGTCCCATGGCGACACGTTGGTGGATGAGCTGGAGCGGAGATGAAGAGTGGTTGCTGCGCGACAAAGCGCCTTGCAGCGGCTGAATCCTTGTCGCGTTAGGAAGCTTGTCGCTCACGAGCCTTCGGCAAGCTCCTCTTACCGGGTCTTGTCTTCTGCGTGCCTTGAGTGGCCTTCCGGCAGGCTCCTCTTGCTTGGGGCCTTGTCTCCTTGGCTTAAATACTTTGTTCTTGAATGGCTCCAAAGGAACCATGGAGGACCTTGGCGGTCACTAGGCAAGCCTTGCCGCGGGGTCTTGCAACTGCCCGTGCACGAGTTCGGGATACTAGGGTACCCCTACTCTAGTACACCGACATATGTTATATACTTTATACTGTTACATTACTTATGATACTGTTCGGAGATGGGGGCTGAAGGGGCAGGTGGCTCCATCCCGGTAGAGGTGGGCCTGGGTTCCCGACGGCCCCCGACTGTTACTTTGTGGCAAAGCGACAGGGAAGGTTGAGACCACCTGAGAGAGAGGTGGGCCTGACCCTGGTCGGTGTCCGTGGTGACTTCATAATAACACGCTTAACAAGATCTTGGTATTTGATCTGAGTTGGGTCGTTGACCTTATACGCACTAACCGCTACGTGGGACAAGATATGGGCAATCGGCGTCGTGGTATCAGCCGAAGCTCTTTTTGACGTCAGCGACTGAGTGGTGCGCGCCGCATTGGACCATAAGCTCGCGCTTGTATTAAGGGGCTAGGTCTGCTTCCGGCCGCGTTCGCAACATGCAGGTGTGCAATGGGCGATGGGCCCAGACCCCTGCGCGCATAGGATTTAGACCGGCGTGCTGACCTCTCTGTTGAGCCTGGGTGGGGCTGCGACGTGTTGATCTCCCGAGGCCGGACATGACCAAGGAAAGTGTGCCCGGCCAGAGGGATCGAGCGTGTCGGGTAATGTGGTGTACCCCTGCAGGGAAGTTGATCTATTCGAATAGCCATGTGCACGGGAACAGGCGACCCGGAGTTGTACCTTGACCTTATGACAACTAGAACCGGATACTTAATAAAACACACCCTTCCAAGTGCCAGATATAACCCGGTGATCGCTCTCACATAGGGCGACGAGGGGAGGATCGCCGGGTAGGATTATGCTATGCGATGCTACTTGGTGAACTTACCATCTACTCTCTTCTACTTGCTGCAAGATGGAGGCTGCCAGAAGCGTAGTCTTCGATAGGACTAACTAGCCCCCTCTTATTCTGGCATTCTGCAGTTCAGTCCATCGATATGGCCCTTTACACATATACCCATGCATATATAGTGTAGCTCCTTGCTTGCGAGTACTTTGGATGAGTACTCACGGTTGCTTTCCTCCCTCTTTTCCCCTTTCCCTTCTACCTGGTTGTCGCAACCAGATGCTGGAGCCCAGGAGCCAGACGCCACCGTCGACGATGACTCCTACTACACCGGAGATGCCTACTACTACGTGTAGGCCGCTGATGACGACCAGGAGTAGTTTAGGAGGATCCCAGGCAGGAGGCTTGCGCCTCTTTCGATCTGTATCCTAGTTTGTGCTACCCATCTTATGGCAACTTGTTTAACTTATGTCTGTACTCAGATATTGTTGCTTCTGCTGACTCGTCTATGATCGAGCACTTGTATTCGAGCCCTTGAGGCCCCTGGCTTGTATTATGATGCTTGTATGACTTATTTTATTTTTAGAGTTGTGTTGTGATATCTTCCCGTGAGTCCCTGATCTTGATCGTACACGTTTGCGTGTATGATTAGTGTACGATTGAATCGGGGGCGTCACAGTTGCCGCACACAAGTCCTCGCAACTTGGTGTGTCACACCCTGCTTTTGTAGCATGTCATCTACATTAATAAATCATGAAAATTTGGACCAACAAAAACTTTTGCATCATTTGGCTTTTATTAGGAGTTGGTTTTTCTCTCTGTGATTTTCAGGTGCTCCTTAGAGTCAACACAACTCCAACTTATATACTTCATCTCCTTGCCCCAAACTTCTGCCCAATGATCATGCCATGTGTATAGTGCAATATAATGTTTTCTTACAAAAATAATTTGGCCAAATAGTATTTTCAAATATTAGTTTTCCAAAAACCCTGAATTGAGGTTCGCACTACAAGTACTTGATTTGGGATATGAAATATATTTCAAAGAGTATATTTGAAACCTATTAGGTATAGGACTACCAAAAACCACAAAAATATAATTTTAAAAGTTATTTTCCTATTTTATTTAAAGGCTTTTTCTTTAGGCCAGAAATGGTCCTTAATAGGTTAAAATTATTTAAAAGCTTCAAAAATATTTTAGGAAAATAAGGGAAACTCAGTGGACATATATTGTCCATATATAAGAGTTTCAGCACATGGTCATGTTCAAAATATTGGACAAAACCTCCCAAAACCATTCCTGCCCATTTCAAGGATTTGAAATATTTCTATAGGAAATATTTTCTTAAAAATCCAAGGAAAATCCAGCAAGTCACAA
Source organism: Aegilops longissima (assembly GCA_021605205.1). Taxonomy (NCBI): domain Eukaryota; kingdom Viridiplantae; phylum Streptophyta; class Magnoliopsida; order Poales; family Poaceae; genus Aegilops; species Aegilops longissima. Next base: position 189,706,024 of record CM038679.1, read on the forward strand.
ATGCATATTGTGATCACCTTGCAAAGCCTCATCTCAATTAAGGTCATTTTGGTCCACCCAAATGCCCCCAAACCCTCTCTGTCCAGAATCAAATTTGAACAACTTTGTACTACCAACTTTCTCTCCTTGACCCCAACTTCTGTGAGCATGATCACATGACCAAATGAGGCCACCACACCAAGTGGTGCATCAAGGAGAAGTGATTTACTCAACTGGATCTGCACAAGTTCATTTCTTCTAATTTCTAGGGTTTACAAAAGTTGCATTGGCAAGTTTGCCCAAATAAGCTCCAAATTGGTGGAAGGCCCTAACTATATGTGTCATTTCACCCTGTGGAGTCTCATGGCAAATGGAAATCATCTACTTACCTAAACCATTATCAAACACCTTCTGACACGTTTCCAAAATGCCATTTTTGACCTCTTCCACTAATCTCCGTGGGCTCAACTTTCTGCCACGATCCCTCCTAGTCTCCCTCTAGCACCTGTGTGCTTTGCTGCCCGAGGAAGCAATGATGAAGGGGGGAGAACCCCATTTTTCTTCTCTGGACAGTGGATTCCTCCCTCTCTCTCAGCCTCCCTCTTTCCTCTCAGCTTTCCAGAGCATCCAAGGCTCTCCCCAGGTTTTGCCCATGCCCCCTTCAGCTGCCAGACGCAAGTGGATGCGCGCAGACGCGGGAAAGCCACGGATGTCGGCCAAAGTCGCGCTCTGGAGCGCCTAGCAGGGCACCCGACCGTTGACGCCGCGTCTCCCGGCCACCTCAAGCCTCCCCCACGCGCCAGTAGATTCCCCTCGACGTCCGCTCCACGCCAGCAGGCCGCCCACTTACTCCCGCGCCCTCCTCTCTCTCCTGCAGCTCGCGCCAGAGCGCCGCCCCGCTCGGCCAATGCTCGCGCCGCTCCTATGGCCCGCCCGCAGCTCCCCTGCTCCTCCTCTCTCACCCTGGCACCCTACACCACTCCCACGAACACCCCCGAGCCCTCCATTCCCTCTCTAACGGCCACCCGAGCCGATCCCGCGGGCACCCGTAGGCCGCGCCTACGGTGGACCTCGGCCAGCATATAAAAGCGACCCAGCCCTCTCTCACTTCTCGCGCCCCCCAACTCCTAATCCACCTCCCGCACCACCCATTTGTCTCCGGAGCCGCCCGAGCCCGAGATCGAGCTCGAGCTCCGCCGCCTCAGCTCGTCGGCGTTCGCGAGGTACAGGCCTCCTCCGCCCCTGTTTTCTCTCGTTCTGGAACCGCGCGGCCTCGCTGACCCTTTCCCCTCTCTTCCTCGCTCTTTTTGCAGTCGGGAACGGCCGAAACCATCGACGCCCGAAGCACCTCCGCCGCATGACCTCGTCGCCGGCGAACCAGGCTGCTCCGGCGACCATCTCCACCACCACCCGAACAGCGACATCCCCTGAGTCCAATGGTACCACCCACGCATCCTCTCGTGCCTTGCATCGCCTCTGGACGGAGGTAGAAGACGACGGCCGTGGGCCCTGTCCGTCAGCCACACGCCCTAACGGGTGGGATCCACCCGTCAGGTTTAAAAACGCATGCGCGCGCACCGGTTCGCCCGTCGGCTGAAGGCGTACTTTGCCTTTATGCCTTCGACGTGGCGGCCTCGCGCGGGCTGATTTCCCTCTGGGCCTGTTGCCCCGTGGCCTTTCTGGCCCAGTGGCACAGTGCCACTTTTGTTTTTCTCTTTCTGTCTGTTTTATAAAAATTCCATAGGATAAAATACTTATCCAAATAAAATAATTCCAACTCCTAAAATCTCAGAATAATCCCACCTATTTATTGATGTAACTTTCATACCCATCCATTACACTTTTCTGCACTGTTCAAATTTAAATTCAAAATTGAACGATAAAACCTCTGTTTGAAAATCCACTAGTCTGTCCCCATAACTCCTAATCCAAAACCAAGAATTTTCCCCTTCCTAGTTTTCCTCCTAGTATTTTACAAAAATAAGTTGACATTTTTCTGAGCACTTTGACTTTTCTGTTTTCATTATTGTCTTATTTTTCCGTTATTTCCTTGCGACGATTAGATCCCGTATTTGACGAAGTTTCTGAGGAAGAAGGAGGAGAAGGATTTGTAGATCTCGAAGAACAAGCCAACCAAGGCAAGCATCCCTTTGACAATGACACGCTCTTGTTCATCGGTACCCTTTTTCCGATTGCACGATGATGAAATATGACGGTGGTAAACTTGTCGTGAACCACCACACGATGCATACCCCTACCTATGACCTTACCTTGTTCATGAATGCATTGTCAAGAGACTATTCGATGCATAATGATGCATGTGTACCATGAACTCTTCGTGGTTACGTTCTTTCAAAAACCCCTTCGGGTGCCCCTAATGCCCTTGGGAGATGTTGAACTAAGGTCACCACTTGAGGAAGAAGTGGTGTGCCAAAGAGAGCTTTTGGAGTGTGTAAAATGATGGATTAGATTTATGTGTGATTTCCGTCCCAACCAAACATGTGCAACCACTCTACCCTTTATGGAACGGGGCATTATTGATTACTTGGACTGATACTAGCATGGTGCCCACATTACTAGTGACGGGGGTGACTTGAGGTCACTCTCGGGACGGGGTCGCGCTTGGATAGGTGGCCATGACTGTTTTCATAGGGCACCGGACACAGTGTTGGTCCCTTCGTGTATGCGTGATAACGTGAAAAGGGCAAAGTCCCACGATCTTTTGCTTATACACGAGGGTTGTGTATCAACGAGTGGACCCTATGTTAGTATCGTCTAGGGAAAGGTAATGATCGGGTGCTTCCCCCGAGTACTTGAGGTACTGAGGGATCGTGGGTGACACAAAAGCTTCCTGGATCTTGTGGGTAAAGTGCACAACCTCTGCAGAGTGTCAAACTATTTGAATAGCCGTTTCCACGATCATGGACAGTTGGGAGGTGCTACTTAAACTATGTTCAGAAACTTTACAATCTCGGTGCATGTGTGTGTGGAAAGGAACTATTTGTGTCAAGGTGGTGACTTGACATGTTGAATGGCACGGCATTTGATTCAAATTCTATTTATGTTGATATCTGTAACCTGTTCTCAAGGTTACCCAAGTTCATTGATGCATATCTCATGAGTTGATAGGACATCCCAACTAGCATGAAGCTAGGTTGCTTACTTGTTGTACAATTGCATTGTTACTTTGAACCAAATCATGGGTCGCTTGCGAGTACATTCAAAGTACTCATTTGCTTGCCGCTGGTTATTTAATTGGCCAGGAATGGAACAGCAGGAGTTCGAAGAAGAGTTCTTTGGAGATGAACATGCAAACTAGGATGTTTCCCAGTCAGAATGCCTGTAGGGTTAAGGTAGATGGCATGGGTTCTACTTATAAGATTTCCGCTGCTTAAGTTTATTTGGTATTCAGCCCTTATGGCTTTATCTATGTAAGACTTGACCATAATGGTCATAATTTGTGTAAGACGGTATGTATGGATGTAAGACTCTTGTTATTTAGCTTCTGTGTGTTCAGTGAGCATTGATCTCTGGGATCACTATACACGTGCATTCGGTGATCACGACTTGTGAGTCGGGGTCCCCACAGAGCTGGTATCAGAGCCATCTTGACTGTAGGAAGCCTTAGTTAGCATGGACGTTAGTTAGAGTAAGACTATCTACAGAAATTACCTATATACCTATGTTTTCTAAAAATGTCCCAAACATAGGTCACATTTACTCTATTGACCCTTCCCCTTTCACTTTTATAGATGGCCGTCGTACCCGAGGACTTCCTGACCACCGGGTTTCCCGTGCTTCTCAAGGACAGCCTCAAGAAGTGCCAGTTTACTCAAGCTCCCACCTTTTCCTACCACGAGCAGTGGATCAACAGTACTAAGATGGAGTATGTGGAGGTAGTCGTGAGGGCGAACGACTCCCCGACGAGCTGGTTCTTTGAGGGACCCCAGATGGCAACCCTGCTTCTCGCCGTTGAGACTGCTACCCTCAAGGCACTGACTCGCCTTCGGGATCTTCTTCCAGAGATGGCAAGTGAGCCAGCCACTCGTTACCTGCCTTACCGTAAGGAGGGTGATGACGAGAGCAGCGCACCAGCTCCACCCATGGACGAAGGACTTTCCCTCCGTTTTCAGACCTACTTCAGCTTGTGTGCCGACAGCCTGGCACAGCACCTGGCCTCGGAGTCGATGGAGCTTCGGAAGGAACTCCACGAGACCAAGGAACTCCTCCGCCTAGCTCAGGCAAAGGCGGACATGATCAAGAAGGATGGTGCACCCCCTGGACAGCCCGTTGTTGCCAATCGAGGCGGGCGACCCCCGTAGGTCACGCATGCCAAGGGATCATCTCAGCCACGCTGTATGATGGCGAAGGAGTATCGCAACCTCTTCACGGTGCCATGGGCGAAGCAGCGCTGTGTTCAGCTCCTCCACTCCCCCACTCCCTCTAGTGACGAAGAAACTGAGACGGATGAAGATGAAGAGGAAGACCCATAGGAGCCGGAATACGCGACCGAGCATTCCACAACTTAGACACCGTTCAGGACTAGGATAGGCCAGTCCGTAAGCCTTAAGGTAGGATAGGTCGTGTACCCCTTATGCGAAGTCGAGTCCATGTAATGGTTCAAATGAAACCATGTTGTGTTGTGTTTATTTTCGACTTGTTTTGATGGAAGTTGTACTTTCCCTTTCGGGAACTTGTAAGCAACTACATCACCCATTTGGATTTTTAATGAATGAGTTTGGCCTTTGGCACTAGCATGAAAACAATTAGTGTCATACCGACCCCCATACTAGGCATTCCCTTTATATTGCTTTCCCTCATTTTTCCCCAATCATGAGCCCTTGACCGCTCCAACAGGATGCCTGTTGTAACACGTACTGGTACCTCTACCCAGCAGCAAGAAGCAGGAGCAGGAGCCAATCAGGGCCAAACACAAGGACAAGCTCCACCACCGCCACCACCTCCAAACATGGACGTGGCCCAGCTCCTCCAAGCCTTCCGAGAGGAACGCCAAGCCAAGACTGCAACCCTCCACATGATTGCTCAAGCTGTCAACCGCCAGCCGGCGGGGAACGGCAATGGACATTCCACGTTGGCAGAGTTCAAGAAGCATGCGCCACCCACCTTCATCGAGACTGCTGAACCCCTGGATGCAGACGACTGGGTCCGCACCATTGAGGATCTATTGGAACTAGTCGGCTGCACTGAAGACCGTGAGAGGGTGGGTTATGTTGCCCACTGTCTCGGGGGAACTGCCAGAGCTTGGTGGGATGGATTCAAGGTCATGCATGCGGGGCAAAACATCACTTGGAATGACTTCAAGGCAGAATTCCGCAAGGCCCACATTCCTTCTAGAATTATGGTCATCAAGAAGCGTGAGTTCCGGGCCCTGAAGCAAGGAAGTAGCACTGTCAAGGAGTACATGCAGAAGTTCAGTGTTCTATCAAGGTATGCTCCTAAGGATGTTAGCACTGATGCTCCCAAAAGAGAGTGCTTCATGGAAGGCCTTCACCAGACTCTGCAGTACTCGCTTGTTGTGTGTGACTGCCCAACCTTTCCTGACCTGGTGAACAAGGCACTCATGCTTGAGGACAGGCGACGTGCTTTGGATGATACTCGTAAGCGCAAGATGATCAGCAAGGGTAACTCCAGCAACCAGAAGCCCCGCCCGTGGCAGCCAGCCCCGGTCAAGCCAACCTATCAGCAGCCAAGAACCCATGCACCAACAATCAGCCTCAGCAGTATGCCAACCTCAGGCCAGCTTTCAACAACCCCAATAACAGTGGAGGTAACAAGATCAACAACCCAAACCAAGTCACTTGCTTTGGATGTGGTCAGGCAGGACACATCTCAAGGGTGTGCCCCAACAAGAAGCCCGATGCTCCGCGCCCCAATGCACAGAACCAAGGACAAGGCCGTGGGATGCCACCAAGGAACCAAGCTTTCCGCAACCCACCCAACAATGGCAAGGGTCGTGTGAATCATGTCACTGCAGAAGAAGCCCAGGAAGACCCGGACGTCGTGCTGGGTACGTTCCTTGTAAACTCAGCAACCGCAACTGTTTTGTTTGATTCTGGAGCCACGCATTCATTTTTCACCCAAAGGTTTGCATTAAAAAGTGGCATGACCCCTACACCCCTGAATAACCCTATAGTGGTACAAACCCCCGGAGCAGAGATGAGAGCCAAGATAGGATGTAAGGGAGTCGGGATTGTCATTAACGGGGTAGATTTTCTAGCAGGCCTTATCATCTTAAGATCGCAAGGCTTGGATGTGATCTTAGGAATGGATTGGCTCATCAAGCACCAAGGCTTGTTAGATTGTGCCAACGAACTGTCACTGTGACCAATGACCAAGGAGTCGAAGTTAAATTTGCCTCCAACCCCTCCTCTGCTCAAGCCACCCAAGTCAACTGTCTGACTGAAGTTGGGATGGAGCAAGTGGCGGTAGTATGCGAATACCCCGATGTCTTTCCTGATGAGCTACCGGGAATGCCTCCTGACCGAGACATTGAGTTCGTCATCGAGCTCATGCCCGGAGCAGGACCCATCTACAAGAAGCCATATAGAATGGGATCGGAAGAGTTAGCAGAGCTGAAGAAGCAACTGGAAGAGCAGTTGAGGAAGGGATTTATCTGCCCGAGTGCCTCCCCTTGGGGATCTCCTTTTCTGTTTGTGGCAAAGAAGGACGGTAACATCCGCTTGTGCATTGATTATCGCTCCCTCAATGAAGTTACAATCAAGAACAAGTACCCACTTCCCAAGATTGAAGATCTATTTGATCTACTCAATGGGGCCAAGGTGTTCTCCAAGATTGACCACAGATCTGGGTACTACCAACTGAAAATCAGACCCCAAGATATTCCGAAGACGGCATTTGTGACCAGATATGGCCTGTATGAGTGCACGGTCATGTCCTTTGGATTGACCAATGCCCCAGCTTACTTCATGTATCTCATGAATAAGGTATTCATGGAATATTTGGACAAGGTTGTTGTCGTCTTCCTTGACGACATTCTTGTCTTCTCGAAGATGGAAGAAGAGCACGAGCAACACTTGAGGATGGTCCTAGACAAGCTTCGAGAGCACCAACTGTACGCCAAGTTCAGCAAGTGTGAATTTTTGCTGCATGAGGTTGGATTCTTGGGTCATGTACTGAATGCCGAAGGGTTGTCACTGGATCCCACCAAGATCCAGGGCGTGACTGAATGGCAAACCCCGAGCAATGTGAAAGAAGTCAGAAGTTTCCTCAGACTCGCGGGATATTACCGCAAGTTCGTTGAAGGATTCTCAAGCATTGCCCGACCTATGACCCAGCTCCTGAAGAAGGACAAGAAGTTTGAGTGGACACCAAAATGTGAAGAGAGCTTCCAGGAGCTGAAGAAGATATTAACCACCGCCCCAGTACTGGCCACACTTGATATTCACAAGGAATTTGTAATATATTGTGATGCATCAAGAACCAGACTCGGTGGTGTCCTGATGCAAGAAGGCAGAGTCGTAGCATATCTATCCAGACAGCTACGTCCTCATGAAGAGAACTACGCTACTCATGACCTTGAGTTGGCAGCTGTAGTTCACGCCTTAAAGACCTGGCGACATTTCCTTATAGGGAAGCGATGTGAGATATACACGGATCACAAAAGTCTGAAGTATATTTTCACTCAGAAAGAATTGAATATGAGGCAGAGGAGATGGCTAGAGTTGATCAAGGATTATGACCTGTGTTCAATACCACCCTGGAAAGGCTAATATGGTAGCAGATGCCTTAAGCAGAAAGGCTTGTTCCTTGAATGCTATGCTTAAGGAAAGGTTACCGGCCTTATATGAAGAACTTGAAGGCTTTGGATTGGAACTGGTTGCACCAGGATTCTTAGACAACCTTGAAGTCAAGCCTACCCTGATGGATGATGTTAAGGAAGCTCAGAAGGGACACGAGAGTATTGAAGGCATAAGAGGAAGATCAAGGCGGGCAAAGCCCCAAGTTTCCCAGAGGATGAGCAAGGAATTGTGTGGTTCGGGAATCGCATTTGCGTGCCCAACAAGATTGAGCTCAAGAATCTGATCTTGCAAGAAGCTCATGACACCCCGTATTCCATCCATCTTGGAGGGACCAAGATGTATCAGGACCTGAAGGAAAGATTCTGGTGGCACGGGATGAAAAGGGAGATTGCCACCTATGTTGCAAAGTGTGATGTATGCCAAAGGGTCAAGGCTGAGCATCAGCGACCTGCTGGATTGCTCCAACCACTCAAGGTTCTCGAATGGAAATGGGATAAAGTCGGAATGGATTTCGTCACTGGGTTACCCAGGTCAAATAAGGGTCATGACTCCATTTGGGTTATAGTCGACCACTTGACCAAAGTGGCCCATTTCATTCCTGTCAAGACTACCTATGATGGCAACGAGCTGGCGACTCTATACATCAACAGAATTGTAAGTCTTCATGGTGTTCCTAAAGAGATTGTGTCAGATCGAGGAACCCAGTTTACCTCTAGATTCTGGAAGAAGTTCCAAGAGGCCATGGGAACCAAGTTGTCTTTCAGCACTGCTTTCCACCCACAGACCGGAGGCCAGACAGAATGAGTGAATCAGATTCTCGAAGATATGCTCTGAGCCTGTGTCCTAGCATATGGAGCTAAGTGGGAAGATTGTCTTCCATTCACTGAGTTCTCCTATAACAATAGTTACCAATCAAGTCTCCAGATGGCACCATTTGAAGTGTTATATGGGCGCAAGTGTCGCACACCCCTCAATTGGTCAGAGACCGGAGAAGGGCTAGTCTTTGGGCCAGGTGTTCTCCGCGAAGCAGAAGAACAAGTGCAGCTAGTCAGAGAGCGTCTGAAGACCGCCAAGTCAAGACATAAGAGCTATGCTGACACTCGTCGTCGACAGGTGAACTTCCTAGTCGGAGATCATGTGTACCTACGGGTAACCCCCCATTAAGGGAACCAAGCGTTTCCATGTTAAGGGGAAGCTCGCACCAAGATTCATTGGCCCCTTTAAGATCACTGCACGGCGAGGAGAGGTGGCTTATCAGTTGGAACTACCACCTCAGCTATCCGATGTGCACAACGTATTCCACGTGTCACAACTCCAGAAGTGTCTCCAAGTTCCAGACAAGCCTGATCTCTACAAAGATGTCGATCACCAAGCCATTGACCTTCATCCTGATATGACCTACCGTGAGAGGCCCATCCGAATTTTGGATGAAGCAGAACGACGTACGCGAAGCCACACCATCAAATACTTCAAGGTCCAGTGGAGCAACCACTTCAAGCGAAGCCACACAGGAGCGTGAAGACTACCTTAGATCCGAGTTTCCCGATCTCTTTTAGAGCCTAGTTTAGGAATCTCGGGGATGAGATTCTTTTAAGGGGGGTAGGTTTGTAACACCCTGCTTTTGTAGCATGTGATCTGCATTAATAAAGCATGAAAATTTGGACCAACAAAAACTTTTGCATCATTTGGCTTTTATTTGGAGTTGGTTTTTCTCTCTGTGATTTTCAGGTGCTCCTTAGAGTCAACACAACTCCAACTTATATACTTCATCTCCTTCCCCCAAACTTCTGCCCAATGATCATGCCATGTGTATAGTGCAATATGGTATTTTCTTACAAAAATAATTTGGCCAAATAGTATTTTCAAAAATTAGTTTTCCAAAAACCCCTGAATTGAGGTTTGCACTACAAATACTTGATTTGGGGTATGAAAAATATTTCAAAGATTATATTTGAAACATATTAGGTATAGGACTACCAAAAACCACAAAAATAGAATTTTAGAAGTTATTTTCCTATTTTATTTAAAGGCTTCTCTTTAGGCCAGAAATGGTCTTTAATAGGTTAAAATTATTCAAAAGCTTCAAAAATATTTTAGGAAAATCAGGGAAACTCAGTGGACATATATTGTCCATATATAAGAGTTTCAACACATGGTCATGTTCAAAATATTGGACAAAACCTCCCAAAACCATTCCTGCCCATTTCAAGGATTCGAAATATTTCTACAGGAAATATTTTCTTAAAAATCCAAGGAAAATCCAGCAAGTCACAAATGCATATTGTGATCACCTTGCACAGCCTCATCTCAATTAAGGTCATTTTGGTCCACCGAAATGCCCCAAAACCCTCTCTGTCCAGAATCAAATTTGAACAACTTTGTACTACCAACTTTCTCTCCTTGACCACAACTTTTGTGAGCATGATCACATGACCAAATGAGGCCACCACACCAAGTGGTGCATCAAGGAGAAGTGATTTACTCAACTGGATCTGCACAAGATCATTTCTGCTAATTTCTAGGGTTTACAAAAGTTGCATTGGCAACTTTGCCCAAATAAGCTCCAAATTGGTTGAAGGCCCTAATTATATGTGTCATTTCACCCCGTGGAGTCTCATGGCAAATGGAAATCATCTACTTACCTAAACCATTATCAAACACCTTCTAACACCTTTCCAAAATGCCATTTTTGACATCTTCCACTAATCTCCGTGGGCTCAACTTTCTGCCACGATCCCTCCTAGCCCCCCTCTAGCACCTGTGTGCTTTGATGCCCGAGGAAGCAATGATAAAGGTGGGGAGAACACCATTTTTATTTTCTGGACAGTGGATTCCTCCCTTTCTCTCAGCCTCCCTCTTTCGTCTCAGCTTTCCAGAGCATCCAAGGCTCTCCCTAGCTTTTTCCCATGCCCCCTTCAGCTGCCAGACACAAGTGGACGCGGGCGGACGCGGGAAAGCCGCAGATGCCGGCCAAATCACGCTCTGGAGCGCCTGGCAGGGCACCCGACCGTTGACGCCGCTTCTCCCGGCCAGTCGATGCCCCTCGATGTCCGCTCCACGCCAGCAGGCCGCCCACTTGCTCCCGCGCCCTTCTCTCTCTCCTGCAGCTCGCGCCAGAGCGCCGCCCCACTCGGCCAATGCTCGCGCTGCTCCTATGGCCCGCCCGCAGCTTGCCCCGCTCCTCCTCTCTCACCCTGGCACCCTACACCACTCCCACAAACACCCGCGAGCCCTTCATTCCCTCTCTAACGGCCACCCGAGCCAATCCCGCGGGCACCCGTAGGCCGCGCCTATGTTGGACCTCGACCAGCCTATAAAAGGTGACCCCGAGCCCCTCTCTCACTTCCTATCGCTCCCCCACACTCCTAATCCACGTCCCGCACCACCCATTTGTCTCCAGAGCCGCCCGAGCTCGAGATCGACGAACCAAGCTCTTTTTGCAGCCGGGAATGGCCGGAACCATCGACGCCCGGAGCACCTCCACCGCGTGACCTCGTCGTCGGCGAACCAAGCTGCTCCGGCGACCATCTCCACCACCACCCGAACGGCGACATCCCCCTGAGTCAAACGGTACCACCCACGCATCCTCCCATGCCTTGCATCGCTGCCGGTGCGCTCGCCATCGCCTCTGGACGGAGGTAGACGACGACGGCCGTGGGCCCTGTCCGTCGCCCTGACGGGTGGGATCCACCCGTCAGGTTTAAAAACGCACGCCCGCGTGCACCGGTTCGCCCGTCGGCTGAAGGCGTACTTCGCCTTTACGCCTTCAACGTGGCGGCCTCGTGCGGGCTGATTTCCCTCTGGGCCTGCTGCCCCGTGGCCTTTCTGGCCCAGTGGCACAGTGCCACTTTTCTTTTTCTCTTTCTGTCTGTTTTATAAAACTTCCACAGGATAAAATACTTATCCAAATAAAATAATTCCATCTCCTAAAATCTCAGAATAATCCCACCTATTTATTGATGTAACTTTCATACCCATCCATTACACTTTTCTGCACTGTTCAAATTTAAATTCAAAATTGAACGATAAAACCTCTGTTTGAAAATCCACTAGCCTGTCCCCATAACTCCAAATCCAAAACCAAGAATTTTCCCCTTCCTAGTTTTCCTCCAAGTATTTTACAAAAATAAGTTGACATTTTTCTGAGCACTTTGACTTTTCTGTTTTCATTATTGTCATATTTTTCCGTTATTTCCTTGCGACGATTAGATCCCGTATTTGACGAAGTTGCTGAGGAAGGAGGAGGAGAAGGATTTGAAGACCTCGAAGAACAAGCCAACCAAGGCAAGCAGCCCTTTGACCATGACACCCTCTTGTTCATCGGTACCCTTTTTCCGATTGCACGATGCTGAAATATGATGGTGGTAAACTTGTTGTGAACCACCACACGATGCATACCCCTACTTATGACCTTACCTTGTTCATGAATGCATTATCAAGAGACTAGTCGATGCATAATGATGCATGTGTACCATGAACTCTTCGTGGTTACATTCTTTCGAAAGCCCCTTCGGGTGCCCCTAATGCCCTTGGGAGATGTTGAACTAAGGTCACCACTTGAGGAAGAAGTGGTGTGCCAAAGAGAGCTTTTGGAGTGTGTAAAATGATGGATTAGATTTATGTGTGCTTTCCGTCCCAACCAAACATGTGCAACCACTCTACCCCTTTATGGGACGGGGCATTATTGATTACTTGGACTGATACTAGCATGGTGCCCACATTACTAGTGACGGGGGTGACTTGAGGTCACTCTCGGGATGGGGTTGCGCTTGGATAGGCGGCCATGACTGTTTTCACAGGGCACCGGACACACCATTGGTCCCTTCGTGTATGCGTGATAACGTGAAAAGGGCAAAGTCCCATGATCTTTTGCTTATACACGAGGGATGTGTATCGACGAGTGGACCCTATGTTAGTATCGTCTAGGGAAAGGTAATGATCGGGTGCTTCCCCTGAGTACTTGAGGTTCTGCGGGATCATGGGTGACATGAAAGCTTCCTGGATCTTGTGGGTAAAGTGCGCAACCTCTGCAGATTGTCAAACTATTCGAATAGCCGTGTCCACGGTCATGGACAGTTGGGAGGTGCTACTTAAACTATGTACAGAAACTTTACAATCTCGGTGCATGTGTGTGTGGAAAGGAACTATTTGTGTCAAGGTGGTGACTTGACATGTTGAATGGCATGGCATTTGATTAAAATTCTATTTATGTTGATATCTGTAACCTGTTCTCAAGTTTACCCAAGTTCATTGATGCATATCTCACGAGTTGATAGGACATCCCAAATAGCGTGAAGCTAGGTTGCTTACTTGTTGTACAATTGCATTGTTACTTTGAACCAAATCATGGGTCGCTTGCGAGTACATTCAAAGTACTCATTGGCTTGCCACTGGTTATTTAATTGGCAAGGCATGGAAGAGCAGGAGTTCGAAGAAGAGTTCTTTGGAGACGAACGTGCGAACTAGGACGTTTCCCAGTCAGAATGCCTGTAGGGTTAAGGCAGATGGCATGGGTTCTACTTATCGACGAAGATTTTCGCTGCTTAAGTTTATTTGGTATTCAGCCCTTGTGGCTTTATCTATGTAAGACTTGACCATAATGGTCATAATTTGTGTAAGACGGTATGTATGGATGTAAGACTTGTTATTCAGCTTCTGTGTGTTCAGTGAGCATTGATCTCTGGGATCACTGTACACATGCATTCGGTGATCACGACTTGTGAGTCGGGGTCCCCACACGGTGGCGCACCCTCTGGCGCACCGCGCCTCTTAATCTCGACTATCGTCAGATATCTGTCCTTCCTGAATGTGAACTCCTCAGAGCCATCGTCTCCTCCCACCAGGGCCCCATTAAACGCCTCTACATACTAACACACAACCTCCTATCCATACCCTACATGGTGGACGCCTGGCTGACACCCAGTGAATTCGAAAAACTCCAACAGCTTGAGTTCTAGCATTACTACAAAAAATATATGCCGCGATCCTAACTCTATGTATTTGTGCCCACACCACCGTTGTCCATCTCGTGGTTTTCCTCCTCTCACCACACCCTCACCATAGCCCGCTGCCATCTACCAGACTATCTGGTACTAATGATTCGACTCCCACTTCTTGAAAGACTTTCGCTTGTGGTGGTTGATTTGTCAGAGGCCTCACTACAAAGCATCATCCAATCCAGTTGCCCTGCCCTGGAGCGCTTGCTGCTTGTTTTCAGATTAGAAATCCGTATCCATTATCTCCAAATAATGTCGCCTCACCTTAAAAGCATTGGAATTTATTTTGAAGGATAGCAGCTCATCATCGAAGATGCCCCTTCACTTCAAAGGTTGCTTCTTGATTATTGTTATAAACCTTCGCAAATAACTATCGTCTCTGTGCCTAAACTTGAGGCCTTTGGTGTAATCCGTGATCTGTTTGTACACCACGACATGGTGTTTGGCTCCAAACTTATTTATGTACTGTATATTATCATTTACACTTTTGTAATCACAAGCTGCACTTTTCATTTATGCGCGTAAGTTTTATATCATCTTGGAGTATGTTTTTATACTAATATTATGTTATATGCTCAATGAACAGTTCATCCATCGATAGCCTATCAATGGTGCTGGATTATGTCAAGATCTTATATATCAAAATGTTTAATATTGATCTAAACAAAATTATTGGCTTCCTACGATGCTTTCCATGTCTGGAGAATTAGTATATAGAGGTGATTATTTCATGCACATTGAAAGCCCATATATATTGTACTAGAATTACCGTTCGGCTGTCGCTCTATCGACATACACTTTTTTCATGTCTACGTAGGCAGTAACACATATGGAGAAAAACATATAACCAATTGGTGGTGTAATAAGCACCGGGATTTACTCGGTTCTCATGACATTCGTTTGAGGAAAATAACGTTGGAAGGTTATGCATCCAATCAGGCAAACCGAAACTTCGTCACATTCTTCCTGTTGAATGCGAGGTTACTATTGTCCATGAGGCTTAAGTTTTTCAACAAGAAATTTCTCACGGATGGATATGTTGAACAAAAAAAAAGAAGTTTCAGGTCTTTAAATGGGCTTCTGAACATGCTTGGCTTCTATTTACAACAACTTGTCGTCATATGCCAGTAAACTTTTTGGCACAGGATGTTGATTTTATGGATCAAACCGACCCATTTGTTTGTGACTACCAAAAATAGTGGTTGGGTTAGATTTTATTGCCATGCAAGTTCATTCTGGGTTTTGTCTAAACCTGATGAACAATTAATCCTTGGGCTTTTGTACAGTTTGTAAGCTTGAGTTAGATGTTGTTGCCTTTTTAAACTCGGTTGTGACTATCACATTTTCTTTGAAACGGGGCAAATGGCTAGGCATTTCCTTTATTAGAGAGAGAAATATTGTAACAAATCCCAACCAAGGGAAATAACATCACTCGCACCGGCTGCTTGAGCTCACTGTGCATTATAGAAACCAAGTGATTAGACCGCACCACCACCCACAAACTTATTTTGAACTAGCATACCAAATGGGCTGTAAATTTTCATAAGAAAGGCTGCATGGCCGTGACATATTTGGATTCTGACATTTGGGACCCACGAGGAAAAAGCCTATCCAAGGTGGTGTCGATTTATTAGTCAACAAACGATTCTGCCTACCAGACGTTGCATTGACATCCAACATCTGATGTGTATCTTCTATCTCTTGTCTTCTTCCTCCAGCCACCCAAACCAAACCACCCCGTCGGCTCCGCCTGCTCCCGCCTCCCATGATTGGCTGCACCTCCGCCGCCCTATTGCACCCTCAAACGGTAGCCAGTCCATCCCTCTATTCCCCCACACGTCCTGTTATTCTCTGGCAATGTTAGCCCCAACACGCACCCACACCCGAACCAGTCAACCCTCGTACTCCCCTTCACCTTCGACTACATTGGGGCATCTTCCACGGCTCCTGTTCGTCCCGTCCGAGGCCTCGCATTGTCCTCCGCCTTAGTTCGCTCGCTGTGTGCGGTGCCCCGCCGTCTGGCATTGTCAACATGGGCAAGAACCGAGAGGAATAAGGAGAAGACTGTACATGGAGAGGATGACAGTAGGGACCTACCAGGGTCATGGCAGTACGCAAGCAAGTGCCTCGTTATTACAAGCCCAAAAAATGGTTCCTCCTAGTGGTTGGACATCTGGGGCCCATGGCATTGTCAATGTAGTGAATAAATGAGAGAATTAAACAATGAGCGGCTGACACAAGGGACCCAGTAGGTCGCGCAGTTGTTATTTACTTTTTTTAGGAACAAGGAGTTGTTATTTACTAGTTTTAGGGACGTATCGGGGTAACAACGGGGCTGTGCGGGGGCTGTGGCCCATCTAGCCAGGGTTTTATTTTATGTTTACCACATCATTAGCCCAGTTGTATTTATTCTTTCTGAAAATGGCTAGCCCAGTTCTACCTTTTTTAAAGAAATACCCAATGGAGGCCTACTTGCTTTCTCAGCCCTGCTGGGCTGCAAATCTTTCAAGGCGAGAGTGATGTATTTCCTTGCCCAGAAAATGAAGTAGTAAGAAATGGGATGTAAATTTTAAAAACACAGCAACCCGGCAAATAGTTTCAAATATCTTTTTTAAGATTTTGAGATCTCAAATTTAATTATTTTTTGCAGGGAAAATTATGTTGGGTTTTAAATTGATATAAATTTATTATATTTAAATTAGTTTGAACGTCATTCGAAATTTCGGGATTAAAAACAGTTCGGACCGCACCGAAATATGAAAATTTGGTTGAATTTTTAACCGTGGCCAGAATATGGGCATGGTAATAAGAAGAATATGGGGTTCAAAGAAATCCTTAAGAATTAGCCAATGGGCTATACATTTATTAGCAATAATGGCAGATGAGTTGTATGCTGGTTTCCACATATTTGAGGCTGACTTGTGGGCCTACTAGGTTGAAGCGTACGCTTTCCTAAAAAAAGGTTGACGCACAAGCAAGGCCTTGTCAACTTAGTCAACACACGAGAGCAGGCACTCTTGGATGTCCATCCAACGGCTGTCATGCTACTTCAATCTCTGCTCTTCCTACTCCAGCTGCTCAAACCAACGCCGGCGGGACTGCCTGCTCCACTGGTACATCGAGGTGCTATACAAATAGTTTTTAACCCCTTTCCGCGACGGCATTTGGAACCGTCGCCAAGTGAGTGTGGGCGATAGGGGGGGGGGTGGTCCTTCCCACATGACCCAGAAACCGTCGGGGATATGCCCTTCTGGCACACATGCTCGGCAAAATGAGGTCGTGTGCGGCCTGCGAGCGATCAAATACAGTTATATGTACAATAGTGCTAAAAAATACAATAATTATATAGGCGAAATTGTTTCCAGTCGTAAGTAAATCCCACACAGTCAGTCCCCGCTAAATATTTCCGTTCGTATATACATCCCACACAGTCGCTCCAAGGAAAACGTTTCCGTTCGCAGGTACATCACACACAATTTTCCCCGTTAAATCGTTTGTGATAGCGTTGCCATTGCACAGGATATTAACAATTTTATCGTGTGCGTTATTGAATGCATCACACATGGTGAATAGAAGAAACTGTGTGGCAAAGGCTGTCCATCGCACATAGTTTTTATGTGGAAAACATTTGCGTAAGGTGGTCTCACACAAACAGTTTTCAAGAGAATGTCGTGTGTGATTGTTCATTGATCCAACACGGTTTATTCCTATAAACTATGTGCGTTGCCTGAGGTCGTATCCCACGGTGTTTTCTGAATAACCGTTTGCAATAGAAAAACACAATTAGCAGGCCATTAGCAGGCTAATTGTTCTATTATTAATAATCCATTTATTAATATAATTGACATTCATATTAAGCACATAATATATTTCATTTCCATATTAAGGGAGCATGATTTCATAATTGAAATACATCAGAGTACAACATGATATAGCTTCAGCACTCAGCTACCCCATTACACAACTGCACCAACACCAA
This sequence comes from Aegilops longissima, assembly GCA_021605205.1. Taxonomy (NCBI): domain Eukaryota; kingdom Viridiplantae; phylum Streptophyta; class Magnoliopsida; order Poales; family Poaceae; genus Aegilops; species Aegilops longissima. The sequence continues at coordinate 189,723,759 of CM038679.1, forward strand.
GTGTCACATGCAACATCTACAACCTTTTGAAATTAGCATCATAGTGGGTACATAGACAGATGCATCTCATCTGGAGAGCTGCTAAAGCGGAAGGCGAATATTGAGCCTTCATTCACATTGAAGGTCTTTGCAACTTTAGGCCAGCGCTTGTGGATGATTGACCGTCCATCCTTCACCCTCTTCAGGAACACTTCAATATTGAACAGTGGGTGTTGTATGAAAACATTGCTCGCCTCCTGACCATAGAGGTGGTTTGAGAGGTAATCATCAGTAAACTGCTTTGGAAAGGCCTGAAAACAAGGATGTGCATAAATATCTTCTCTATATTGGAAATAGGGCAAAGGAATAGAAAAAGGCAAGGTATAATAGTTAGTACCATCTTATAGTTAACTGATGTCTTCTTCGTTATCCAGACAAAAATCTTGTTGTTTTTTGTCGCTAATTTCTTTATCCTAACAATCTTTCTGAGTTTCTTGACTTGATTGATATTCATGGACAACTCATTTCCCCATATGCAAAAAGGGTCGAATAGTGGGTCAAAACCTCTGACAGCAGGACCTACATGTGCAAGACCAAATTGTTAAATACCTAAATATTAGAATGGTTCCTGCAATTGCATAATAATGTGCTATTAGACAAAGAACCATGCATGTGCTAACCTTGATTGTAAATCTCAGTGCTTTCCATTGTTTCCCTGCAACACATATAAGGTAGTTAGTCATCAGGTTAACTAAGGGTTCACGTGCTATCAGTAAAATATGTTGATGAAAAATAAGCACATTGCAGATTCATCAGATTAATTCAAGCCACATGGAAAACCCATTTATCCAAACCAAGCATGATTAAGAACTAGGAAACATAGCACTTGTATATGTTTCTCATGTATTAAGTGCAGCCAAATACGATTTATTCCTCACAGGCACAACAATACAAAATTCTACCCACGACAATTGGACATCGCATTGTAGAATTGAACCAAGCAGTTAACTAAACACCACAACAAATGAACCAAACATTAACTGAGCACCACATTGCACAATATAACATACTCCTAATAGAAGATCAGACAGTTAACCAAACCAAGCATGCTTAACAACTTGGAAATATAGCAATTGTATTTGTTTCTCATGTATTTAGTACAACAAAATTCAATTTATTCCTCACATGGTATACAATAACAGAATGCACCCACAACAATTGAACATCACATTGCAAAATTGAACCAAAGAGTTAACTAAACACCACAACAAATGAACCAAACGTTAACAGAGCACCACATTGCACAATATAACATACTCCTAATAGAAGATCAGACAGTTAACCAAACCAAGCATGCTTAACAACTTGGAAATATAGCAATTGTATTTGTTTCTCATGTATTTTGTAAAGAAAAATTCAATTTATTTCTCACATGCAAGACAATACAAAATTGCACATTGAAGAATTGAACATCACATTTGCAGAATTGGACCAAACAGTTAACTGAACACGACAACTAATTAACCAAACCGTTAATAAGTGAGAACCACACTGCACGACATATAGAACATATGCACTAGAGCAACAGATTGCATGGTAAAATTAGATAGCACAATTCACTAGAATTTGTTAAGGAAAGGCAGGAGCAGCACATGCAATGGTAAACCGAGCATGCTTAACCGGCATAGCTAGCAATTGGCAAGGTGCTCCTCCAAAATCTGGGGGTCGGCACGAATGGCAGCCATCGCGACCTCATCTGCGCGTGCGGCCGTGATTTGCTTCACCGCTGCCAATGCTCCTAGGGCTCCTGGCTATACTACTTGCACCATGGCTTAGGGCGGTGCTTATTTGATGGAGAGGTTGGTGATTTGGGTGGAACGTGTCGCGCCGGCGGTCGGGGCATGTGGGATGTGGAAGGAGGAGGAGGATGGGGTTCAGGTGTGGATTACCTGCATGGATAGATGAGGCCGAGCAGCGTGAAGGAGGGTCGCTGGTGAGGAGACAACGCTGCAAGCAAGGAGTGAAGGTTTCAACTTGGAAAGGAAGACGAAAACAGGGGAAATGTGGCTTTTGGTAAGGTGGAGGGGGCAGGGAGTAGATATTTCCGCGGAAGCCGAAAAATTTGTATCGGTTCAGCGAAAATATTTGCGCGCAAAGTGTCATCAGACATGGTCCTTATTCAGCACTGTGTACGATATGTGAACATCACAAACGATTCAGATAGCTTATCCCGTGTGTGATGAGTTTGAACATCAAAAATTTTGGTTCAAATTTCCCTGGTTACAGTGGTGATCCACGTCATTGCATAACTTCGATACACAAAGGAGACTACAACACACCCACACCTCTTAATCGAGCAAGTTCAGCAATTCAACAGAGCTAGCTGACCTAAACATTACTCTAACAAATTAAAGATCGGCGCTCTTAATTAAACAAAGCAAAGAGTACTACTATGGCTGGTGCTCGTCGATCTCCGCCGCCGCCTCCATGTCCAGCTCTCGCCCGATGGTCTCCTGGGGAAGGGGCTCCATGGCATCCATCGCACCATACTCGACAAGCATCTCGCCATCCGCGTCCGCCATCTCTTTTGAAAAGGCTGCCACGAGCTGGGCATGGGCAGTCGCGATCTGGGCTTGGACGGGCTCCATAGTGGCAAGGTATGCGGCAGAGGAACGGAAGACTGCTCGAACGCTCTCGGCGAGTGCCAACTCTTCGGCCGTGGGTTGCCGACCGTTGTCGGAGAATCTTCATTCGATTTGTGCGGTGACCGCCATGAGCCGCGTGGGCAGCCTCGACATGGTCGTGGGCCGCCTCCATCAGGGCTAAGGCCGCTGCTGCGGAACGGACAGCTGAAGTGCCGCTCTCGCCAGTTGCTGTCCCCGAGGCAGATGTTGCTGCCGTCACCTGAGAAGCAACAACGGCCGTTTGGGCTGCCTTGGCCACCCGGTCGCAGATTGCGGCCACGCTCATGCACCTTGCTAGCATGCGCATGGCGGCTGCGGCCGAGCTCTCACCGGAGTGTGCCGCCGAAGTTGCCATCACGACGCGGGTCCACGTCCCGATCTTTCACCGGCAAGGATTGAACAGTGAAATGATATTTGGGGAGTGAGCTTGTGTGCTTGACACGCCGGCTGTGGATTGTAGCCAATGCACCTTCTCACGTAAGTCATAGGCGTACTATACACCGACGGTGCTCCAGGATATTTGGTACAACATCACACACAGTTTGTGATAATAAACTATGTGGTATCTACTTGATTTTTCATCTTTATTTGAATTACATAATGGGGTCACAGTGGCAATGGACGGTGTTTGAACTATTAGAACTTTTATCTGCAGTAAACATGCATCTATATGTGTGTCATAAAAAATTGGAATTATTCAGGGTTCGTTTGGACATTTTATACATTAAATTGGTTTTCTAGCCATTTCAGGTGCACAATTCAAAATTAAACTACATGCACATGCTCCGGTGCACTAACATGGGTTGTAAAATAATATATATGTCCATGGGCTTATGCTTATGTCCCATGCAATAAATGGGGATGAATTTGAACACCACGGCACCATGGCTCTCCGGCAAACGTTGAGGTACATGCTTTTGTAATTCTAGTAAATCCAAAACTTGTCTGAAATTCATGAAATTTGGCATGCTATCATGGAGCGGCATCAACATGCCATGGTAAATTTTTTGTCCCATTTGGGGCAGGTTTGGGTATAAGCTTCTCACAAACCGGAGCTTCTCACAACAAGCCTGATGGTTTCAGTAGCGAACGTGCCACATTTGGGGACGAAACAATATCCGTTGCCTCTTATTCCTTTCAAAATTTTTCTTGTGTCAACATAGAACAACGAGAGTGTTGTGTTCAATTTTGGAATTTTTGGGAGTTCGTTTGGACATTTTTATACATTAACTGGGTTTTCTAGGCATTTTATGTGCATAATTCAAATTTGAACTACATGCACATGCTCCAGTGCATATAAATTGGTTGAAAAATCAAATCTGTGTCCTTGGGTGCATGCTTTGGTCCCATGCAAGAAAAGGGAATGAACTTCAAACACCCTAACACCGTCACTCGGCCGCAAACATCGAGATACCTGGTTTTTAAATTCTAGTAAATCCAGAACTCGTCTGAAATTCATGGCATGCTATCATGGAGCGGGCATCAACATGCCATGGTAATTTTTTGTCCCATTTGCGGCATGTTTGGGTATAAGCTTCTGACAAACCAGAGGTTCTCACAACAAGCCTGATGGTTTCGGTAGGGAACGGGCCACCTTTGGGGACAGAATGATATCCGTTGCCTCTTATTGCTTTCAAAAAAATTCTAGTGTCAACATAGAACAACAGGAGTGTTGTGTTAAATTTTGGAAATTTTTGGGGTTCGTTTGGACATTTTTATACATTAACTGGGTTTTCTAGGAATTTTATGTGCATAATTCAAATCTGAACTACATGCACATGCTCCAGTGCATATAAATTGGTTGAAAAATCAATTATGTGTCCTTGGGTGCATGCTTAGGTACCATGCAAGAAATAAGAATGAATTTCAAACACCAGGGAACTGTTGATTGCAGACAAAACATTGAGATACTTTGTTTTTAAATTCTAGTAAATCCAAAACTCGTCTGAAATTCATGAAACTTTGCATGCTATCATGGAATGGCACCCTACATGCTGTGGTATTTTTCGTGTCCATTGTGAGAGAAGGCGCACTCGAATAACAGCCAACAAAGGCATTTTGAAAAAATAGCTGCCACTTTAATATCTCAAACGTTTGTATAATTCAAATCGTGTGTGCTCTGTTAACCATTCACGTGATGCCACGTGTCTTGGTTTTAATTGCTATAGGAGGTGACGTGCGGATAGCTGCTTGATTGAACGGGAGGCGTGCGAGCGTAGTCCAGTGCGCAGGCTGACCGAGAGGCATGCAAGCTTTCCTCCAATGCGCAGGCTCACCGGGAAATGTGCGAGTTATATGTTGTGCATGCTCATTGGGAAGCGAGCCCTTTGACTTCCATGGCTGCCCGCCTTCCTCACCATTAATGGCGCCCGAGCCGCTGTTTAATGCGGGCGGCCTTACTGCTCGCCTCCCATTCCCCCCCCCCCTCCCGCAGACCTCCACCAACACCATGGCGCAGAATGATCATCTGCCACTACTCTTCAAGTTCGGTGAAGTCAACTCCGAGCTGGAGGAGATAGAAAATAACGAGGAATGGGGCCTCATGGACATGGCCCTGAATGAGCTGCCCGCAACGATTACTGCCCCCGCTCCTGTCCCAGCTCCCATCCCCACGCCGGCGACCATCCCAGTAGCATTGACGGGCTGGTCACCGAGCACTATTGGGGACCTGGAAGTTGCGGGCGTCAGCGAGGTCTCTGCGGACCCGCACAAGCTCGTGTACTTGCCAGCGCGAGCACCCGTGCCCGTGCGCGCCCCTCCACCCACTGCGGCGCCGGTTCCCGTGCGTTTGGCTACACCCGCCATGCCCGTGCCCGTGCGCGCATCCCCCTCAGCGGCATGGGACACCGCCATCGACCGCTACCTCTCAGCGCTGCCAGTTGTCGTCCTCCTGCGCCCGCCCATCGATCGCGCGACGACACGATGTTTGATTTACAAGTGAAGAACATTCTGTGATGCCTTGAAGACTTCAACAACGGCGTCCCGGAGGACGACAAAGACGGCGCGGCACACCACCTCCGCCGCCGCCGGAAATAGTTTTTTTGGGGTTAAATACTGTATCTCGATCATATGAATATAAATTCGCAGTGTGATTGAATGAAAGATATGGTCTGAACGAACTTGCATTTTTCTCTCTTATGTACACACTTATCAAACGATTTTCTTTTGAAAAAAAGTCAATGGTTTTTAAATATAAAACACTCATCGTAAATGTTTTAGTTAGAACAAGCATATGCAAATCGGCAGCTTCCCCAGGAAGCCAATGGAAAATGTGCCGAGCAGGATTTGTGCAGCTCTTGATCACAAACGTTTTAGATAGAATACCCGTATGCAAAGTGAGAGCTATGGTCTTCCCCCTTAAGTCAAGGGAAAATTCGCAGCGCAGGATTTGTGCATCCCTTCAACGCAAACTGTTGTTTTGGATGACCCGCGTGCAACCACGTACAAACAATTTGGTAAGATTTGCATCTGTCATATTGGGTATGTTGCCATTTGTCAAACTGGAAAGATTGACATTTGTTGATCTAGTAACATTGCCATTTGTCAACCTTGTAACACCGCGATTTGTCAAAATATGCAGGTAAAAATCACTAGCACTATCTAATTTTTCCAACTAAAATTCGATAATTAAGCATAGATTTTATTTATAGATTAAGCAGTCATTCCTTACACAAACAATTCAACTCGACAGCTGAACCGACCAAACTTTTCCCCAAATGTTGCCAACCACGTGCTGAAATAGCTAGTTCAACTATATATAGTAGCTAATTTTAAGTACGTTGTACAGTTCCACCACATTTATAGTCAGATGAACCGAACAAAATAGCCCCTAAATACTACTACTACTACGAAGGGGCTTTGTACTACTTTCGGAAGCCTCTCCTCTGCCGAGCACGCTCATTAAGAGGTGGACGAGGAGGAGCCTATCGACGAGCCGGACAACTGCAAGATGGTGCCTGCCGCTGCTGCACCTTCAGCGACGCTCACCTCGAACACCCTCTGCCGCTCCAGACGATCCCCTCAAAGCGGTGGTTCTCCTCATAGATCCCCTGATTCCTCGCCTCTGAGGCGGTGTCTGCCGCGGCCATGGTGGCTATAAGGCTCTTTGCATGCTCGACGAGGCGCTCCTCCTCCTCCCACAGGAACTCGGTGTAGCGCGCAAGGTCGCTGACGCACGTGCGGGCCTCCACCTTCGCCTCTCGTCTTCGAGCGGCGATGGCGGAGCGGGTGATGACCCCGATGGTCGATGGTGAGCTGGCGCCCACGGTGGCTGATGATGGGGCGGCGGGCACAACCACCACCTCTCGCCTTCAGGCCGCGGTGGCGTGGCGGGTGATGGCCATGGTGGCCGACGGTGGGGTGGCGGCCATGACTGCCACCTCCCGCCTTCGAGCAGCGGCGGCGGAGCGTGTTGCGGGTGTTCCGCGCACACCCAACAGGGACACCACGCGCACTACACTACGCCGGGGACTGCGTCGCCGCCACAGTGTAGCCTCCCAGCTGGAGCTGTCCTCTGATGACGGCGGAGTGGCTGAGCGACGACGACAGACCGGTGCCATTGGCGATTGTGGAAGAAGCAGACGAGATAAGCTACAGGGAGAGAGGGGAAAATGCGACGAACGACTCGCTGGCTGTGAGGTTTTATATAGCAGGCCGGTAAGCATTGGGATTTTGGGGGATTTCACCGAGTCGGGCAGGAAGCTTGCGCAGGAATCGGCTCATCGACGATTCATTGGCGCCACTTCGAGCCACCGTTTGGCCAAAAGAATGCCCACGCGCGCTGCGCAAGCTCGCGATGTAAGCCGTTTGCGGCAGCGTGGTGACAAGACGTGCGAGAGGAGGATGAAAGGCCACATACACAGATGATTAATAAAAAATGTTTGTGATTCAATTACCTACTATACCCCGTCCTGGTTTATAAGTAGGATTTAACTAATAAAATACAAATGCATGTTGCCAAAGATTATATAGTTGGATTCGTATTTGAACATAGTTTCCAATTATATAATTTTTATAACATGCATTAACATTTTGTTGGTTAAATTTATGGGCAAAGTATGGCACAGAATATAAAGGGGACTATAGACCAACATGGAGGTAGTGGTACACGGCCGCTCACCACGCAGCGACACAACTGTCAGCCGACATGTAGGCGACCACTTACTGCGTGTTCAACTGCTCTATGCGTGTGGTTGCTTGCGGTTCAGGCGGCTGCGACGCGCTCTGCTCACGTCGCGCCACACGCCCTCTGCTCTCACGTCCCTCCGGGTGCTCTGCCAGTGTTTGGGGCCGGCGCACGATCGTGCATGTTCGTGTGCATGTGGTTGCACTGGGTGCAGCGCGAGGATGCAGTTACCTGTTGCAAAAACTGCCATGCAGACACGCCGACAATCCAGGCCGCCCGACCCCCATTTATTCCTGCGGTCATTTACCTTCATCTCTCGCGTCACACGACACAATAAGCACACCCACAACAACACATACAGAGAGGACATCCAGCGGTTCCAATGGCGCTCCCCATGGCTCCAATGGCCGACGACGACAACGGCGGGCAGTTCACCACGCATAATGTAGTGGACACCCACGTGAGGGGGAAGGCCCTCTCGTTAGTGTACACGAACGATTCAGTCTTGGTGGAGAGCTCCATCCAAACTATGGAGCAGTTCCTTGCTGAGGACAAGTACGAAGTGGTCGGCTTCGACCTCAGGTACACCATCGGTCGTGCCGGGCATGATCAGAAGGTTGTCGTTGCCCAGTTGTACATGCACATGGCGTCCTTGCCTACCACTACCACCTGGCCACAAGGCTTTGCGAGCGTTGCTCCAGATTTATCAACATCTCCGACTACAGTTTCGCTACGACGGACACCACCAACAATCTAAAAGCGCTCAAGGTTTCGGGCTTGAAATGCCCGAATCTTGTCAACATCCAGCACCACTACAAGGTCTGGGGCAGCAACAACAACAAACTGAACTCCCTGGTTGACCTCGCTTCAGCCATCATCGACCCCTACTACATGAAGATGAAGGATGAGAGGAAGAAGGTCAAGAACACCTGGCACAGTGTTTGGCATGAGAGACTGGATGAACACCACGGTTAGTACAAGACCAAGGACGCATACACAAGCTATGAGATGTACAGGGGGATCATTGACATGAGGAAGTGTCTTCTTCCAGCCCCAGACAAGGGATCGAGCCACAGAGCAGTGGCAGGAGCATCACAAGAAGTAGATGACTAGACGATCGTTTCTCCTACTTTAGAATGCATGCAATTGTTTATTGAGGTGTGTGCGAATGATCCGTATAGTCACTTATGTAATTGGATGTTTGTTTCAGTTATATATATATATACATGTTATTCTTCTGTAGACAGAGCAAATCACACGGCTTATTAACAGCAACCGTCTGTGTTATTATTGGTCTTTGCACACATTTCTGATTACGGACCAATTTGCCGCTTATCGCACACTTCTTGTTCAGTTGAACCATTTCCATTGTGTTGCCTAATCACACACAGTTTCTCCTAGTGAACTGTATGCCGTATATCGCACACACCCTCATCTGGCTGCCCATTTCTGTTGTTCTACATCATCGCAAATAGTTCTTCTGGATTAACCGTTTGGCACTCATCGCATAGGCAAATCTAATATGAATCGTGTTTGATGTCGCCGCCATCGCAAACATTTTGCATCTTTTTTGACAGCTTTATTAGATCACCGTTTGTGATTGATGCATCACACACAGTTTCGTCGAAGGGTCTCTGATTCGACTGTCGCATTTGGACCATCCTGCAGTAGTGCTCCTCCTCCCGTGGCTGACTGTGCTGCCGCACAGGCCTCACCGCCCCACCCTACTCCCATCGCTTGCCTGGCCATCCCTCTACTCACCCACAGCTGTTGTTATTCTCCGCCGATGGCAGATGAACCAGTAAACCCTCGTACTCCCATCCATGTGGGAAACAACTGCTGAGTCTTCCTTGGCTTTGTGTCGTTCCCTTCCTAGGCCTTGCCGTCATCCACCGCCCTGGTGCTCTCGGCGCGGCGTGATCAATGTGGTCAATGAACGTCATCCATCGAAAGTGGACTATACGTGGAGAGGCTGACAGTTGGGTCCACGGCCACACGCAAGGAAGTGCCTCCTTATTATTCGTAAAATAACGATTCCTCCACCTGACAGTGGGGACCCACCGAAAGGGCCTCTGTATTTCGTGAAAAAAACGTTCCTCCCACTGACAGCTCAGATCAATAGCTATATCTTCGCACGCAAGGAAGTACCTCCTTATTACGCACAAAAAAATGAATACTCCACCTGCTAGCTAGGACCCACCATAGTTGGAGGCTGACTTGTGGGCCTACTAAGTTGACACGGACGAAGGGCTTTGTCAACTTAGTCAATATGAACGATTCTAGCTCCAGTGACCGTCGATGTCCATCCAACAGAAGTGGTGCTTCTTCAACCTTTGGTCTTCTTGCTCCAGCCGCCCAAACCAGCGCTAGTCGTGCCGCTTGCTCCTGCCTCCCATGGTCGGATCTGCTGCCGCAAATGCCTCACTACCCCACCCTACTACCATCGATGGCCTGGCCACCCCTGTAGTCACCCAGACCTCCTATTATTCTCTGGTGACGGCAACCTCACACTGCAGCCCAACCAGTAAACCCTCGTACACCCCTCCATGTGTGAAACAACTACCGAGTCCTCCCTAGCTCCGGGTCATTCCCTTCCTAGGCCTTGCTATCGTCCACGGCCTTCGTGCTCTCGGCGCGGCGTGGTCAACATGGTCAAGGAATGATTTACATCGGAAGAGGACTCTACATGGAGAGGCTGACAGCTGGGTCCACGGCCGCAGCAAGGAAGTGCCTCCTTATTACGCGCTAAATAAGGATTCCTCCACTTGATAGCGGTGACCTACCGGAAGGGCCTCTGTATTTTGGCTTAGCTGTATTTTGTGAAAAAAACGTTCCCCCCTGATAGCTGGGATCCACCAGCTATATCTTCGGACGCAAGGAAGTTCCTGCATATTAGGCATGAAAAAAAAGAATCCTCCCCTGACAGCTTGAACCCACCATTAATAACTTCGCACGCAAGGAAATGGCTCCTTATCCTCCCTGACAGCCGGGACCGACCTAATCGAAGTGTATGTAGCATTGTCATTCTGGTCGCGAACGTGTACGTACATACTGGTCGATCGGTCTCTCTGTAACGATGAACCGTGGGCGAGCAAGTAGCGGCACGTGTAGTAGTAGAGCCCCCGTGGTAGCAGTTCAGGCAGTCCCTTCTAAACCATGTACACGTACGTACAGCCACATGCCAAAAAATATGACCACGTATGTACATGCGGGCGGGGTCTCGAACGCCTACTCGCGCTTACGTATGGCCAGGGCTCATGTACATGGAGAGGCAACGGACGGCAGCAACGGCGTCCTGTTCACCGGGCAACCAACCGGCTGGTTCATAACGGAGAAATAGCATCTTGTTCATCGGGAGGCAACATACTGGGTCAGAATGTGTCCTCTTCAATGGGAGCCAACCGGCTTGGACGGAACAGCCGAAACGGGGTTTGGCATACCGCAGTACAGAGGAAAACGGCCTTCTGTTCGATCGGCTACGGTCGAAACGACATCTTGTTCACCGGGAGGGGTCTGGCGTACCGCAAAATGGAGGAAACAGATTTGTTGGAACGCTACAGTCGAAATGGTGGTCCTGTTCATCGGGAGGGGTGTGGCGTACCGCAAAATGGGACTCCATGGGCTATTCACCCACCGTCGACTTCCTTCAGCCTCTACATGCACTGTTCATCCACCGCATCTTCCTCCTGCCTCCACGAGCTACTATTCATCCACGGGCTACTGTTCATCCAGCCCTCCACCGGCTACTGTTCAACCAGCCCTCCATGGGATACTGTTCATCCACCCCCAACCAGCTATGCTATGGCGGCCTCCTCTCGGAGTCCTGTTCATCCAGCGGCAATGGCCTACTACCACAGGGTCCTCATCATCCAACCCCCACCGGGAACTCTTCATCCAACCCCAACCACGTACATCTTGACTTGTTCAACCAACCCCCATGTTCATTGTTCATCAAGAGGCAACAGGTTCGATCGGCTTCAGTAAGCTGTAGCAGCAACAACAATCGATCGATCGCTCGGGTTCAGTTAGCAGCAGTAGCAAAGGAATCGCTCAGGTTTAGTTAATAGCCAAGGTATCGATTGCTCGGGTTCAGTAACGTAGCTAGTGCAATCACTCAGGCTCAATAAGCAAACGCCTCGCTTGGGTTCAGTTAGAGCCCAACGCCTGGCACACACGCACGTACGTATACGAGAGAAACACGCAAACCTCCATGCATCGCTCGGCCCTGACCTTCCACCGTAACCGGGAACTCCCCGAAATTTTCTTCGCCCTCTCTTCTACCCATGTTTTTTTGTCATGGACGGCCCAAAGAATGTCATGCAGGTGCGTCTCCGGCCCGCCCAGGACGAAAAGCCCATTTTCTGTCATGATTTTTTGTCATACAAGTAGGATCCGACCACATCTATGATGATACCGGGTTTTGTCACAGTTATCATCATAGAAGTGTCATAAGCATGACATATTTTTTTTTCATTCGGGCCATCTCCTTCTTGAACGCCACTTGCCTGGCTTTCTCAGCTGGCGGCAACGATTTCCACAGATAAAGATTGTATTGGCCCCAAAACAACTCTAAAGTTGGGGAGTCCGGCGCCACCTCGTCCGGTGGCCCATAGGGGTCCTCCTCGTCGCAGTTCTTCGACTGAACATCCTTGGGGGGCGGCGCCTCCTCGTCGGCACATGGTCAGATCGGCGGCGCCATGGAAGAGATTTTAGAGAGAGAGAGAGAGAGAGAGAGAGAGAGAGAGAGAGAGGGCGAGTGAGGGGAGGATGTAGATGAGAATGCTGGCAGGATGATGATAACCCACAAGTATAGGGGATCACAACAATTTTCGAGGGTAGAGTATTCAACTCAAATTTATTGATTCGACACAAGGGGAGCCAAAGATATTCTCAAGTATTAGCAGCTGAGTTGTCAATTCAACCACACCTGAAATACTTAATAACTACAACAAAGTATTTAGTAGCAAAGTAGTATGGAAGTAACTGTAGCAGTTTTGTAGCAATTGTAACAGTGGCAACGGCAAAGTAACGTAGCAAAGATCAATATGTGAAAAGCTCGTAGGCAATGGATCAATGATATATAATTATGTCGGATGGCATTCATCATGAAACAGTTATAACCTAGGGTGACACAGAACTAGCTCCAATTCATCAATATAATGTAGGCATGTATTCCGAATATAGTCTGCTTATGGAAAAGAACTTCCATGACATCTTTTTTCCTACCCTCCCGTGGCAGCGGGGTCCTAATGGAAACTATGGGTTATTAAGTCCTCCTTTTAATATAGAACTGGACCAAAGCATTTGCACTTAGTGAATACATGAACTCCTCAAACTACGGTAATCACTGGAAAGAATCCCTCGTAACTCGTAACTCGTAATAGGTGTCTACAACTTGCAAGATCAGATCGAGAACACAAATATATTCATGAAAACATAATAGGTTCAGATTTGAAGTCATGGCACTCAGGCCCTAGTGACAAGCACTAAGCATAACAAAGTCATAGTAACATCAATCTCAGAAGATAGTGGATACTAGAGATCAAACCCTAACAAAACTAACTTGATTACATGATAAATCTCATCCAACCCATCACCGTCCAGCAAGCCTACAATGGAATTACTCACGCACGATGGTGAGCATCATGAAATTGGTCATGGAGGAAGGGTGGTGATGAGGATGGCGACGATTTCCCCTCTCTGGAGCCCCGAACGGACTCCAGATCTGTCTTCCCGGTGAAGAACATGAGGTGGTGGCAGCTCCGTATCATAAAATGCAATGAATCCTCCTCCCTCATTTTTTTCTCCCCGAACGTGAATATATGGAGTTGGAGTTGAGGTCGGTGGAGGTCCAAGGGACCCAAAAGGCAGGGGGCGCGCCCTCGGGGGCGCCCTCCACTCTTGTGTATAGCCGGTGGGTCCGCTCTGGTTGATTCTGTCGCCAATATTTTTATTTATTCCAAAAATATTCTCCGTGAAGTTTCTGGTCATGCCGAGAACTTTTATTTCTGCACAAAAATAACACCAAGGGAATTCTGCTGAAAACAACATCTGTTTGGGTTAGTTCCATTCAAATCATGCAAATTAGAGTCCAAAACAAGGGCAAAAGAGTTTGGAGAAGTAGATATGATGGAGATGTATCAGATGACGTGAGCAAGGTAGTATTTATTGGCGGGCGGAATTTAGATCGACAGGAACAACACACACGCCTGTCGTCGGAATTTACGAGTACTATAGTTTGAATTGCACATGATTCCCGCAGCAAAAGTCGTGTGTGAACTCAATAGATGACGGTTTCCTATACAGAACTGTGTCTGATTAATAACCCGCGCCCCTCACCTTCCAAACCTCGAGGCACGAAATAGAGTTCCAATCATTGGGCCCCGGTTGTCTTGCCAGATATTTATATTTTCTTTCCTCATATAAGGGACGAATGCTTATTTTGTGTTACCATGACACTCCATGCATGTGTCCAAGCCGTGATACCAATATGTTTGAAAATTCCTTCCAATTTACTGTACGTGGAATTAACTTGCACACAACAAGTACACAAATATATTTTTCAAACCGTTATGGTTAGCTGTTGCATGTACATGTAGTTGAAATTTGAATTACGAACATTAAATGGCTAGAAAATCACTTAAATGTCTTAAAAAGGTCAAATGACCCTGGAATTTTCCAAATTTTGACGTGACAGTTGTATTAGTGCAGTTAACTCTAGAATTTTTTGAAGGCCATAAGAGGAAGCTATTGCCGGCTTGTCATCAAACATGCATTGTGCCCTCTCCGAACCACGCCCCTTCTAATGAGTTGTTCCGGTTTGTGAGGGGTGTGTTTCCAAACTTTCGTCAAATTTGCTAAGTTTTTTACCACACCATCATGGTGCCACGCCGTAACGTCGAGCAAGGTTTCACGTGTTTCTGATCATTTTTGATCTTTTTGGAATTTAAATACCATGGCATGCACTCGATGCTTTGTGTCCAAGCCCTGACACCAATATGTTTGAGAATCTTCCAGTTTAGTGCACATGGAATTAACTCGCACACAGGTACACAAATATGCTTTTTCAAAACCGTTATGGTTAGTTGTTGCATGTACATGTAGTTCAAATTTGAATTACGATCATTAAATGGCTAGAAAATCACTTAAATGTCTTAAAAACCCCTAAAATTTTCCAAATTTTGACATGACAGTTGTATTAGTGCATGTTAACTATAGAATTTGTTTGAAGGCCATAAGAGGAAGCTATCGCCAACTCGTCATCAAAGGTGCATTGTGTCCTCTCAGAACCACGAGCGTTCTAGTGAGTAGCTTCGGTTTGTGAGGGGTGTGTGTCCAAAGTTTCGTCAAACAAGCCAATTTTTTTTACCACAACATCCTGGTGGCATGCCATTACGTCAAGCAAGGTTTCATGTATCTCTGATCATTTTTTAATTTTTAGGAATTTCAATGCCATGGCACTCAATGCTTGTGTCCAAGCTGTGACACCAATATGTTTGAAAATTCCTTCCAATTTACTACACATGGAATTAACTCGCTAATGTCTACTACGCAACTTTATTCTTGTAGACACGTGTTGGGCCTCCAAGCGCAAAGTTTTTTAGGACAGTAGCAATTTTCCGTCAAGTGGACAACATAAGGTTTAACAATCCGTGAGAGGTGTCGGATGAAGATGGTCTCTCTCAAATGACACTGCAACCAAATACAAGAAATCTCTTGTGTCCCCAACACACCCAATACAATGGCAAATTATATAGGTGCACTAGTTCGGCGAAGAGATGGTGATAGAAGTGTAATATGGATGGTAGAAATATATTTTTATAATCTAAATAAATGAAAACAACAAGGTAGCAAATAGTAAATGGGCACAAAAACGGTATTGCAATCCTTGAAAATCAGGCCTAGGGTCTGAACTTTCACTAGTGCAACCTCTCAACAATGTTAATATAATTGGATCATATAACCGTCCCTCAACATGCAACGAAGAATCACTCCAAAGTTCCTATCTAGCGGAGAACATAAGATAATTGTTTGTAGGGTACGAAACCACCTCAAAGTTATTCTTTCCGATCAATATATCCTAGAGTTCGTAGTAAAATAACACGAAGCTATTCTTTTTGATCGATCTAACGAAGAGTTCGTACTAAAATAACACCAAAGCAAATTCAGATTCATAATATTCAGTCCAACACAAAGAAATTCAAAGACTGCCCCGAGATTTCTACCAGAGAAACAAAGACAAGAATGTGCATCAACCCCTATGCATAGATTACCCCAATGTCACCTCGGGAATCCGCGAGTTGAGTGCCAAAATATATATCAAGTGAATCAATATGATACCCCATTGTCACCACGAGTATTCAATTGCAAGACATCTATACATTGTTCTCAAATCCATATAAGTATTCAATTCGATAACAATGGAATCTCAAAGGGAAAAACTCAATTCATCACAACAAGATAGAGAGGGGAAAACACCATATGATCCGACTATATTAACAATGCCCACGATACATCAAGATCATGACATCTCAAGAACACAAGAGAGTGAGAGAGATTAAACACATAGCTACTGGTACAAACCCTCAGCCCCGAGGATGGACCACTCCCTCCTCATCGTGGTGGCTGCCGGGATGATGAAGATGGCCCCCCAGAGATGATTCTCCCCTCCGGAAGGGTGCCGAAACGGGTCTAGATTGGTTTCTAGTGGCTACAGAGCCTCGCGGCGGCGGAACATTCTGATCTAGGTTAACCCCGAGGTTTTTTGGAATTTTTGGGAATTTATAGGGTAAAGAGGGGGTGCGGGAGGCTACCGAGGTGGGCACAACCCACCTGGGTGCGCCTGGCCCCCAGGCGCGCCCTGGTGGGTTGTGGCCCCTTCGGGTCCATAAAAAATCCATAAAAAGTTTCACGTGTTTGGACTCCGTTTGATATTGATTTCCTGTAATGTAAAAAAACAGCAACTGGTACTGGGCACTGGGTCAATAGGTTAGTCCCAAAAAATGATATAAATTTGCTATAAAATGATTGTAAAACATCCAAGAATGATAAAATAACAACATTAATACTTCATAAATTATAGATACGTTGGAGACGTATCAGCATCCCAAAGCTTAATTCCTACTTGTCCTCGAGTAGGTAAATGATAAAAGAAATAATTTATGAAGTGTGAATGCTAGCAAAGTGCACAAGTTTTATCAATGACAATTTTAATCACTTTCCCTAGCATCATAACAACAAATCTTTCTCATAAAACTTATCATGGTAGAGTAGCAACTGAAAATGGAATTTTTGTTGTGGAATGCTACCCATCCTATTCATCATAAACTCTTTTATTTTGTAGCATGGACATTTGGACTTTTATATGGTTCAAAGCAATAGTCTAGTTTTGACACGAGGACTTTAATACTCAAGCCTACCAACAAGCAACCATGTCTTTGAAAATATCAACGCTAAAATAAGTTATCCCTAGCCCATCATGCTCAATCATTGATCCATTCATGAAACACACTCGCATATTAGCTACACCGAATGCTTAAGTACGATCATAGTGCCTCCTAGTTGGTGACTTATAAGAGAAGATGGAGACTCAAATCAAAAATAAAAATTGCATAAAGTAAAATAAAGGCTCTTCGCAGAGGGAAGTAGGGATTTGTAGAGGTGCCAGAGCTCAAAGCAAAAATTGAGATAAAAACTATTTTGAGAGGCATACTTTTCCCACCAACGAAAACGAATTAGAGCTCCCAACACTTTCCATGCTAGATAAATCATAGGCGGTTCCCAAACAGAAAACAAACTTTATTCCTTTTTCCACCATACTTTCACTTTCCATGGCTAACCGTATCCATGGGTGCCCTCCATACCAACACTTTCCAAGGAATTTATTGTTTGACAACATAAAGTAAATTCATTTTTCATTTCGGGACTGGGCATCCCTAATACCTTTGCCTTACTCTCGTGCAATGACAAGTGAATAAACACTCACCTTGAGAATAACACATCTAGCATGGAAAATATTGGCCACCCCTCACCTCCTTGCGAGCGGTATGAGCACACAAAAGAGAAATTTATTTCGAAAATTAGAGATGGCACATACAAATTTGCTTAGAACGACAAAATAATACCGCATATAGGTATGGTGGACTCATGTGGCAAAACTAGTTTAAATGATTTTAGATGCACAAGTAGTGATCATACTTAGTGCACAATGAAGGCTAGCAAAAGATTGAGAAGCGACCAACCAAGAAACGAATAATCTCGTAAGCGAGTATTAAGCATAATTAACACCGAATAATGCAACACAAGTTGGATATAATTTCATTGCATAACTATTGACTTTCGTGCTTGAATAGGGAATCACAAACCTTAACCCTAATATTCTTACTAAAGCATAATTAATCATCAACATGACTCACATATCACATCATCATATCTCAAAACTATTATAAGGAATCAAGTTTATTTTGTCCAATGATCTTCATGAAAGTTTTTATTATATCCTTCTTGGATATCTATCACTTTGGGACTAATTTTCATGTGTTACTTTTGATAAGCTCAAACAAATTGAAGTGAAGATCATGAGCATAATATCTCTTTCTATCAAATTAATTTAATTGAAGCAAGAGAGAATTTCTTCAAAAATACTAAAGCACATCGTGCTCAAAAAGATATAAGTGAAGCACTAGAGCAATTCCATAGTAAAGAGCTTCGTTGACGGGATGTGCGTGCCGCCTACCTATCCTCCCTGGCAACTATTTTAGGACTCTATTTTATTTAAAAACTTTCAGATATAAGTACTTTATTAAGACAGCAAGCAAAACAAAAGAAAATGACATTCCAAGGATAGCACACATCATGTGAAGAAGCAAAAACTTTGGATCAACTGACACTAACCGATAATTGTTGGTGAAGAAAGGTGGGATGCCTACCGGGGCATCCCCAAGCTTAGATGCTTGAGACTTCTTGAAATATTATCTTGGGATGCCTTGGGCACCCCAAGCTTGAGCTTTTGTGTCTCCTATTCATCTTGTCGGCGTTCTGGGAACGGGGTCCCTAGACTTGCCTGCCTGCGGCCCACGGCGTGGCTAAGCAGCGGGCCGTACGGTCCATCTTCATCAACAAGGCATCCAATACTCTCGCGAGGGGCCAAGCCTTGCGAGGCAGACGACACAAGACCTCGTCTGGAGTGGCCTAGCTGGGCAGGCTCACTAGGAGCAGAGATATCAAGGCAAGGCGAACCTCACGAGGCCCTCGTAACGTGAGCCATGACGAATGGTGCCAGGCGGGCGCCAGGCAGGCGCCGGTGCATGCAGCATCCTTATTTCCTCTTTGGTGCTAAGGAGGCAAGCACAGACGAAGAGTACCGAGGCATCAAGCAAAGGTTGCCATATTGGTGCAACAAGACCAAGACCAGGAGGACAGCAAGGGGGAGGTCATCGTGGATCCCAAGACGGCGTCACCCCAGAGCTTTTCGCAGGTGAAGATCGCTTTTGTTATGATAGCTTGTACTAGCTATCCCCCTTCAAATTTTCCCGCCGTTGTTGGCTCCCTTCCCACTCAACATTTGGGAAGAGGACCAGGGCCTATGTAAGTAGAGCTAGCCACCACAGTAGAGGCATCTGATCTTAGCTTGATCCAATCCGACCGAGAGCCTAGCCACAAGAACACCTCAACCTCAGGAGGTTGTTCTCCCCTTGTACTGTTCATCATCAGCCCCAGAGGCAATCCACCACCACCACACTGGAGTAGGGTATTACACCACAACGGTGGCCCGAACCAGTATAAACCCTGTGTCTCTTTGTGTTGTGAGTTCGACGAGTTCGTCCACAAGATCTTAGCGAGCTAGAGCATAGATCGGTAGGAGGGATAGACTTCGCGCGCACCCCAATGTTCGAACCTTAAGGGTTTGCCGGAACCCCACATCCGACATTTGGCGCACCAGGTAGGGGTGCGCCGTGGTTTCCCTTCCATCGGTTCGTTGCTCCATCGCTCCGTCGTTTCCATGGCGGACGCTCGCCGTGCTCGAGCTGAGCGTCGGGCTGCCCTCTCCGCCCGCATCGCTCAGACGGCTCCCGTAGGCGGGCCACCTCGTCGTTCTCCGTCTCCCGTCGCCAACGCCGCCACCGACCCGGCAGGGAACGAGCAGCAGGCGTCCTCGCTGCATCCTTCGGTGCGGCAAGATGGCCGCACCGCTACTCCGTCGCTCACCCCTGCTGGTTCTTCGTCTCACGCGCACCGCGCTCCCTTGGAGGCACGGGCTGCGCTCCTCGCGGCAAACGAGCTCCTGCGTTACCGCCCTGTCAACGACCTCTACGAGGAGTGGCTCGACCGCGTCACCGAGCTTGTCCGCATCGCAGGGGGCTCTCTGGCGCCGGCCAATCTCTGCCACCCCCTCAACCAGCCACGGGCGACGGGGATCGTGGCATGTCTCCACCGCCTCAACCCCAAGACGGTGCCTTGGCACCAAGGCGCGCACCTCCGCGGCGTGATCCAGCACGCCCGGCGCTCGCGCATGAAGAAAGAAGCTGCCAAGAAATCCCGCGGCCGCGAGAAGCTGCACCGGCGCTCCCCGCGCCACCTCTTCAAGACCGCGCACTGCCTGCAGCGGCGCAGCACGAACCCCGTCAAGACCAAGATCCACCCCCGAAGCGGGCCCCGGCAACCTTTGCCGGCTGCCGCGCCTTCACCCCTGAGCTGCGTAGCCTTTCCTGGCTAGGCAAGTTCAAGCCAGATCTGCCTCCTCGCTACGACGGCAACGCCGACCCCGCGGAGTTCCTGCTGCTCTACGAGCTGAGCATCAAAGCAGCCAACGGCGACGAAAAAGTCATGGCAAACTGGTTTCCCATGGCTCTCAAGGATGGGGCCCGCTCTTGGCTCCTGAACCTGCAGCACGGCTCGATCTCCGCCTGGGACGAGATGCGCGACCGCTTCGTCGCCAACTTCCAGGGCACTCGCGACCGCCCACCGGCCGCAGGCGATCTACGCTGCATCAAGCAACAGCCAGGAGAAACCCTCCAGAAGTACATCCAGTGCTTCAACAACACCCGCCTCAAGATCCCCAAGGTCACACGGACGAGGCCATCATCTCCTCGTTCTCTGACGGTGTCTGTGATGTCAAGATTAAGGAAGAGTTGGCTATCCACGAGGAGCTCTGCACCTCTCAGGAGCTGTTCAACCTGGCGACCAAGTGCGCTAGAGCTGAGGAGGGGCGCCTCTCTCTCCTCGAGCTGCCAGCTGCAGGAGCGGAAGAAAAGAAGACCAAGGCAAAGGACGTGAAGCGCAAAGAGGCAGTGGTGCTCGCAGCGGAGCCCGACACCAAGCGAGGCAGGGATCAGCCTGATTCGTCCAAGAACGGCCGACCGTTCTGCACCTTCCACAACTTGAACACCCACAACACCAGCGACTACCAAGAGCTCAGACCCATACGAGAAGGACGCTACGGTCGACGCCCCGAGTGTGATGAACGGGGCTACGGCCGCGGAGGAGGACGTGGAGGCGGACGCTGGGATGACCGTGGCCCGCGCTAGGAGTGGTGCGACCGGCCTCACGAGGACCGATGGCAGGACCAACCTCGCTAGGGCGCCTGGAGATACGCGCCTCGTGAGGATCCCCCTCAGGGCAACACCGGTCTTCCCCCACTGCCGCCACCAAGAAGGAACGACGACCACCACCAGGACGAGGGGGCTGGGGGCTTCCAGGAGCCGTGTGCGATCGCTTGCATCTTGGGCAGTGCTCAGGCCCCAGCCTCTCAGCGCATCCTCAAATAGTTCGCTCGTGAGGTGAACGCGGCACTCCCCAAGCTCGAGGCCACGCGCAAGCTCAGGTGGTCCCAATGCGCAATCACCTTCAACTCAGCAGACCAGCCCAAGTGCGCGGCCACCGCAGGCGCACTCCCTATGCAGTGCTCCCCAGTCATCAACAATGTGCAAGTCACCAAGACTCTCATCAACGGCGGCGCAGGGCTCAACGTCCTATCCGTCGACACATTCGACAACTTTCAAGTGCCCTATGAGCAACTCTAGCCAACCAAGCCTTTCTCAAGAGTGACTGACGGTTCCACCACACCGATAGGGCAAGTCCGCTTGCCAGTCACCTTTGGCAAGCGCGACAACTACCGCACCGAGCTCATCGACTTCGATGTCGCGCACATCCGCCTGCCGTACAACGCCATCCTCGGGTATCTAGCCCTGGCCAAGTTCATGGCAGTCATTCATAACGGCTACAACGTTCTCAAGATGCCAGGAAGCGGAGGAATCATCACAGTCCCGTGTGAAGAGAGGGATGCAGTGTCCTCTCTTGAGCGCGCCTTTCAAGCCGCAGCTATCGACGACCCCGACAGCATAAGTGAAGGCCTTCCGGAGACCATCCCCAAGAAGAAGTTGCCGCGCCGAGGACCCCAAGGAGATGGCGCCGCATCAGGAGCCTCGTTAGGATCAGCGCCCGTTCCAAGAGCGCCTCACTCCGTCACATAGGAAGGCGCGCCCGGCGCCCTCCTCAGGCAGGGCTCGGGGGCTCTCTCTTGGAGGGCCTCTGACCTTGCCAACCTCATGAGGGAGGTGATTGGGCACCACTTGGAGGCATGCTTCGCGACACGTTTCCCTCAGGAGAACACAGGGCAAGGAGTGCCCACCACCCAGGAGTTCATCACCAAGACCACCCAGGAACTGCAAGAAGCAAGAGCCATGCGCGGCCACAGCCGCTCACAAGGCGCAGCTCCCCATCCAGGCGAGGATGCCGGGTTGCGTCTCTGCCTTGACATCCCAGGGCTCAACAGAGCCGCATCTCAGGAGTGCTTCTGGCCATCACGTGCGGGCCGCTGTAAGGGCCCACCACATAGCTACATTCGCATGCCCTTCGGCTTGCCGAGCGTGGCGTCGGCCCATCAGCGCAATTTGCGGCAGGTCCTGGCGTCTCAGGAGGCCAGGATCCACGCCGTTCAGGAAGAGATGGAGACGGTCTTCAGGGAACCTCTTGAGCCCCCAGAGCCTCCCGGGGCTGAGGGTCCCGGTGGCCCATGAGGAGTCATCCTTCAACGCGTGGCTTCAGCTACATCAACTCTACTTCGTCTACAGAACCAGGTGACATCTTCCAAGTTTGTTTAAGCTGGGAGCGCCCCTCGAGCTGTATTATTCCCAGGCCACACGGGTCCGTCCCTGTGGCATGTATCCCTTTTGCTTAAGTCTTTAGCTTACCAGACCGGGCCAGACCCAGTGGCATGTATCTTCATGCATTTATCCAAATCGATCTGCTCTTTATGCTTAACCCGCCAACGGATATCGCCTGCTTGATTGCCGCCCGCCGCGGGCCTGTTCACCCTATGCAATCTACTTACACGTTAAAAGGGGGGCTCCTGAGCATTGCGACTCAGGAGCTCTTACTGGCCCTCCAGCCCTCACCCCCTGGCCTTGACCACGGCATAGCGACCTGGCATACCAGCGGTGGTTGAGCTCGCTCGAGGGCCGGGACCTGAGGACGTAGAGTGCTTGCATCTAACCGCCTTACAGGAACATACAGTCACCAAGACTCAAGACCAGGTGCAACCCGCCTTGAGGTAGGGCCTCCTGAGTCCCGCGCTGGCTCATGGGTGCCCAGATACACCTCGCAGCCCTTCCGTGCAAGCCACGTGTCAGGGCAGGGCTGTACACGCCCCGGGGGCTCCTCCCGGAGGGGGGCCCCATCCCACGCCCAAGTGGAAGCACCATGCTCCGCGCCGGCTGACGACACTGCCGAGGAGCGGCCATGGCCATGCACAAGCGGAAGCACTATGCTCCGCGCTGGTGATAAACAACTGAGGGCGACCCCACGGTCGTACCAACCTCAGGGAGCCCAGAGCTCAGCGCCCACCGACAAGAACGCGTCCCGTTGGGAAAAGCGCAAGACGGGCTGGGCACGGGCTGTGCATGGGTCACGCCTAAGCAAGACGCCACCTAACCAGGTCCCCGGACCAGGTAAGCGCCCCCGAGGCCTCGGCGAGGGTAGGTATGGGAATTGTTTGCATCGTTAAGGGGACTCGAGCATCGCGACTCAGAGCCTAATCGACACGTAGCGCCTCACTCCTTGGTCCGCCCCTGGTCTCCGGTCATCCCAATGGCGGTTGAGGTATGCGCGGGGCGGGCTCGCCGACGAGAACAATAATCTATCCTCGCGAACTCTCCCTATATGTTGTTTGCGCGTCAAGGGGGACTCCTGAGCATCGCGACTCAGGAGCCTAACTGGTAACATGGCCCCTCACTCCTTGGTCCGTCCTGGTCTCCAGTCGGCCCAATGGTGGTTGAGGTATGCGCGGGGCCTGGCTCTGACGACGCAGAACGCAAATCAAAGAGTAAGGAAATCGCAAAATCTCGAAGCAAATATTACAAGCATATTGTCCTCACAATACCAAATAAAAGTCTAAACGCCTCCACGAGGCCTGTTACATGTCGCAGGAACGGAACGGGAAGAATGGCCGCGGGTCACCTCTAGACGTCGCCAACGCCCGCGGAAGGCGCTCACTCGTGATCGGTTTTGTCTTCACCACCAGCCGCAAGGTCGACGACGCCGGACAGAGGAGAGGAGACAAAGCCATGGAACCTCCTCAGCAAGGCCCCCACCTGATCCCGCACAACCGCGGTAGTTGCCTCGTATTGATCTTCAGCCATAGGCTCTAGCAGCTCGTCGGGGCGAGCGTTGGGGTCGCGGAGGTGCAGATGACTGAAGACCGGAGTCAGTGCAGCTAAAGACAGGACGCAAGCTTCTGCCTCTGCCATGGGAGCGAGGCCGTCGACGGCCTTTTCAAGCGCCTTCACCACAACAGGAAGCAGCTGGGCGGGCCCGTCCTCGTTGGTGTCCAGAGGCTTCTCCAGGCCGTGCTCGTAGAGCGTCTTCAGCGCCATGCGAGACCTCTTCTCGAGATCGGCAAAGGCCACGCGGTCTTCGGACAGGACTCGCGCCTTGGCATCAAGATCGGCCTCCCTCGCCCCATTCTTCTGCTCCAACTCTTCCAACCGGTTGCGCTCGGTAGCCTGCTTCTTCCCCAGCTCCGCCAGCTCACCATCATGGTTCTTGATGGCTTCCTCCCGGGCCTTCATCTCCTCCTCCTTCTCCTGGCGGCAACACACCTCTTCAGCATGCTTGTCGCGCAGGCTCTGCAACTCGCTCTCTAGCTCTTGGCAGCGGTCACGGGCGGCCTTGGCGTCTTTCAGCGCCGCCTCACAATTGGCTGCAGCGCTGGCAGCGCCTTGCTTCTCCTTCTCGGAAGCCGCAGCAGCTTGGTCCATCGCCGCGCGAACTGCCAGGTCAGAGTGAAGCCAGCCAGAGGCTAGTTCCAGACGCACGACCACCAAGCGCGGGTCCGCGCTCAGGAGATCCGCCCGTAGCTGGGTCATCTCCGAAATGGCACGCTCCAAGACAGTAGCAGGAGCAGAAGGACCAGGAGGTGGAGATGTAGTAGTAGGAGGAAGCGACATCATCACCAGGGCTTGGGAGACTGCGGGTTCCAGAGCAGTTGGGACCTCGTCAGCCGTGCCAAGTACCAGCGCCTCCGGGGCCTGCGGGCCCATGGGGGCTGACTCCACGCGGCAGTGCTCTTCTTGGCCTCGCCAGGACGATCGGGCCGGGCAGATGCGGGCGCTGTTGCCTCCTTCTTCGCGGGAGGTACGGCCGGTGCGTCTTCTTTCCTCTTCTTCGCCGAGCGTGCCGGCCTGATCAACCAAGGGCAAGCATCAGGAAGTGACGAGTACAAGCAAGGACAAGGCAAAACTTAAGACACTTACCGATCCACTGTGACATATTCCACTGACCGCTTGAGAAGCTTAAGGCCTGACAGCTTCGGGACCTAAGGGGCAGGTGTTCTGTCACTGGTGGCGCCGAACGGAGCGGAGACAGAACCGGATCCAGCCCCAGGAGGAATCGGGTCGGAGGCGGCACCTCGGGTCACCAGCGACGACCTACCCCTTGTCGGGACGGAAGGTTGCTCCCTCTCCCCTTGGTGGGCGACGGCATCGGTGTCATCAGGAAGGGCGCGGAGAATCTCGGCCTTGCTCAGGGGGGAAGTCTCCCCCACCTCTTCCAGGGTCTTCTCCGAATCCTCCTCCCCTTCTCCCTCTCCGTGGGACTCACCAGAAGACACCTCCACCGGGTTCTGCGCCATAGGGGCTTCCGGAAGCGCCGGTGGCACCAGCCCACACGCATCAAAAGTCAGCCTGGAGGCGACAAATTCCGCCCAGTGCCTGCGCTTGAACAGGGCAAGGAAGGCGCTAGCCGGGTACTCCTGGTTGTCCCCGACCATGAGGCGCAGGACGACATTCAATTAATCGCCAAGCAAGTCCCCCGACCTCAGGCGGGTCTTGGTTTCCTTTTCGTCAAGCTCCCAGAGGGGGAGCGCGCGCGCTTGGTGCGGGGCAACCCGCAGCATCAAGAACTCCCTCAGGAGCATCGCCCCCGTCACCTTGGCCGTCCTCGTGTTGCCTGGCCTCAAGTCGGTCATCATCTGCCCCAACACCAGCGATGCCCGCTCGTCTACAAGCTCCGCCTTGGGCCACCGCCCGTTGGGAGGAGGCGCCGTTGTGGGCAATTCTAGACGTGGGTTGGTGTGCTGAGCATCCATCATGACCCATTTGGATCGGATGTTGTCGGCCCTCTTCCTGGTGCTCGAGATCGAGTTGGCCTTGCCGCAGGCGACGAAATTAGCCTATCCACTGATATGCTCGCCAGTGACACGGAGGAAGAAGAAATGGCGCAAGAGCGCCACGGACGGCATGACGACCAGGTATGCCTCGCAGTAGTAGGCAAAGATGGACAGGAGGAGGACAGAGTTGGGATGGAGACGCAACGCCTGCAGCCCGTAGTGGTCGAGGACTTCATAAAAGAAATTAGAGAAGGGAGGAACCAACCCGACGGTGACGCTGCTCGAAAAGAAGGGGAAGAAGGTGCTTCCCTCAGACTCCGGCTCGTCGGAGGCAAGCCGAAGCTCCGTCTTCCCCCACTCGTTGCCCTCGCCCGCTGTCAGCAGGCACACGGAGGCGAGGCTCTTCTCCGTGACGGTGGGCGCCTCGAGGGCAGGCTCATACCATGCCGCTGTCGAGGAGGCCCTGACCTTGCGCGGCGCCATGGGCTGCAGAAGCAGAGCAAGGGTGGAGCAGATCTGGAGATAGCAGCGACGAAGGGCGAGAAAGGGGATCTGGAGCAAGGCAGGGAAGGAGCAATGAAGGCGAGAACTGCATGCTCCAGCCTTTTGTCAGGTCAAGCAGTTGTCGAGGCAGCGTGGAGAAGCCGAGACACCCACGTCCAACCAACCGCCATGCGTCGATCGAGGCCGCAGGCTTTTGGGGCCCGCGGCGCTCCGAACTTGACCCTTGGCTTTGCCGCGAAGCCAAGCCCGAGCGCACCTTGGGCCTGGGGGCTACTGTCGGCGTTCTGGGAACGGGGGTCCCAAGACTTGCCTGCCTACGGCCCACGGCGTGGCTAAGCAGCGGGCCGTACAGCCCATCTTCATCAACAAGGCATCCAAGACCCTCGCGAGGCGGACGACACAAGACCTCCTCTAGAGTGGCCTAGCTGGGCAGGCTCACGAGGAGCGGAAATAAGAAGGCAAGGCGAACCTCACGAGGAGTGCAGCGTCCTAGTTTCCTCTTTGGTCCTAAGGAGGCAAGCGCACATGAAGAGTACCGAGGCATCAGGCAAAGGTTGCCATATTGGTGCAACAAAACCAAGACCAGGAGGACGGCAAGGCGGAGGTCATCTTGGAGCCCAAGACGGCGTCACCCCAGAGCTTTTCGCAGGCGAAGACCGCTTTTGTAAGGATAGCTTGTACTAGCTGCCCCCCTTCAAATTTGCCCGCCGTTGTTGGCTCCCTTCCCGCTCAACATTTGGGAAGAGGACCAGGGCCTATATAAGTAGAGCTAGCCACCACAGTAGAGGCATCTGATCTTAGCTTGATCCAATCCGATCGAGAGCCTAGCCACAAGAACACCTCAACCTCAGGAGGTTGTTCTCCCCTTGTACTGTTCATCATCAACCCCAGAGGCAATCCACCACCACCACACAGGAGTAGGGTATCACACCACAACGGTGGCCTGAACGAGTATAAACCCTGTGTCTCTTTGTGTTGTGAGTTCGACGAGTTCGTCCGCAAGATCTTTGCGAGCTAGAGCATAGATCGGTAGGAGGGATAGACTTCGCGCGCACCCCAGTGTTCGAACCTTAAGGGTTTGCCGGAACCCCACATCCGACACATCTCGTATCACGGTTTTCCTAAATCTAAAAAGCTTCATCCACACAAAACTCAACAAGAACTCGTGAGATAAGTTAGTATAAACCAATGCAAAAACCTTATCATTCTCTACTATAGAAAATCACTAAAATTGTTATTCCACATTGAATATTAAATGCCCTCTGCATTTTTAATACTCCTATCCTCAAATAGAATCATTAAACAAGCAAACATATGCAAACAATGCAAACATGACAGTAATCTGCCAAAACAGTATAGTTTGTAAAGAATGCAATATTCATCATACTTCCCTAACTCCAAAAATTCTGAAAAAATTACCACACTTTTGAAAATTTTCATCCGACCTTATTTTGAAAAAAATTCAACATTTTATCACATCCTGACTTTTCTAGGGAATTTTTGCAACACGATAAGCTTTCTGTTTTGAAACAGCAACATGTATACTTGCAAAATAAGCATAGTAAAGGCTATCAATGCCACTTTTATTGAAATAAAAGATGCAAAACATTATTATAAATAACAGCAAGCAAAAAATAAATTGACGCTCCAAGCAAAACACATATCATGTGACGAATGAAAACATAGCTCCAAGTGAGGTTACCAATAATGTTGGAGACAAAAGAGGGGATGCCTTCCGGGGCATCCCCAAGCTTAGTTGCTTGGATCTTCCTTGAATATTTCCTTGGGGGTGCCCTGGGCATACCCAAGCTTAGGTTCTTGTCACTCCTTATTCTCCTCATATCGATATCTCACCCAAAACTTGAAAACTTCAATCAAACAAAACTTAACGGAACTTTGTGAGATAGGTTAGTATGATAAAGAGAAAACCATTCCACTTTTGGTACTGTCAAAGACAAGATTCATAATTGTTCTCACACAATGCCTACTGTAGCACATCATTTCCACAATTTACATTGAGCAATATAAGCCATAGAAACTAGAAAACAAGCAAACTATGCATTGAAAACAGGATCTGTCAAAAATAGAATAGTCTATAGTAATCTGTACTTCAAACCATACTTCTGCTACCCCAAAAAATTATGACCACATGATAAATTTGTATATTAATCTTCTGCAGAAAGAATAAACTCAAAAGCACTCTTTTGTTAAAAATGAGAATTATTTTCATGTGTGCAGAAGTTTCTGTTTTTCAGCAAGATCAAATCAGCTATCACCCGACATGATCCCAAAGGCTTTACTTGGCACTTTATTGAAACAAAAGAAATAAAACATGATCAATACAGTAGCATAATCATGTTAACACATAAAAACTGTAGGTAAAAGTGTTGGGTTGTCTCCCAACAAGTGCTTTTCTTTAATGCCTTTTAGCTAGGCATGATGGGTTCAATGATGCTCGCATAAAAGAAAAGAATTGAAACACAAAGAGAGCATAATGAAACATATGACTAGCACATTTAACTCTAACCCACTTCCTATGCATAGGGATTTTGTCAGCAAACAACTTATGGGAATAAGAATTAACTAGCATAGGAAGGAAAAACAAGCATAACTTCAAAACTTTCAACACATAGAGAGAAAACTTGATATTATTGCAATATGTAAAAGCATTTGTTCCTCTATCATAATAATTTTCAGTGGCATCATGAATGAATTCAACAATATAACCATCACATAAAGCATTCTTTTCATGACACAAAAGCATAGAAAACTTATTACTCTCCACATAAGCAAATTTATTCTCAACAATAGTGGTGGGACCAAACTCAACAAAATAACTATCATGTGATTGAAAAATAAAATCATGATGACAAGTTTCATGGTTATCATTATTCTTTATAGCATACATGTCATCACCATAACCGGCATAGATAGGAACTTTGTTGTCATAATCTATTGTGACTTCTTCCAACATAGTGGAATCATCATTAAATAAAGTCATGACCTCTCCAAATCCACTTTCATCAATAGAGTCATCATAAATACGAGGCATGCTTTCATCATAATAAATTTTCTCAACAAAACTTGGGGGAGTAAAAATATCATCTTCATCAAATATAGCATCCCCAAGCTTGTAGCTTTGCATATCATTAGCATCATGGATATTCAAAGAATTCATACTAACAACATTGCAATCATGCTCATCATTCAAATATTTTGTGCCAACATTTTATTGACTTCTTCCTCTAACAATTGATCACAATTTTTCGAACCATCGTTTTCAAGAAAGATATTATAAAGATGATCAATAATATGATGCAACCTCAATTCATTTTTATGTAGTTTTCATTTATAAACCAAACTACTGATAAAACAAGAAACTAAAAGATTCAATTGCAAGATCTAAAGATATACCTTCAAGCACTCACCTCCCCGGCAACGGCGCCACGGAAGATCTTCTTGTCTACTATGCAATTTTATTCTTGTAGACACGTGTTGGGCCTCCAAGCGCAGAGTTCTGTAGGACAGTAGCAATTTTCCCTCAAGTGGATGACCTAAGGTTTATCAATCCGTGAAAGGTGTGGGATGAAGATGGTCTCTCTCAAACGACACTTGTCGGTGGAAACGACACCTATGGGATCACTGGGATCCCTTCTACGGTTGGCGGGCGCGGGGTTGTGCAAAGAGCAGGTCTAGGAGCCAGCATAGAGATCGTTACCCAGGTTCAGGACGCGAGGATGCGTAAAACCTTAGTCCTGCTTTGTTGTATGTATTTGAGAGTTCTTGAGTTCTTGAGCTAGCTACAATGTGTGTCTAGTCCAAAAGATCCGAATCCTTCTCTTGGATGCCTCGGGCCTCCTTTTATAGACAAAATGGGGTTGCCACAGTGGCACACAGGAGGTGGAAAGGTGTACAGTACACAAGCTTATCGCCCGCCATTACGAGACAAGGCGCATTAAATGCGCCCCTTAGGTGTCCTGTTGCTTTACTGGGCATGGCAACGAGGCCTGTCCCGTCCGTCGCCGCCTCGCCTTGCTCCGACACGCGTTCAGGCCAACGATGCATGCAGCGCCATGCAGGATGGCAGGCTGCTGAGATGGCGTGGTGGTAGAGTCTTCACGAAGATTTGCATGCCACCACGTAGGTGTTTGCTGAGCTGGCCTGGAAGCTGCATGTCGCCACGCAGGTGCCTGCCTAGCTGGTCGGGCTGGCAGCTACATGGGAACAGCGTTGGAGTCTTGGCAGATGCGGGCCTGGCTGCGGCCCCGTAGGTGTCTTCGGCAAGGGCCTTGCCGGGGCCCCGGCAAGGGTCTTGCCGTGGCATCGTGGTCGTCCCCGGCAAGGGTCTTGCCGGGGTCTCATGGATATCCTCGTCTAGGATCCCGCCGAGGATCGTCGTCTTCTAGTCCTCATTTGGTCTTGTGTGTTTATGATCTTGACAAAGATCTGCATGCCACCATGGAGGTGCGTCCCAAGCCTTGGTTCCAATGTATTTGTTGGTGGTGTTGGAACCCTTGGGCTCAAGGGTGGCACGCTCTGCTGGCATCGGGTAAGTTGCCCTGGCGAGGCTCTTTCCGGGGCTGCAGAGGCCGCTCTGGCAAGGGTCTTGCCGGGGGTGTCGGGGAAGCTGATCGAGTCCCACGAACACCTATGGGACCTGGCGGACCGAGTCCCTTGTGGTTCGATGGGGGGCGGAGATTGCACAAAGAGCAGATCGAGGCGATGCACACGAGCAGATTTACCCAGCTTCGGAGCTCTCCGGAGAGATAACACTCCTACTGCTGCTTGGTTGATTGTATTGTGTTCTTGCTAGGGAGCAATGAGAGCTACAAAACCTAGCCTGAGTGAGTGTGGTCTCGAATGAGTCGAATGAACCGAACCGAGCCGAACCCTTTCTACGTTGCACATGGGCCTCCTTTTATAGGTTCAAGGGGTCACCACAGGTGGCAAGTAGACAAGGGTAAAATAGGAAAAACAGTAGTTGGTACACCGCCTTGTACAGTGTACAGTGAACTATACCTAACTCTGACGGCAAGGGACAAGATTAATAAATGCCCGTCCCTGTCGCCTAAACAGTGCAACAGGGACCGTCAAGTGCACCACCGTTTGCCACGATGGTAAGCTTGTCAGCGCCGCTTATCGCTGCTCCCCGCTGGCTGCACAGCCCTTTGACACGCGTGCCTGGAGTAGCCCCACGGCGACACGTTGGCGGATGAGCTGGAGCGGAGATGAAGAGAGTTGCTTGCCGCGGCAAGCGCCTTGCCGCGGCTGAATCCTTGTCGCGCTTGGAAGCTTGTCGCTCACCAAGCCTTCCCGGCAAGCTCCTCTTGCCGGGGTCTTGTTTCCTTCGTGCCTTGAGTGGCCTTCCCGGCAAGCTCCTCTTGCCGGGGCCTTGAATACTTTGTTCTTGAATGGCTCCAAAGGAGCCGCCGAGATCTTAGCGGTCACTAGGCAAGCCTTGCCGCAGGTGCTGCGACTACCCGCACGAGTTCGGGATACTAGGGTACCCCTACTCTAGTACACCGACAGGAGCCCCCGGGCCTGGGCCACACACGGCGCCGAGCTCTGTTGGGCCAGGCCCAAAACAGTGCACGGGCACGCGCGGCCTAGATCGCGCAGTTATTCGCCTCGGAGCCACCACGCCCCCCACGATGGCATGCTCCGGACGTGGCGTCGTGAGAGAGATCGTGGGGGCTTTCTTTAATGGGAAAAGCAGAACGCCCGCCCCCTCTCCCTCCTTATAAGCAGGGGAAACAAGGGCAGGACGCCCACTTGCCACTGCTATCACATCAAAAACCACCGCCGCTCCCCCCTTCTTCTCAAATCCGAAGAGAGCGACGCCCCGCCCCTCCCCCCATTGCCACCGGTGCCATCAACGCCGTCGGATTCCTCCACCACCTCCGCCATGGGCCCGAAGGCCGACAAGGGGAAAGGCGTGAAGTCGGCCGAGGCGCAGCGGCTCGCGGCGCTACGGAAGGAGCGGGTCACCTTCGACCCGCTGCTCGACGCAAAGGAGCTGCGGGAGCTGTACTACCTCTTCTGGTCGACGGAGACGCGGGCGCACCACAAGACGAGGGTGATCTCCGCCGCCACATCCGAGAAGGTTTCCGTCGGGTATCCCTTCTTCGCGCTTTACTTCTACTGCAGGCTCTGCCCGCCTTTTTCCGAATTCTTTTGCGACATCATGAACACATACGGCCTCCGCCTCCTTGATTTCACCCCCAACGCCGTCCTCGCCATGGCAGTTTTCGCACACCTATGCGAGAACTTTGTCGGAGTCCACCCAAATGTAGCCCTCTTCCGCCACTACTTCATGCCCCGGGTTGAGAGAGGAGAGCCGCTTGCCGGAGGGATTGCTTGGATCTCCAGGATCGGCAAGAAAGAAGCATATCTGGAAGGAGAGCTTCGCAGCAAGTGGGAGGAGTGGAGAGCCGACTGGTGTTGGATTATAGAGGAGAACCCACAGCCTTTTACTGCCCTGCACCAAACTCCCATAGTGCGCGGCAACGATTGGAGCAACTTGGCGCCGGAGGATGCCAAGTTGAAGATTGCCGTGACCCGGATCTTGCGCCTCCGGCATGCTGGACTTATCGTAGGCGCTGTTGGCACGGATTTCCTTCGCCGCCGCATTGCGCCCTTGCTGGAGAGGGGGAGGCCTGCTTGGGAATTCCAAAACGCGGCGGACATCATGAGGCTGCGTCCGGGCCTCAACTGGAACTTTACTGTCTTGGAGCTGGATGCGATGCTGTTGGAGCTGTTCAAGCCTGACCGAGATCGCCCCGAGTGGTTCATGCTACTGAGGGGGGTCGTGCCTTTGTGCAACAACTCGTCGCTTGACCGCATCCGCGCGATGATGCCGTTGTGCGATTCCCATGGAATCGTTCCAACTTGGCAGGAGCCCGCCGACGACATCGTGCAGCAATTCTTCGATAGCTTGGAAGAGGTGCCGATCCGTGCCGACGAGCAGAGGTGGCTCACCCGCAACACCACCGAGCAAGAGATGGCGTGCATTGCCACAAGGTTGGAGGAGGCGGCAGCAGCTGCTGCCGCTGGCGTGTTTGGGTTCACTGTGGAGGAGGCAGAGGCAGCCGAAGCGGCAAGCCTTGCCGACCGAGAAGAGCTTGCCGGCGTGGAGGAGCAGGCCGAGCCTGAAGCCGAGCCGAACGAGCATGCCGGGGGCGCCTCCCCTCCACCTTCAGATAGCTTGCCGCGGGAGGAACCCGCGGCCCCGCCAAGAAGGCGTCTCCGCAGGACTGGAGAAGTGGCGGGGCGGCAACCGGGCCAACAGCCATCTCGCCGCGCGACGCGCTCCACCGCGACAAGCTCTGTTGCTGCGGGAGCGCCTCACGCCTTGACAGCAACCGGAGCGGGGCCTTCTGGGACCACGGCTCCCGCACCTGCCAAGCGTCCGAGGGAGCCCACTCTTCCAGCTCGTCGCACCGGAGGTGGAGCAGAATTTGACTTCTCCGCTCTCAGC
Organism: Aegilops longissima; assembly: GCA_021605205.1. Classification (NCBI taxonomy): domain Eukaryota; kingdom Viridiplantae; phylum Streptophyta; class Magnoliopsida; order Poales; family Poaceae; genus Aegilops; species Aegilops longissima. Next base: position 189,758,132 of record CM038679.1, read on the forward strand.
TCCGAGGAAGAGGAAGAAGAGTAAGATCTTGTCGCTGTACTTGTAATCCTTCAATTCTTTGCTTTGTCTAGTATCTGACTTGCTTCAGTCTGAACCTTTTCCTTCCTTAGGACGCTGGCTCAGAGGGCGTCGAAGAGAGCCAAGACCCCGGTGGTTGTCATCGAAGACGATCCCCCCGCGGCGACAGGAGGCGCGTCTGAGACTCCCTTGCCGGACCCGGCAACCCTTCTTCAGAGCAGCCCCCAGCACAGCCCCCAGCGTAAGTAATTGGTTTATTTCTTACGGTTAGGTGTGCTTGGGTGCTCCTTCTCTACTGACATCTGACTTGTTGAATTGTGCAAGAGCAGAGCAGCCTCATCAGGAGGCCCCGGAGGTTACTCCCGAAGTTCTGTCTGCTTCGACTACGCCGCCAAGGGAGAATTCTCCGACAAGGGTGCGCTCTCTGGCAAGGGAGGCTTCTCCGACAAGGGATGCTTCTCCGACAAGGGGCAGCGCCGACGACCCTCCGGTGGTGGAGACCGCGGCTACAGATCCCATCGCAGGTAATCTTCTTACTTGAAAATTTTCCCTTGGGTTCTTTTTCTTCCGTTCCTCTTTTTGAACATTCGCTTGACTTGTTCTTTCTTTCTCTGATCATCAGATCCATCTGCCGGAGAGCCGATGGAGACTGAGGTTGCCGGCGAGGAGGACGCGCGCGGCAACAATGACGACGCCGCCAACATGGAGGAGGAGGCCGGCGCCGATGGGTCCGCCGGCGAGGAGGCCGCCGAGGCCGCTGGCGCAAAGGCTGGGGAGGGGTCTGGTGATTGTACTAACGATCCTGAGGCCGCAGGAGCGCCAGGCGCTACGCCGACCGCCGATCCCTCCGCCACCGATGCAGCACCAGGCTCCGAAGAGCCCCAGCCCGGCGCCTATCTGAAGGCCGGCGACGGTGTCTTCATCAAGCTTCCATGGGCGTTGAGCTCCAGGGCACCGGTCGAGGGAGAGAGCTTCGACGAGGAGCTGCTCGCCTCTGCTGGGCTATCGCTGGTTGATGCGCCAAGCAGCAGCAGTGGCGAGTCTGAGGAAGAGCAACTGCTGAAGAAGCTGCTGTCGCTCTACCGCGCCCGACAAGCTAAGCTGGAGTCCAGGGAAGCACTTGTCGCGAGGGCGGGAGCTGACATGGAGAAGCGCGCAGAAGAGCTCCGCCGCACCAACAAAGAAAACTCTCCGGGACATAGCAGAAGCGCGGGAGCAACTCTCCGAAGAGCGCACGGCCTTCATCCTGGAGAAAGACGAGGTCGAGGAGCAGCAAAGGCTTGCCGGCGAGAAGCTCTCTGCGCAGGAAGGTGAGCTGGCGCAGCGGAAGATCAACCTCGACAGCTATGAGGAAGATCTTGCCGCGCGCGAGCAATCAATTGGCGGAGCACTCAAGGAGGCAAAGGACGCCGCCACAGCTGCCGAGGCCGCCAAGAAGGAATTGGAGACGAGGGTGGCGCAGCTGGAGGCCACCCTTCAGAAGAGCGGCGAGGAGGTCACCGGGCTGAAGCGCGAGCGCGAGAAGGACGCCTATACTCTTGGCGAGTTGCAGGGTCGTTTCGCTGAGAAGATCAAAGAGCTCGACACCGCCAAGGACTCCAAGGCGGATCTTGAACTGAAGCTGTCCACCCTAACGGAGACGCTGGACGGCGCTAAGGAGCGGGAAGTGGGTTTGCTGGAGAAGATCAAGGCTAATGAGGAGTTGCTGGCGAATGCCACGAACGCCCACAGCACCTTCAAGGAGAACGTGATGCACTGGATGGAGGGCCTTGTGGATACTGCCGCCGCCATTGACCAGGAGCTGATGGAGATGGGGATGGTGGATCTCGGGTACTCCACCGACGAGCATCTCCAGCCCAGCGCCAAGCTCAGCCTGTTCTTCAAGAGCGTGTTGACGGCTCTCCAGCGGCTCCGGGAGGAAATCCCAAAGCAGCTGGCCGACGAGTCGTGCCAAATCTGTGCAGGGGCTCTTCAGAAGGTGCTGATGAAGGTGGCCTTCCGCAATCCAGGCGTCAGCTTCGCCAACGTCCTCAAGTCCCTGCCGCCAACTGCTGATGTTGAAGCGTTCAAGGCCCTTGTCGCACCCATTGTGGACAGGGTGAGCGGAGTCAAGAGAGTTGATGGCGACCGTGTAGACTAGGCCGCCAAGTTTATCTTTCCCTTGTCGCTGCAGACCATGTTCAGGAGAACAATTTATTAGATCTGCGACAAGTTATTTTTGTAATATACTCTATCTTAGGCAAACGATCGCAATGTTATTTCCTTTACTTGATTCCTTCCTTTGTATGTTTGTGCCCTACGCCTTTAGGGAACTTGTCGGCGCGAGCACCTTTGCATGAAGCTGAGAAAGTGGGACGTCCAAGAGCCTCTCTGGCGATGCTGCCTCCGACAAGCAACCTTGTCGCAACTAGTTGCAGCGCACTTAAGTTGTTGAGCGGACTCGAAACAAAGTAAGGGTGCGACTAGCTACGAGTTGGTTCCTCCGCGCACAGGTTTTCCATAAAAAGTACTATCGTTCGAGGAAGATAACTTAAAAATTTAAAAACTGATTGTTTAAACTTAGCAACTTAGCTTTTTTTGTCATTTGCTTTCCCGGCAAGGCGATACTTCCTCGAGTGACACTTGGTGGCCCACACCATTATCTTCTCCTTCCCCCCCGGCTAACTTGTGGGTGGATGAACCTTCTTTTCTTTTTGAGAAGAAAGAAGAGAAAATAAAGTTATGGAGCCTTGTGGCTCGTTGTCGCTTACCGGGTGTAGGTGCTGCACAAAATGTTAGATAACACATGCAAAATAACGATGAAAGCATGAAATTGACAAGTTGTGCGCAACACATGAGCTTTACTGATGCACGGGGTCTGCGCCCGGCTTTGTACAAAGGATTACATGCAACAGCGGCAAGACTTGTACAAAAGGGTGGTTGCCGGAACAGGTTCCGGCAACCGCGCCCTATGGGTAAAACTTACGAAGATGTTCTATATTCCAGGAGTTGCTCACCGGAACGCCATCTTCGGTCTCAAGGCGGACAGCGCCAGGCCTAGTGACTCGTTTCACCCGATAAGGGCCTTCCCACTTCGGCGTCAACTTGTTGGAATTCTTGGCGGATTGAACGCGCCGAAGAACAAGGTCGCCTTCCTCGAAGCTTCTAGCATTAACTTTGCGGCTATGGTAGCGACGCAAAGCTTGCTGGTAACGAGCAGCTCGTACAGCAGCCTGAAGACAATCCTCCTCGAGGAGCAGCGCGTCATCTTGTCGTAGCTGCTCTTGCTCAAGCTCATCATAAGCGAGTACTCGAGGTGATCCGTATACGAGTTCCGTGGGGAGAACTGCCTCTGCTCCATAGACTAGAGCAAAAGGTGTCTGGCCAGTGGCTCGATTTGGCGTCGTCCTGATCGACTGTCACGCCCAATATGCGACCCTATCCAAAAGGAACTCGACGGTCCCACCAAGGATAGACCCGCATATTGAAACGCTTTTGCAAGGTGGATATCATTACATCAATATTACATAATAGATGGGGATACATACATAAGGCACGAATGCCACAAGAATACATCAACATCATATACAAGAACAACATCCGACTACGGATGAAACATAAACAAAAGCTCAAACGACATCCACCCTGCTAGCCCAGGCTGCCGACCTGGAACCTATCCCCTGATCGAAGAAGAAGCAGAAGAAGAACTCCAATACAAGCAAACATCGCTCTCACGTCATGATCATCGCAAACATGTACCTGGCTGGTGGTGTAGTAATCATGAGCCACTAGGACTCAACAATCCCATTACCATGGGTATCAAGACTAGCAAAGCTTAAAGGGAAAGGAAGGGGTAAAGTGGTGAGGTTGCAGCAGCGGCTAAGCATGTATGGTGGCTAACATACGCAAATGAGAGCGAAAAGAGAAACAAAGGAACAGTCATCAACTAGTAATGATCAAGAAGTGATCCTGAACTCTTACTTACGTCAGACATAAACCAAGAACCGTGTTCTCCTCTCGATCAACCCCGAAAAGAGACACTCACGGTTACGCACACATTTGGTGTATTTTAGTTAAGATCAACTTCGGGTTTTCTACAACCGGACATTAACAAATTCCCATCTGCCACATAACCGCGGGCACGGCTCTCGAAAGTTTATACCCTGCAGGGGTGTCCCAACTTAGCCCATGATAAGCTCTCGCGATCAACGAAGGATATTCCTTCTCCCGGAAGACCCGATCAGTCTGGAATCCGGCTAGAAGGCATTTCGACAACAATAAAACAAGACCAGCAAAGCCACCGATGTGCCGACAAATCCCGATAGGAGTCGCACGTACCTCGTTCTCGTGGCAACATCGGATGAGACTAGCTACGAGTAAAACCAATCCTCGGGTTGCCTCAAGGTGGCCCTTGCAGTAGCTCGGTTCAGGCCAGCACTTAGAGAAGCAATCGGCCGGGGGCTAAAATAAAGATGACCCTTGGGCTCCGGAAACCCAAGGGAAAAAGGGCTAGGTGAGGCAAATGGTAAAACCAATGTTGGGCCTTGCTGGAGGAGTCTTATTCAAAGCGAACTGTCAAGGGGGTCCCATAAATCACCCGACCGCGTTAGGGATGCAAAATCCGGGAACATAATACCGATATGACGGAAACTAGGGCGGCAAGAGTGGAACAAAACACCAGGCATAAGGCCGAGCCTTCCACCCTTTACCAAGTATATAGATGCATTAATAATATAAGATATATTGTGATATCCCAACAAGTAAACATGTTCCAACAAGGAACGACATCTCCATGTTCCAACAAGGAACAAACTTCATCTTCACCTGCAACTAACAACGCTATAAGAGGGGCTGAGCAAAGCGGTAACATAGCCAAACAATGGTTTGCATAGAAAAGGTGTCAAAGGTTAGAGGCTGACATGGCAATTTGGGATGGCTTGAGCAGCAAGTGATAGGTAGCGCATCATAGCGAAAGAACGAAGCAGCTAGCATAGCAATGATAGTAGTGAGATCCAGGGTAGCGGTCATCTTTCCTGAAATCCCGCAAGGAAGAAGAACGAATCCATGAAGAAGACGAACGGATGAAGCTGAACCAAGCGTAGACGAACGAATCCTCACGATCGCAACGAAACAGGAACTAACAAGAAGAAGCACACAACATAGTAAACACACCACACATGAACAAGACATGAAGCACAACAAGCATGATGCATGACAACGCTAGATGAGGCTACTCATGGCAAAAGATGATGCAAACAAGAGCAACACGACAAGACAAGTTTAAATGAGGCCAGGAACAACATATAACAATTCCGGTAAGTCCTCATATGCATATTTCGAAATTGGTCCAGATCTGAATAAACCTTATGTTCAAGTTTTTAAACAGCAAGTTAAGATGCACCACGATGACCTACACGAAATTCTAGTCAAGTTACATATAAAGTTCATTAGATTAGGAGCTACGGCCTAGAAGATATGAGCAAAACAAGATAAGCATGGCATTGATGCAAAATGCATACAAACATCAAGCAAACACCTCAAAACATGGATGCAACAAGATAATATGAAGCTACATGCAAAATCAAGCAAGTTTCATATAGGGCACACTCAAAACGGAGCAACGGTTCAACACATACACATGAAACAAGTCATGACAACAATCTGTCCAAAACAGCAACTAGGCATATTGCAAGCATCAAAACAACATGCTACAGGACCTCAACAAGAAAACAAAAGGCATGGGCATGATGTACAGGTAAAGCATGACAAAACATGAACACTGAGCTATCTCCAGAAATCACTAGAACATGCTCAAACACACATGGCAAGATTGCAAATAATAACAGTTTCAGACTTATCAGGAAATAACATCAGGTTGCAATGTTTAGAGCTATCAAACAACATGCTACAGGAACTTATCATGGCAAACAAAGGCATGGAATGAATCTACTCAAAGCATAGAACAAATGTCCCTTACTGACCATAAGCCAAAAAGGACCCGAAGATATGATGGCACCCATGTAAACATGGCAAGTAATATTACAGATTCATACATGGCAGGAACAACAATAAGTAGGCATGTTGGTGAGCTTGAACCATTCACCACAGAGCAATACATGGCATGGCAAGGCAACCAACAGTAAGAAGACATGGCATAGAAGCTATACATGGCAAAAACAACATCATAGCATGCAAGGATCAACTACAACAACCTTGGCAAAATTGAATAACATGTAAACAATCTGCCAGGAAACATTTTGTAGCAAAAGTAGAGCTCGATTGACTCAAGCTATGGCACTCCATAATTGCAAAAAAGGGCATGGGTGGATATAGCAAGACATGTTTAACAAAACATCCTTACTGAAGTATCTCAAAATATGCATGGATCTCTCGGTAGCATCAAGTTAACATGGCATAAAAATATCAGCAAAACAGGGCTGAAATCAGCAACATCAAGACACCTAGTTTGCATGCTTGTGCTAGTCACCACAGAGATCAAAAAAATACATGGCATACACCCCTGGAAATATGGCATGGCATATTACAAAACACATGTAGGACTCAAGTTCATAGGATGCACACATCAATCATGGCAAAAATGACAAAAGTGCATGTTCTGTTAAGAAACAGAAACTAACATCACATAGCACTCTTCCAACAGAATTTCGGGCATCAAGATGAGCTCAAATGAAAATGACGCAATGAGATGAAATGATCTACTCTTCGAGGTGAACAATTTGACATATTACACGCGCAAAACGGAGCTACGGATGCAGAGTTATGGTGCGATGAAAATGCAACAAAATATGCAACAATTTCGGGGACTTAGTGGATTTCTCACCCCGGGAGAAAGTCAACGGGCACGGTTTTCGAAGTTCGCCGGAGCTGGCTTGGATCTCGCCGGAACTGAGGCCGAGGAGGACGTCGGAGGGGAGATCGGGCAGCGGGACGGCGCACGCGGCGACCGGAGGCGGCGGGGCGGCGACTTCGCAGGCGCGGCCGGGCGGAGTTAGGCGACGCCGCCGGAGGACGGCGGGCAGCAGCAGGCGAGGCCGCTGGCGAGGCGCGCTGGGCGGGCGGAGGCGCTGGGCGCTGGGAGGAGGCGGCGACGAGGCCAGCGAGTGGCCGGAGGCGGCGGGCGGAGTTCGGCGCCAGCCAGGCGCAAAGGCGGCGCGCGGCGGGCGGGCGCGAGGCGGCGGCGATCGGCGGCGGAGCGGCGAGCGCCTCGCGGCGCTGGAGGGAGACGGCGGCGGCTCGACCGGTCTCGGGCGCGAGGGCGACCGTGGGCGGGCAGCCGCGGCGGTGGGAGCGGGCGCCACGGATGGGGCGTTAACGACGTGGCGGGCGGCGGTTGCCTACGGCCGGCGGCGGAGGTGACGTGGCGCGACGCCATTCGTCGGAGTGAGGTGGCGGCGACGGCTGGACATTGTCCGGCGCGGGGACGAAATGTTCGGTGGCGCGATGAGGAGGGAGACTAGGGTTGGACGCGAAAATCCGGAGGGATCACATATTTATAGGTAGAGGAGCTAGGAGAGTCCAAATGAGGAGCGGTTTTCGCCCACACGATCGTGATCGAACGACCGAGAGCATGGAGGGGAGTTAGGTGGGTTTTGGGCCACTTTGGAAGGGTGTTGGGCTGCAAAGAGAAAGAGGGGTTTACGGTTACCCGGTTAACCGTTGGAGTACCAAACGACCTCCAAATGGCACGAAACTTGACAGGCGGTCTACCGGTGCTATACCAAGGCCGCTTGACAAACCTCGGTCCATTCCGAGACCGTTTAACACCCGCACATGAAAAGCGGTAAAAGGGGGCGCTGGGAGACATAGAAGTGCCGGATTGCGAAACGGACAACGGGGAAAATGCTCGGATGCATGAGAAGAACACGTATGCAAATGCGATGCACATGATGAAATGATAAAAATACAGATGATGACATGGCAAAGTGCAACACGCAAGCACATGACATGGCAAAGACGGCGAATAACTGGAAGACACCTGGCGCATCGGATCCGGGGCGTTACATCGACCAAAGAACCACCGGCAGCTCCTCAATCCAGTTTCTTCTGCACTTGCGCAGCCTGTCAAAAGTTCTGGTCTTGAGTCCTCACAGCACTTCAGCGTTTGCCCTCTCTGCTTGACCGTTGCTCCTTGGATGAGCAACAGAAGCAAAGCAGACCTTGGCGCCAAGATCTTGGACGTATTGCATGAAGGTGCGACTCGTGAATTGGGTGCCGTTGTCGGTGATGATCCGGTTAGGAATCCCAAAACGGCAAACAATTGACCTGAAGAACTTGACTGCTGACTGTGCTGTCACCTTCCTCACTGCTTCCACTTCCGGCCACTTTGTGAACTTGTCGATTGCAACGTACAAGTACTCAAAGCCCCCGACAGCTCGGGGAAGGGGCGAGGATGTCGAGCCCCCAGACCGAAAATGGCCAGGACAAAGGGATCGTCTGGAGAGCTTGAGCTGGCTGGTGTATCTGTTTTGAATGGAACTGGCACGCTTCACACTTGGTTACTTGTGCAGTTGCATCCTGGAGGGCTTCTGGCCAGAAGAAACCTTGCCGGAAAGCTTTGCCGGCAAGTGCTCTTGCGCCAATGTGGTGACCACATATGCCTCCGTGTATCTCTGCCAACAACTTCTGTCCATCTTCCCGGCAAATACACTTCAATTTCACTCCGTTGAGTCTTCTTCTGTACAGGATGTTGTCAACAAACTGGTACATACTTGACTGCCGGGCTACTCTTTCCGCTTCTTCTTGCTCTTCGGGAAGTTCTCCTGTCTGAAGAAAATGGACGATCTGCTGCGCCCATGTTGGAGCTTGTGGCTCGACAACAAGGACTAAAGGCACATCTGCCGCTGCGGGAACATCAGCTTCCACGGCAAGAAAATACGGTTCGGCCGGAGCTTGATGGTCCCCGGCAAGCTTGCCGGAGCAAAACTTGTCGGGAGCGTCTGCTTCAACGGAACAAACACTAGGGCTTGTCGGAGCAGACTGCTCCTCAGCGATATCTGTGTTGATTTTGGGGACCTTCTGCGGCGGCTTCAGGGAGCTCTGCCGGAAAGTAGTCACCGGAAATCAACTTCCTCTTCTTGCTCTATCCGGTTGATGGTGTTACGGTTGGTTGAGTCAGCTTGAGCACAAAAATTCCTGGTTCCACAGGTAACTTGAGTGCAGCACACTTTGACAGGCCATCAGCAATATCATTCTGAGCTCTTGAAACATGTTCCATTTGCAAGCCTTCAAAGTGTTCTTCTAGCTTTCTCACTTCATCTACGTAGGCTTCCATCAACGGACTCTGATAATCTTTGTTCACTTGGCGGACGACAAGCTGCGAGTCACCCCTTACAATAAGCTTCTTGATCCCAAGGTCTACTGCAATCCTGAGACCGGCAAGCAAACCTTCATACTCTGCAGTATTATTTGTTGCTTGCTCCTTGGGAAAGTGCATTTGGACTATGTATTTGAGGTGCTCTCCGGTGGGTGCGATAAGCAGCACGCCGGCACCGGCGCCTTGCAGCGAGAAGGCACCATCAAAATACATCAGCCACTCTTTATTTGCCTCCTTGACGGGGATGCTCGTCTCTGGACTTTCTTCATCTTGCGTCGGCGTCCACTCTGCTATAAACTCTGCCAATGCTCTGCTTTGGATAGTTGAAGTGCTTTCAAACTTGAGGCCAAAGCTTGACAGTTCCAGTGCCCACTCGACAATCCTGCCTGTTGCTTCTGGATTTTGCAATATCCTCTTCAGGGGAAAGCGAGTGACAACCGTTAACTCATGTGCTTGGAAGTAATGGCGCAGCTTTCTCGAGGCCATGAGGAGGCCGAAAAGCAACTTCTGCACACCAGAGTACCTTGACCTAGCCCCCTGCAGAAGGGAACTAACAAAGTAGACTGGGCGCTGCACCATCCTTTTCTGAATCTTCTCACAATCCTGCGCAGATCCGTCCTTGTCGGGACCAGAGCTTGTCGGTGAAGCCCCCTGCTTGTCGCTGGATGCATCTTCCTCGGTTGCCGGCTCATCATCTGCCTCCCTTTCCTCTACTAACGCAGCACTAACCACTTGATTGGTTGCCGCTATGCACAGCAGCAACTTCTCTTGTGGCCTAGGTGCGACAAGTATTGGAGTGGAGGACAGGTACCTCTTCAAGTCCTGCAGCGCAGCCTCCGCTTCGGGAGTCCATTTCATTGGACCTGCCTTTTTCAAAATCTTGAAAAATGGCAGGGCGCGCTCAGCAGACCTAGAGATAAACCTGTTGAGAGCAGCCACGCAACCGGCAAGCCTTCGTACATCCTTGACGCGCTTTGGTGCTTCAATCTGCTCAATGGCCTTGATCTTGTCGGGTTGGCTTCAATTCCCTACGAGACACGAAGAACCGAGAAGCTTGCGGATGGGACTCCAAACACGCACTTCTCGGGGTTGAGCTTGAGGTTGATCTTGCGCAGATTTGCGAAGTCTCATCCAAATCTTGAACCAGAGTTGCTTTGTCCTTGCTCTTGACCACTATGTCATCCATGTAGGCTTCTACATTTCTGTGCATTTGCGGCTCAAAAGCGTCATGGACTACTCTTGCAAACGTTGAACCAGCATTCTTCAAACCAAAGGGCATCCGTATGAAACAGTATGTGCCACATGGTGTAATGAATGCGGTTTTCTCTTCATCCTCTTCTGCCATGAAGATCTGATGGTATCCTGAGTATGCATCAAGAAATGAAAGCAAATCACATCCAGCCGTGGAGTCAAAAATCTGGTCTATACGTGGCAAGGGAAATGGGTCTTTGGGACAAGCTTTATTAACATCTGTGAAGTCGATAAAAAGTCTCCATTTCCCATTTGCCTTGCGTACAACTACCGGATTGGCCAACCACGTGGGATGGAGCACTCCTCGACAAGGCCTGCTACTTCCAACTTCTTGATCTCTTCGCAATGAACTCTTGGCGCCCACCGCCGCTTCGACTTTTTGCTTGACGGGGCGCGTGAGGACAGACAGCTAAGTGGTGCTCAATTACTTTCACAGGAACACCGGGATGTCGACGGTTGCCATGCAAACACATCGACATTCGCCCGCAGAAAGCAACGAGCTCGCCTTCCTATTTAGGGTCAAGCGTGGCATCGATGGTGAAGGTACCATCGGTGCCGTCCTCCTGGCGGGCACCTTCTTGGTCTTGGCGGAGCTGCCATCATCTTCTTGCACTTGCCGGTGGAGCTCGATGGTGCGTCCTCGACGGTAGCGCAGCATTCCGAAGAGGTGCGCTTGCCGGAGTGGGCAACAGGGCTCTTGTCGGACAAAGTGGTCTTCTTCTTCCCCCCGGGAGCTTCAGCGGCAAGTGATTTGCTATCTGTCGCAGCTGCTGCATCCCGGTAAATCTTGTCGGCGCAGATAAGCGCATCTTTCTTGTCGCCATGGACAGAAATGACACTTATCGGGCCGGGCATCTTTAGCAAATTGTATGCATAATGAGAGGCTGCCATGAACTTGGCGAGTGCTGGACGGCCAAGTATTCCATTGTAGGGCAATGGGAAATCAGCAACGTCGAATGTGACCCTCTCAGTCCTGAAGTTGAGCTCGCTTCCAAATGTTACCGGCAATGTGATCTTCCCCTTAGGCTTGCTCCTTCCTGGGTTGATTCCTTGGAAAGTGCCAGTCTCTTCGAGCTCGCTGTCAGGGATTTGAAGCTTCTGGAGCACTGCGGAGGAGATCAGATTTAAGCCGGCCCCGCCGTCAACTAACATCTTAGTGACCTTGAGGTTGCGGATAGTTGGTGAGAACAACATCGGCAAGCACCCGACCGCATTCTGCGATCAGGGTGGTCCTCAATGTCAAAGATGATAGGCGTCTTTGGACCACTTCGAGGCTGCGTGACTCTGATTGTTCTGCTGCATTAACCTCCCGCATCTATTGCTTGAGTTGGCGGTGTGAGGTATGCAGAGAAGCACCACCGTCAACGCAGAGAACCTCTGTTGCCTTCTGAAACTCCTGCTCATCAGCTTCATCGTCTTCCATGTCTTCATCGTCATCGTCCTCTTCATCCCTGTCGCGGCCGCGGGGAGGTCTGTCTCCTTGCCGCTGCTTGGCCTTGCCGCGGCGTCCTCCCCGGCCGGGTCTCTTCTTGCTAGCTGCCCCAGCACCTTCCTGGGCCTTCTCCTTGTCTCGTCGCTCGTACTCAGCCTTCTGCTGTTCAACAAGATGCTCGACTTTCTTGCAGCTCTGGAGGTCGTGGCCCTTGGTGCGGTGAATCTTGCAGTACTGCTTGTTGGAGCTGTCCTGCTTGTCGGCGGCCGCCACAGCTTGTCGGACGGTGTCAGCGGCAACCTCCTTGCCGGAGCCACCAACCTTGGCCTTCTTGGCGCCACCTCCATTGCCGGACTGCTCGACAACTAGTACCTCCTTGCTTTTCTTCTTTCTGTTATTCCGCCGCCGGCTCTTCTTTGCCGGGGCGGTCTCCTCACTGTCAGATCCTGCTCAAACGTTCTCTCCTGGGAGTCTTCTTCCTTCTTCAGCACGTGCACACTTGTCGGCCAAGGCATACAGCTCACTGACGTCCTTGACTTTGCACATCGCCATCTCCTCCCTCATCCTGCGGTTCCGCACGTTCTGATGAAACGCGCTGATCACCGCGGCAGGGTGGACATCTGGGATGTTGTAATGCACACAGCTGAATCTCTGGATACACTTGCGCAGGGACTCTCCTTCCTTCTGGGCGAGCAGGTGAAGGTCACTCTCTTGGCCATGAGGTTTGTGGCCGCCTGTGAAGGCGCCAACAAACTGATGGCACAAATCTGCCCAAGAAGATATGGAACTGTCCGGCAAGTGCATGAGCCAAGATCTGACATTTGGCTTGAGCACCAGCCGGAAGTAGTTGGCGAGGATCTTGTCGTCTCGCCCCCGCAGCCTGCACCGCGATGGTGTAGATCTTGAGGAACTCCGATGGATGTGTCCTGCCATCGTACTTCTCGCACATCGGCTTGAAGTTTTTCTTGTCGACCCCTTTGGACTTGCCGCAGCTCACGAGTGAACGCAGGGCAACCTACCGCGTCTGACAAGTCGCTGGTTCCCCGGGCGCATGCATGTCAACAGCGGCCCCCAGCGCTGGTTGAATTGCGCCGCGCTTCTCTTCGGCGCTCGATCGAGAGTTCGGCGTCTTCTTGTTGCCGTTCTTGAAGAACTTGGCGCTGATCACGGCGAGCTCGTGGATCCGACGACGCGGTGGAGTCGCTGTCGAGGTGGATCCGAGGAGCTGGTGATCTTGGCCTTCGGGAAGGGGAGTGCATGGTGGTTGCACCCCCGTAGGTCTCGTCGCCACCGGCTCGTGCCTTGTCGTCTCGCCGCGGCAAGGACGCAGTTGGTTGCCGCGGAACGTCGCCGTTGGCAAAGCCGATGAGACTCTGGATGGTGGCCCTCCATTCGTCGACCTTGTCGGCCGTTGGAGGGTAGTCTAGAAGCAGTTGAGCTCTCGCCAAGGCTTCTGCTGGAGTGGTGGGTGGCAATGGCGTACGGTGCGAGCAACGGGATGTGCTCGGACTTCTAACCAAGTTAGGAGGAGCAGCATCCCGCCCAGCGATCGTACTCGCTTCGTACCAAACTTATTTGGCGTGCATGCGGGTCTCGAGGGCCTCGGGATCCTCCAGCTTGGCCTTGATCCAACGAGCGTATGGTGCTGCGAGCATCATGACGCTGTCGGTCCCACGCCTCCTGGGATGGACGCGGTACGTATTCGGACGCCGAAGCCTGCGCCACCTTGTCCTGGGACCTGGCGGCGTCGTGGGCTCCCTCGACGACGCCCGTTCCTCCGCCAGCGTCTTCCCCACCACTTGTCAGCTCCGGTGGTGGTGGGTTTGACGCGGACGGCTCTGCTGCCGCCGAAGCCTTCTTCTTCGGTGGCATGTTGACGAAGATGATGAAGAAGTTGCTCGTGTGAACGCCGGATCAGGTTCACACAGCCTCGACGCCCCTACCTGGCGCGCCAAATATGTCGGGGAAGCTGATCGAGTCCCACGAACACCTATGGGACCTGGTGGACCAAGTCCCTTGTGGTTCGATGGGGGGCCGAGATTGCACAAAGAGCAGATCAAGGCGATGCACACGAGCAGATTTACCCAGCTTCGGAGCTCTCCGGAGAGATAACACTCCTACTGCTGCTTGGTTGATTGTATTGTGTTCTTGCTAGGGAGCAATGAGAGCTACAAAACCTAGCCTGAGTGAGTGTGGTCTCGAATGAGTCGAATGAACCGAACCGGAGCCGAACCCTTACTACGTTGCACATGGGCCTCCTTTTATAGGTTCAAGGGGTCACCACGGGTGGCAAGTAGACAAGGGTAAAATAGGAAAAACAGTAGTTGGTACACCGCCTTGTACAGTGTACAGTGAACTATACCTAACTCTGACGGCAAGGGACAAGATTAATAAATGCCCGTCCCTGTCGCCTAAACAGTGCAACAGGGACCGTCAAGTGCACCACCGTTTGCCACAATGGTAAGCTTGTCAGCGCCGCTTATCGCTGCTCCCCGCTGGCTGCACAGCCCTTTGACACGCGTTCCTGGAGTAGCCCCACGGCGGCACGTTGGCGGATGAGCTGGAGCGGAGATGAAGAGAGTTGCTTGCCGCGGCTGAATCCTTGTCGCGCTTGGAAGCTTGTCGCTCACCAAGCCTTCCCGGCAAGCTCCTCTTGCCGGGGTCTTGTTTCCTTCGTGCCTTGAGTGGCCTTCCCGGCAAGCTCCTCTTGCCGGGGCCTTGAATACTTTGTTCTTGAATGGCTCCAAAGGAGCCGCTGAGGATCTTGGCGGTCACTAGGCAAGCCTTGCCGCGGGGTGCTGCGACTGCCCGTGCACGAGTTCGGGATACTAGGGTACCCCTACTCTAGTACACCGACAGGGGGAGCCCACCTCGCCCTCTTGCTCTTCGTGTCTCTGGTCTTGGCGTTGCTTTGGTTGCCTTGTGCTCCGGCTTCCCTCTTCTGCCCTCCCCGGTGTGGCCGCGGGCGCGGCTCTGACTGCCCATGCACAAGTAAAGGGGTCAAAAGGAGTGCCCCTACTTTTGTACACCAACAACCCTGCAACCAAATACAAGAAATCTCTTGTGTCCCCAACACACACAATACAATGGAAAATTGTATAGGTGCACTAGTTCGATGAAGAGATGGTGATAAAAGTGTAATATGGATGGTAGAAATATATTTGTATAATCTGAATAAACAAAAACAGCAAGGTAGCCAATAATAAACGGGCACGAAAACGGTATTGCAATGCTTGAAAATGAGGCCTAGGGTCCGTACTTTCACTAGTGCAACCTCTCAACAATGCTAATATAATTGGATGATATAACCGTCCCTCAACATGCAACGAAGAATCACTCCAAAGTTCCTATCTAGCGGAGAACATAAGACGGAATTGTTTGTTGGGTACGAAACCACCTCAAAGCTATTCTTTCCGATCAATCTATCCTAGAGTTCATATTAAATAACACGAAGCTATTCTTTCCGATCGATCTAACCAAGAGTTCGTACTAAAATAACACCAAAGCAAATTCAGATTCATAATTCAGTCCAACACAAAGAACTTCAAACAGTGCCCCAAGATTTCTACCGGAGAAACAAAGACAAGAACGTGCATCAACCCCTATGCATAGATTACCCCAATGTCACCTCGGGAATCCACGAGTTAAGTGCCAAAACATATATCAATTGAATCAATACGATACCCCATCTTCACCATGTGTATTCAATTGCAAGAGATATATCAAGTGTTCTCAAAGCCATAAAAGTATTCAATCCGATAACAACGAAATCTCAAAGGGAAAAACTCAATTCATCACAATAAGATAGAGAGGGGAAAACACCATATGATCCGACTATATTAACAAAGCCTGTGATACATCAATATCGTGACATCTCAAGAACACGAGAGAGAGAGAGAGAGAGAGAGAGAGAGAGAGAGAGAGAGAGATTGAACACATAGCTACTGGTACAAACCCTCAGCCCCGAGGGTGGACTACTCCCTCCTCATCGTGGTGGCCGCCGGGATGATGAAGATGGCCACCAGACATGATTCCCCCCTCCGGCAAGGTGCAAGAACGGGTCTAGATTGGTTTTCGGTGGCTACAAAGCCGTGCAGCGGTGGAACTTCTGATCTTGGTTAACCCCAAGGGTTTCTGAATTTTTTGGGAATTTATAGGGTAAAGATGGGGATGCGGGAGGCCATCGAGGTGGGCACAACCCACCTGGGCGCGCCTGGGCCCCCAGGTGCACCCTGGTGGGTTGTGCCCCCCTTGGGGTACCCCCGAGGTGCTACTCTGGCCCATTGGTGGTCTTCTGGTCCATAAAAAATCCAAGAAAGTTTCCCGGTGTTTGGATTCCGTTTGATATTGATTCCCTACGATGTAAAAAACAAGCAAAAAACAACAACTGGCACTGGGCATTGGGTCAATACGTCAGTCCCAAAAATGACATAAAGCTGCTATAAAATGGTTGTAAAACATCCAAGAATGACAAAATAACAACATTAATACTTCATAAATTCTAGATACGTTGGAGACATATCACTCGCACGCAAGTATACAAGTATGATTTTCAAACCATTGCGGTTAGCTGTTGCATGTACATGTAGTTCAAATTTGAATTATGGTCATTAAATGGCTAGGAAATCACTTAAATGTCTTTAAAAGGTCAAATGACCGCTGAAATTTTCCAAATTTTGACATGAGACTTGTATTAGTGCACGTTAACTGTAGAATTTTTTTGAAGGCCATAAGAGGAAGCTATCGCTGGTTTGTCATCAAAGATGCATTGTGTCCTCTCGGAATCACGAGCCTTCTCGTTAGTAGCTCCGGTTTGTGAGGGGTGTGTGTCCAAAGTTTTGTCAAACAGGACATTTTTTTGCCACAACATCCTGGTGGCATGTCATTACGTCAAGCAAGGTTTCATTTATTTCTGATCTTTTTTTATTTTTTGGAATTTAAATGCCATGGCACTCCATGCTTGTGTCCAAGCCGTGACACCAATATGTTTGAAAATTCTTTCCAATTTTCTGCACATAGAATTAACTCGCACACAAGTACACAAATATGATTTTTCAAACCGTTATGGTTAGCTGATGCATGTGCATGTAGTTCAAATTTGAATTACGATCATTAAATGGCAAGAAAATCACTTAAATGTCTTCAGCAGGTCAAATGACCCCTGCAATTTTCCAAATTTTGACAGGACAATTGTATTAGTGCACATTAACTGTGGAAAATTTGGGAAGGCCATAAGAGGAAGCTATCGCCGGTTCGTCATCAAACATGCATTGTGCCCTCTTGGAACCACGAGCCTTCTAGTGAGTGGGTCCGGTTTGTGAGGGGTGTGTGTCCAAACTTTAGTCAAACATGCCAATTTTTTACCACACCATCTTGGCGCCATGCCATTACGTCAAGCAAGGTTTCATGTGTTTATGATAATTTTTGATTTTTTTTTGAATTTCAATGCCATGGCACTCGATGCTTTGTGTCCAAGCCATGACACCAATATGTTTGAAAATTCCGTTCAATTTACTGTACATGGAATTAACTCGCACACAAGCATTCAAATATGACTTTTCAAACTGTTATGGTTAGCCGTTGCATGTACATGTAGTTCAAATTTGAATTACGGTAATTAAATGTCTAGAAAATCACTAAATGTCTTAAAAACCCCTAAAAGTTTCCAAATTTTGACATGACCATTCTATTAGTACTCCAATTTTTCTTGTACATTTAAAACACCATTTGTTGCCACTGTACCCCAAATTCGTCTTTCATAGCTAATACAAAATATAAACAACATCACACATAGTTGTTGTAGGGACCATTTGCGATGAAAATTCGTGGGTTTACTTAAGTTTTCCTCCATAAGCTTCATCGGCTTCGTCTGCTCTAGTGTCGGTCACCCCCGAATCCACGAATCTTAGATCCCCATTCCTGCAACCCCTTCTTGCTAAGAATGACGCCGTGGAAACGCTTCGTGACGACCCATATGGTGGTCGCGTCCTTCCCGAGCGCCACCGCTTGTGGCGAGAGCGCAGCCGCCTACGCCGAGAGTGCTACCGCATCTGCATTGAGCGCAGCTGCATCCGCTGAGAGGGCATCTATGGCAGCCGACAGGGCAGCTACAGCAGCCGAGACAGCTGCAGCAGCTACTGCGACAGCGGCTGCAAACGCCGAGAGTGCTCGAGCTGCCGTGAGCGCCGTTGATATTGCCCTCGCTCGGGTCGAGGCCATCCACGCCAAGATCAAGGACGCACACGCCATGATATTCCAGGCCACCTCGCAATCCAGCAGGCAACCCACGTCCGAAAAGGCGGTGGAGGCCATGGAGCACCTGCTTCCTCATGAGATCGCCGAGCGGGAGCTGGAGATGAAGGAGGCAGCGGAGATCGAGGAGCGCCGAGAGGAGGAGTTGCGCGTGGCTTAGGACGAGGTTGAGAAGAGCCTGTCTGTTGAATAATCGGCGGCGGAGTACCAACGCAAGCTCTGGCGCAGCTACTACTACGAGTACTACAACCTTGAGGGTGGCGCTGACGATGAGGACGAGGACGAGAACAACGATGCAGTCGACTTCAGCTGGGGGGACGCGGAGTCCACCAACGGCGGCATCGCGCCAGGACAAGTCATCACGTCTCATCTTGCAGCAGCGAGGCGTAGGGCGGCGCGGCCACATCTTTGTTAAAATTGTGTGTACTTAGCCTTTGTTTATAACTCTGGTATTTTTTAGAGCAATGTTTAGGTCAACTGGCTCTGTTTAATTACTAAAATTGCTCGATTCCGTAACTTTGGTCTGTGTGTTGTAGGCTCTTTTGTGTGCCCAAATAAGCAAGCGATGTTAAATTATGCAATGACGTGGATGAGGACAGTACCGAGGGAAATTTCCACCAATATTTGAATGATGAAACTCATCGCATGCGTGTAAAGCAGAAGAATCGTTTGTGATGCACACAATCATTCAAAGTGATTGGTGTCAGGCGCCACTACGCACAAAGTTTCCCTCCACCTTTTGAATTTTTGTCCTACCGCTGAAATATCTACCCCGTCCCCACCCCCTTTTCTCCCCAAACACAAGTCACATTTCCCCTGTTTCCTCCTTCCTTCCTTCCCAAGCTATAGCCACTTCCTCGCTCTCGCCGTCTCGCATCCTACCGTCGGGGTCGCCATGGTCTTCTACAATGACCTATCTAGCGGTTCCTCCTCCTCCGATGACTCTTTCACCACCCGGGTATGCCTCTCTTCTCTCTCTCGGGTTATGATTTGGAAGAAGGATTTTAACCCAGCGGTCGATTTAAGTCATTTCTTCCTCTTGTAGCTCACTAGGACCATTAGTTGCAGCGGATGGAGCGAGGTGGCTGAAGATCTGCCTGCTCATTGTCACCATCAATCTCCATGCATGAAGTTAGTTGCATTTGAATCTGTGGATAGTGGGAGGAAGTTTCTGGCATGTGCAGAGAAGGTTAAACCTACTTTCACTATTACAAATCATTTGTTAGATCTGATTTAGACACTATCACTGTCCTATGTTATTTTGAATGTTAAGAGAGTGTCACAGTTTGTACCTAGTATCTAAAAATGTTGCCATCTCATTAGCGGTGCCATTAGAAAATTATTTGCCACCGCTTCAGCAGTTTGTGCAACCAACTTTGGTCCACACATCCGAGCAGCCATGTAGTAAAATACTAAGTCTTTATGGCACGAAGGAGCTAGGCATCGGGGCAACTAGGTGCTCTGGAGTCTGGTTCCCCGATTTTTTCCTCTACATCGGCTCGCCGGTGCAGGGCACCGGTGCCAAATATTGCAACAGTTGTCTTGACACCGGTTTTGGCATACATAGTGGATGACCTTAGTGCTTTAGTTCTATGTTATTAAATTTGTGCATGTACACACCTGTTAGTATCAATTTCATGTCATCCAAACATTTTCTTTATGCTATTGCAGTTATATTTAGCTTCCTCATAAAATGTTCAATTTGTTATTTATAGTGCATGACTAAGAACTTGTAGTGTTGTTATAGTTAATTATGGCTTCTGATATTTCAGAATTAGGTTGTTGTCTAAGTAGCAATTAATTCATTTGCACACTGATCTTTTTGAGAAGATATGTCATAATTAACCTATTTCTTCAGTTTTTCAAAATATGTATTTGGTGATTTTCTATGTTGCTAGAAACTCATTTCCCCTACAGTTGTTACTGATCTAGTTTTAAATATTATAGGATGAACGTAAGTGTTCTTACTTGGAGAGGGTTGATCAAGAGTGGCCACAGTCTTTGAAGATGTGCCTAGCAAAGCTCTGGAGCATGTATGATGAAGAGAACAGAGATAGGCTTAGATAAAGTGTTGTCAACACTGAAGAATATTTCAAGATGCGGGAAAAAAGAGGAAGATGGAGAATGAGCTCAAATTTTTTGAATTAGACTTTGCTAAGATGGTGTTGGGGAAGGAGGAGGCACTTTCCCAGTTGGTCAGTGCAAAACAGGTTCTTACTGAACTGAAAGCAGAGGTGGATAAGACGAGCCTAGCTGATGTCGATTAGGGAAATGAATATATTGTTCTTATGGAGGTGAAATAGCTATATGTTGTACTGTGCTGTTTTCAGGTAGCTATCGTACTGTGATGTTAAAAATATTTTATGTGCCTGATATGAAATTAGCAAACAGCTATTCGATATGTAATGTGAATTTGTGTAATACTAGAATTATTAATTGTAAACTAATAAACCTGCTAAACGGGTCATGGAACTTTACAAACGGTTCTAGAAGTAAAAGTGGTTGTGATGGATATCCCAATGCCATACAGTTTTCTTCATCAAATCATGTGTGATGTAGTTGAATAAAAGCAAACGGTTAACCAAGGCAGAGTGTGTGTGATCGTTACACCTATCACACACGAGGCTATACATAAAATTGTGTGGGATGTATATACGAACAGAAACGTTTTCCCTCGGTTGATTGTGTTGGATGTACATACGAACGAAAACATACTTCTTGGATTGAATGTGTGGGATGTACTTACGGCTGGAACCAATTGGGCCTACACAATTGTATTTGATCGCTTGCCTATCGCACATGATCTCATTTTTCCTAGCGTGTGTGACCGGAGGGCCTAACCCCGGCGGTTTCTAGGTCGTGTGGGAAGGACCCCCCTATCGCCCACAGTCACTAGGCGATGGTTCAGAATGCCATCGCGGAAAGGGGTTAAAAATTGTTTGTATAGCAGCTCGTTGTACCAGTGTCCTATCGGTTTGGCTTCGACATATCGGATGTCGAATATTGGGTGATATATCGGACGACATGTAGATATATTGGAGAAAACAGGTCTAGTTTTTTCCCGTTATTCTTGTTCACAATATTTATTTTTAGTGAAAAAAATGTATGATGTCAATGCTTTAACATGACACTTTTAGATTGCTAGTTTATTAACTTGTCGATTAAGAAACTATTAAGGAAAGATTCACAAAATCCTTACTCTATGATTAAAAACAATACAATATATATGCATTTTTACAAAACATTATGCATGAATTCGAAAATATATAATGAAGTTGTAAATGCATAATCTTATTCCACTACGTTCTAATAAATATTTGTGTCATCTATGTATAGTTCTATATCGGCGGACATATTGGGCTAGATATTGGCCATACCGGTCGATATTTTGGTCCATATCGGATGATATGTTTGAAAATGATATTTTACAAAATGATATGTTATGTTTATATCGGTAGAGCGCCAAAAGTGATATATCGGCCTATATATTGGTCGTATCGGCCTAGATTTAAAAGCTTGGTGTTTTCGCACATGCCGCTCTCTTTTTGTTGATGTAGGGCTTCTTCTAGCTTTCTTGAAACTCGTGTTTTGTTTGCTGACCGTGCTGGAGGGCGTCCCATTAGTTCCTTGATACGTCCCTATCGTATCTACTTTTCCAAAGACATTTCCCTTGTTTTGGACTCTAACTTGCATGATTTGAATGGAACTAACCCGGACTGACGTTGTTTTTAGCAGAATTGCCATGGTGTTATTTTTGTGCAGAAATAAAAGTTCTCAAAATGACCTGAAACTTCACAGAGAATATTTTTGGAATATATAAAAATACTAGCGAAAGAATCAACACCAGGGGCCCACACCCTGTCCACGAGGGTGGGGGGGGGGGCGCCCCTGCCTCGTGGGCCCCCTGAGGCTCCACCGACCTCAACTCAAACTCTATATATTCACGTTCGGGGAGAAAAAATCAGACAGAAGGATTCATCGCGTTTTATAATATGGAGCCGCCGCCAAGCCCTAATCTCTCTCGGGAGGGCTGATCTGGAGTCCGTTCGGGGCTCCAGAGAGGGGAATCCATCGCCGTCGTCACCATCAACCTTCCTCCATCACCAATTTCATGATGTTCACCGCCGTGCGTGACTAATTCCATCGTAGGCTTGCTGGACGGTGATGGGTTGGATGGGATTTATCATGTAATCGAGCTAGTTTTGTTAGGGTTTGATCCCTAGTATCCATTATGTTCCGATATTGATGTTGCCATGACTTTGCTATGCTTAATGCTTGTCACTAGGGCCCGAGTGCCATGATTTCAGATCTGAACCTATTATGTTTTCATGAATATATGTGAGTTCTTGATCCTATCTTGCAAGTCAATAGTCACCTACTATGTGTTATGATCCGTTAACCCCAAAGTGACAATAACCGGGGCCACTACCGGTGATGACCGTAGTTTGAGGAGTTCATGTATTCACTAAGTGTTAATGCTTTGGTCTGCTAGTCTATTTAAAGGAGGCCTTAATATCTCTTAGTTTCCAATAGGACCCCGCCCCCACAGGAGGGTAGGACAAAAGATGCCATGCAAGTTCTTTTCCATAAGCGTGTATGACTATATACAGACTACATGCCTACATTACATTGATGAACTAGAGCTAGTTCTGTGTCACTCTATGTTATAACTGTTACATGAGGAATCGCATCCGACATAATTATCCGTCAGTGATCCAATACCTACGAGCTTTTCATATATTGATCTTTTCTTTGTTACTTTTCCATTGCCACTGTTACGATTGCTACAAAAACTGCTACTGTTACCTTTGCCACCGTTGTCGTTACTTCCATACTACTTTGCTACTAAATACTTTGCTGCAGATATTAAGTTTTCCAGGTGTGGTTGAATTGACAACTCAGCTGCTAATACTTGAGAATATTCTTTGGCTCCCCTTATGTCGAATTAATAAATTTGGGTTGAATACTCTACCCTCGAAAACTGTTGCGATCCCCTATAATTGTGGGTTATCAAGACTATTTTCTCACGCCGTTGCTGGGGAGCATAGCTCTATTCTTTGAGTCACTTGGTATTTATATCTGCTGATCACTATGAGGAACTTGAAAGACAAAAAGACCAAGATTTATCCCTCAACCACAAGGGGAGGTAAGGAACTGCCATCTAGCTCTACACTTGATTCACCTTCTGTTATGAGGAAACTTGCGATAGCTAAACCTACTCCTACTATTGATTCTCATATGTTGCATGTTATTGATGATGCCAGTTCTGCTTTGCATGATACTTATGATGAAACTACTTCTATGCTTGATAATATTGTGCCATTAGGTGAATTTCTTGCTGAACAACTTGCTAGGGTTAGAGAGAATGAAATTATTGAAACTTATAATATTGATGAAAGTGATGATGAAGATTCTCCCCCTAGATATGAACTGCCTGATGTACCTGACGGTTATGTTATGGATGAAGAAACTGCTAGAGACTTTTTTGCTTGCAAAGATAGATATGATCTTAAGAAACTGTTAGCTAAACTGAAAGAAAAATCTTTGAATGCTAGAATGAAATATGACCCTGCTTTGCTACTTCACCTATCTATATTTCTGATAAGGATTATGATTTCTCTATTGATCCTGAGTTAATTACTTTGGTTGAATCTGATCCTTTCTATGGCTATGAATCTGAAACTGTTGTGGCACATCTTACTAAATAGAATGATATAGCCACCTATTTACTCATGAGGAAAAAATTTGTTACTACTATATCCTTAAGTTATTTCCGTTCTGATTAAAGGGTGGTGCTAAAACATGGTTTAATTCCCTTGATCCTGGTTTTGTGCGTAGTCCCCAGGATATGATTTATTACTTCTCTGCTAAATATTTCCCTGCTCATAAGAAACAAGCTGCCTTAAGGGAAATATATAATTTTGTGCAAATTGAAGAAGAGAGTCTCCCACAAGCTTGGTGGAGGCTTCTCCTATTAATTAATGCTTTGTGTGATCATCCTCTCAAGAAAAATGAAATACTTGACATCTTTTATAATCGACTAACTGATGCTTTCCAGAGACCACCTGGATAGTTGTGCTGGTTGTGTTTTCAGGGAAAGAACTATTGATCAAGCTGAATTGCTATTGAATAATATTTTGAGTAATGAAAATTATTGGACACTTCCTGAACCAACTCCTAAGCCAACTCCGAAGAAAAGGGGTATTCTATTTCTCAATCCTGAAGATATGCAAGAGGCAAAGAAATCTATGAAAGAAAAAGGTATTAAAACTGAAGATGTCAAGAATTTACCACCTATTGAAGAAATACATGGTCTTGATAACCCGACACAGGTAGTAAAGGTTAATTCTCTCTATAGATATGTTGAAGGTGATACTCCTTGTTATAAGTCAGCTAGCCAATGCATAGATGAGTTTGATAATTTTATTGTTAAACAAGAAAACTTTAATGCTTATGTTGGTAGAAAATTGAAACGTAATGCTTATATGATTGAACACTTGAGTCATTATATGTCTAGATTTAAAGGTGAACTTAAACATATTAGTAAACATGCTTCTATGGTTACCACCCAAGTAGAACAAGTGCTTAAAACTCAGAATGATTTGCTCAATGGATTAAATAATAAGAAAAATGATAATGATGTTAGAGTTATGACTAGAGGGAGTAAAATGACTCGGGAACCTTTGTATCCTGAGGGCCACCCTAAGAGAATTGAGCAAGATTCTCAGAGAACTAATGTTGAGGCACCTAGTTCTTCCAAAAAGAAGAAAAAAATGATAGAACTTTGCATGCTTCTAGTGAACCTATTGTCGATATACCTGAGAACCCCAATGATATTTCTATTTCTGATGCTGAAACACAATCTAGTAACGAACATGAGCCTAGTGATAATGTTAATGATGATGTTCATGTTGATGCTCAACCTAGCAATGAGAATGATGTAGAGATTGAATCTGCTGTTGATCTTGATAACCCACAATCAAAGAATCAATGTTATGATAAGAGAGACTTTGTTGCTAGGAAGCACGGTAAAGAAAGCGAACCATGCGTTCAGAAACCCATGCCTTTTCCTCCCAAATCATCCAAGAAAAAGGATGATGAGGATTTTGAGTGCTTTGCTGAAATGATAAGACCTATCTTTTTGCATATTCCTTTGACTGATATGCTTAAAATGAATCCTTATGCTAAGTACATGAAAGATATTGTTACAAATAAAAGAATAATACCGGAAGCTGAAATTTCCACCATGCTTGCTAATTATACTTTTAAAGATGGAATACCTAAGAAACTAAGAGATCCAGGAGTACCAACTATACAATGCTCCATTAAAAGAAACTATGTTAAAAATGCTTTATGTGATCTTTGAGCCGGTGTTAGTGTTATGCCTCTCTGTTTATACTGTAGACTTGATTTGAATAAGTTGACACCTACTGAAATATCTCTACAAATGGCCGATAAATCAACTGGTATACCTGTCGGTATTTGTGAGGATGTGCCTGTTGTGGTTGCAAATGTTACTATTTTAACGGACTTTGCTATTCTTGATATTCCCGAGGACGATAGTATGTTGATTATCCTTGGTAGACCCTTTTTGAATACTGCAGGGGTTGTTATTGATTGCAACAAAGGCAATGTCACTTTTCATGTTAATGGTAATGAGCATACGGTACACTTTGCGAGGAAACAACCTCAAGTCCACAGTATCAATTCTATGGGAAAAATTCCAACGATTACTATAGGAGGTTTTGAATCTCCTCTTCCTACTGTCAAGAAGAAATATGATATTCTTATTTTTGGGGACGTGCATATCCCCGTTGAGGTAACTTAGTGTTATTCGAAAATTCTCCAGTTTCATGCGATTCGGAAAGAGTTTGTTAACAAGACTTGATCAACCTTGTTAGTGGATTCCTTTTGATGTGCATGAGGGTGGAGGGCGCGTCCACCCCCCTGGGGTGCGCCCCCTGCCTCATGGACCCCACGTGACCCCCCCCCTCCACTTATTCCTGCACCGAGACACTTCTTCTTCGTCCAGAAAAATTCTCCCCTAGCTCAAACCCGTGTTTTAGCTCATCTTGCTGCGGTTTTCGATCTCCTTGGTCAAAGCTCCGTTCACAAAACTGCTTTGGGGGATTGTTCTTTGGTATGTGACTCCTCCAATGGTCCAATTAGTTTTTGTTCTAGTGCATTATTTATTGAAAATTTTTGCTGCGTTGCTGACCCTGTTCTTGAGCTTACATGTCAAATTTATATGGTCCCAAGTAGTTCTAATGCATGATATAGCCTCTAGGCACTTGTGGGAGTAGTTGCTATCAATCTTGTTGAGTTTGGCTCACTTTTATTTTGAGTCACTAAAAATTTCAGAAATTTTTCAGAGGGAGAAAATGTTGAAGAGATTGTTGAGAGGCTCTTCGAGCCGAAGCTCGAAGGATAAGCAAAGTGAAGAGGATAAGAAGCCCAAATATAATCTTCCTCGCACCGCGGAAGTTCGGCCGTGTGAATGGCCTTGCGATGAGTTCTTCCGAGATGCCGGAATTTATGAGGATTTTTATTACTTGGCTGAGAATGCAGGCCTCACCGACTTCCTCCACGACCAGATCGAACAGTATCTCCTACTCACTAATATTTTTGTGCATAATTTTCATTTCCATGCTAGGAGATCACCACCTTCAGTAGATTTTTATTTATATGATGATTTTAAGGAGATGTCACTCTATGGTTTTTGTGTTCCTTGGAAGTTGCCTTTTGAGGGAAGCGTCGAGGAACCACATCCTAGTGATGTGGCAGAATTCATTGATGAAATTGCTGTAGGTGAAAAGAGAAAAGTGTCAGATGCAAGAACTACTAGTATACATTTTCCTGTTCTACGTTACTATGCAATATTTGCTAGTAGATATTTAATTGGTCGCGGAAACAATGGGGGCCTTAGTGCTCCTGACCTCGCCATTTTGCGCCATGCTTTACTCCATGACAGAACTTTCAGTTTAGGCACTATGGTTGCTAAACGGTTGAGTCTAAACCGTACAAAGGGCCCCATTTTTTGAGGTATCTTTGCTTCGCGTCTTGCTAAATATTTTGAGATACCTATTAGACACTATGAGAAAGAAGAAAATGTGCTGCCCTCTATTTTCTTAGACTATAAAAGTATGGTAGCACATGATTTTGTTTGCGATGATAAGGAGAAGAGACTCATTTATAACTTGGTATTCAGTGAAAATACTTGCCAGATTATTACCCTACATGAACCTTTTTTGTTTAACAGTTATTCAGGCACATACATCATCCTGCACTACAAAAAGAAGACACATCCGCGACATTTTGGGCCGAACGAAATTTTTTTCTGTCATACATATCACACTTCTATGGCGATAATTGTGACAAAACCCGGTATCCTCATAGATGTGGTGGGCTCCTACTTCTATGACAAAAAATCATGACAAAAAATGGGCTTTTCGTCCTGGGCGGGCCGGAGACTCAGCTGCATGACATTCTTTGGACCGTCCATGACGGAAAAAACCGTGGTAGAAGCGAGGGGGAGGAAAATTTCAGGGAGTTGCCGATTATGGTGGGAGGTCGGGGGCCGAGTGATGCGCGTTTCTCTCGTACACATACGCGCGTGTGTGCGAGGCGTTGTCTCTAACTGAACCCGAGCGAGGCTTTGGGCTCTAACTGAACCCGAGCGATTGCACTGCAGGCTACGCGTTATCGAACCCGAGCGATCGATCGATGGCTGTTAATCGAACCCGATGGTGCGATTCGCCGCTGCTGCTGCTAATCAAGCTGATCGATTGGATGAATAGTGGCGTTGCGGGGGGTTGGATAAGCAGTGGCGGTGGCGTTGCCTCGGATGAACAGGACTGTGGTGTGGAGGTTGGATGAGCGATGAGCGGTGGAGGGGTGGCCGTGGAGGGTGGTTGAACAGGACCCGTGGCGTGGAGGGCTGGATGAGCAGAGAGCGGTGGAGGGTGCCCGTGGAGGGGTGGTTGAACAGTAGGCGGTGGAGTAGCGCGCGGTGGAGGCTGGATGAACAGGAGCCTGTGGAGGCTGGAGGAGGTCGACGGTAGCCCGTGGAGGCTGGAGGAGGTCGACGGTGGAGATGAACAGTATCCCGTGGAGTCCCGTTTTGCGGTACGCCACACCCCTCCCGATGAACAGGACCCCCATTTCGACCGTAGCACTCCAACACAAGTCCGTTTCCTCCGTTCTGCAGTACGCCACACGCCTCTCGATCAACAGGACCCCCGTTTCGACCGTAGGAGGTCCGTTTCCTCCGTTTTGCGGTATGCCAGACCCCTCCCGATGAACAGGATCCCGTTTCGAACGTGGCCGGTCGAACACAAGGCCGTTTCCTCCGCCAGCGATACGCCAGCCTCGCTTCCATCGCTGTTCCGTTCAAGCCTCCCGGCGAACACGACCATGCATTCCGTTCCGACCCAGCCGGTTGGCTCCCACGCGTTCCGTTGCCTCCCGATGAACACGACGCATTCCGTTGCCTCCCCATGAACACGACACATTACGTTGCCTCCCCAAGAACACGACGACGACGTTGTTTCTCTGTTCCGACCCAGCCTTGTACGTATGCGCGAGTAGGCGTTCGAGACCCTGCCCGTATGTACGTACGTGGCCGTATTTTCTTTCTTGCACCCTCGCCACTATACGTACGTGTACATGCTACGTGCACGCCTCTAGTACGACACGTGCGCGCCTCTACATCCACTACCATATATATACGTACACGTTCGCGACCAGAATGACAATGCTACGTATGCTTCGACCAGGTGGGTCCCGACTGTCAGGCACTTCCTTGCCTGCGAAGATGTAGCTGGTGTGTCCCAGCAGTCAGGGGGCGAATCGTTTTGTTTTTTTTTTCGGACGCACTTCCTTGCGTGCGAAGATGTAGCTGGTGGGTCCCAGCAGTCAGGGGGGCGAATCGTTTTGTTTTTTTTCCGGACGCACTTCCTTGCATGTGAAGGTGTACCTGGTGGGTCCCAGCAGTCACGGGGGATACGTTTTTTCGCGAAATATGGTGGCCTGTCCGGTGGGTCCCCGCTGTCAGGTGGAGGAATAATTATTTTACGCGTAATAAGGAGGCACTTCCTTGCTGCGGCTGTGGACCCAGCTGTCAGCCTCTCCACGTACAGTCCACGTCCGATGGAAGCCGTTCCTTGACCACGTTGACCACGCCGCGCCGAGAGCACCAGGGCGGTGGACGACGGCGAGGCCTAGGAAGGGGACGACGCGGAGCCGGGGAAGACGCGACAGTGGATGCCCACGCGTAGAGGAGTATGAGGCTTCACTGGTTCGCTGCGGTGTGAGGCTACCGTCGCCGCAGAATAACATGGGGTGTGGGTGAGTAGAGGCATGGCCTAGCCAGCGGTCGGAGTAGTAGGGGGTGGTGAGGCCTCCGCCGCATTGCAGCCGGCCACGGGAGGCAGGAGCACGAGGCACGACCGGCGCTGGTTTGGGCGGCTGGAGCAAGAAGACCAGAGGTTGAAGAAGCACTACGGCCGTTGGATGGACATCGTACGGTCACTGGAGCTGGAATCATGCATATTGACTAAGTTGACAAAGCCCTCCATCCCCGTCAACTTAGTAGGCCCACAAGTCAGCCTGCCACTATCTTCGGGTCCCAGCTAATGTGGGGAGTATTCATTTTTTTGTGCGTAATAAGAAGGCACTTCCTTGCGTGCGAAGATATAGCTGATGGGTGCGAGCTGTCGATTGGCGGTAACGTTTTTTGTGAAATGAGAGGCCCTTTCGGTGGGTCCCCGATGTCACTGGAGGAATCATTACTTATGCGCGTAATAAGGAGGCATTTCCTTGCGTGCGGCCGTGGACCCAGCTGTCGGCCTCTCCACGTACAGTCCACTTCAAATAAATGTGGTCGTTGACCATGTTGACCAGGCCGCGCCGAGAGCACCAGGGCGGTGGACGACGGCGAGGCCTAGGAAGGGAAGGACACGGAGGCAGGGAAGACTCGGTAGTTGTTCCCACACGGAGGGGAGTACGACTGTACGAGGGTTTACTGGTTCGTCTGCCGTCGCCGGAGAATAACAGCAGGTGTGAGTTTGTAGAGGGATGGCTAGGCCAGCGAAGGGAGTATGATGGGACGGTGAGGCTCTGCGGCGGCAAAGACCCGGTCATGGGAGGAGGGAGAGGCAGTCCCTTGGCGCTTGTTTGAGCGGCCGGAGTAGGAAGAGCAGAGATTGAAGAAGACGACGGCCGTTGGATGGACATCCAATGATAACGCTTGCTGTCGCCAACCTTTTCTTTTAGGAAAGCCTCAAATATGTGGAAAACAGCATACAGCCCATCTGCCATTATTTCTAATAATTTACAGCCCATTTGCTAATTCTTAAGGTTTTTTTGGAGCCCATATTCTTTTTGTTAGCATTACAGCCCATACTGTGGCCACGGTTAAAACATTATACGAAATTTTGCATATTTGGGTGCGGTCCGAACTGTTTTTAATCCCAAAATTTCGACTCACATTCAAACTGATTTTAAAAATAAATGTATATCAATCTAAAATCCAACAAATTCTCCACGCATAAAAATTAATGTAATTTAAAATCTCGAAATGAAAAAAAAGATATTTGAAACTAATTGCCGGTTTGATGTGTTTAAAAAATGTACAACCCATTTCTCATTACTGATGGGCCATTTTCTCGGCCAGCCGAATGAAAGCTCTCCTTGTCTTGAAATATTTGCAGCCCAACAGGCCTGACAAAGCGACTTACTTGGCAAATCAAAAAAAACTAGGTTGTGGCCGTGGACCCAGCTGTCAGCCTCTCCATGTACAGTACTCTTCTGATGGAATGTCGTTGACCACATTGACCATTCTGCGCCGAGAGCACCAAGGCGGTGGACGACGGCGAGGCCTAGGAAGGGGACGACGCGGAGCCGGGGAAGACGCGGTAGTGGATGCCCATGCATAGAGGAGTATGAGGGTTCAGTGGTTCGGCTGTGGTGTGAGGCTGCCGTCGCTGTAGGGCCTGGCTAGCGGTGGGAGTAGTAAGGGGCGATGAGGCCTCAACGACAGCACAACCGGCCACTGGAGGCAGGAGCAGGCGGTTTCCCCGGCGCTGGTTTGGTATTTGGTGCAAGAAGAGCAGCGATTGAAGAAGCAGCAGGACCGTTTGATTCAAATCCAACGGTTACTCCTGCTAGAATCGTTTGTTGACTAAGTTGACAAGCCCTGCGTACGCGTCAACGTAGTAGGCCCACATCTCAGCCTCCCAACCGGTGCGCCCCAGACGTCAGTGGGAGGAATCATTTTTTTCGCGTAATAAGGAGGCAGTTGATTGCGTGCGGCGAGGCCAGCAGAGGGAGTAGGGTGGGCCGGGGAAGCCTGCATGGTATCACAGCGGGCCACAAGAGGAGGGAGCAGGCAGTCCCGCCGGCGCTAGTTTAGGCGGCTGGAGCTGGAAGAACAGAGATTCAAGAAGCACGTCGGCCGTTGGATGGAAATCCAATAGTCACTGCTACTAGAATCGTGTGTTCACTAACAAAGCCTTGCGTAAACAAGTCAGCCTCGAAATCTGTGGCATGTACAGCCCATTTGCTATTATTTTTATAATTTTTACTCATTTTCTAGTTCATATGTAATTTATTGCAGCCCGTTTTCCATTTTTAGAATTGTCGGCCATTTTCTGGTCAGTACCAGGGTCAAAAATTTAACTAAATATGTGGTAAATTTTGAAAATTCGGAAATTTTTGCTAGGGAATGAAACATTCTTAATCCAAAAATTAATAGTAATACTAAAACAAATAAAAATAAATTAGTACTATGTCATGTTAAATCCAATGAAATACGTATAAGATATCAGTGAAGAACAAAATTCCAAAAAAACAAATATCCCATTTGCTATAAATTTTTTGGAATTTTCAACCCCTTTTGATATTACTTTTAACAGACATTGACCATACTCTTTGGCCAAGACGGAATGCATCCCTCCTCGTCTTGAAAGATTTGCAGCCCAGTAATTTGGAGAAAACAAATAGGCCTAGCTTGGGTATTCTTCAAAATGAAATACCGGGCTACCTATTTTCCCAAAGAACTGGTGCATGCGCATTTAGCTGTATTTATTTATTTACTTATTTATGTTTAGGGGACCATGAGCATGTACCTGGGCCGGATTCATGTGAGAGCATCCCTTCCAGTTAATTATGGGCTTCTCTATTGGGCCTTCATCAGTGGGCTGCATGTTATCAACAAGTGGAAAATGTGTTCCGTACGAAAAATAGTATGAGCTACATACGGTACGGGGCACTAAAGGATCGAACCGTGCAACGAATTCCAAGACAACACATTTATTCAACCAACATACGAAATATACTACTGATTGTACATTGAAAACAGCAGCAGCAGCAACCAGGGTTGGGGTGCAACAGGAGCAGTAAGCAGGCCAGAAGGGTGAAGACACAACTCTCTCTTCCAAACCAAACATCAGCCATCATTACAAAAGGGCTACCAAAAAAGAACAAGTGTATGCATCAAACTAAATAAAGATCCTACTACACCAAGTGTAAGCATCTAACTAACTGGCTCAGTTAGACGTTACTATTTATTAAGCTGTGGAGATTGGCTGACGGCTTGAACCAGATGGGTGCTCGACGGGGAAACTCCAGCCAGTAGGTCGAAATCGATACTTGCGACCCTCTCTCCTACTTTGGGCTGCGAGGCGTGGCGACACATATCAGGGTATTGTGCATGCAAAGACGCATGGTACGCTGTGTACACACAGTTTTGCCTGATGAACGAAACCGCGCTGCCATCATCATCCTTGTCGTCGGTTATCTCCTAGTTAATCGGATAATTCAGTCCGACAAACAGAGAGTGTATACCAAGGCTACTTACCAGCCTCCAGTCAAAAATTCCTGAAGGCCCAGAGAAGCTGGGATCCTGCTCAAAGACCTGGCAGTGACTGTGATTGTATTCCGCGAAACAACACGTCCGGTACGTGCGAACATCATCAATCTTTCGCCATCGTCTGATCGAGCCAGGAACCACCTGCAACTACCATGCCGCTTTTCTTTGAAAGGTTCTGGGATTAGGAAGGGTAGGGACACCAAGCGGCCTACAACATCATATCAAGTTGGAGTCAAATAAAAAAGGGCTCTTGATTTAGTCAATCTTAAGAACAGCATGTTATGCGCATGAATATTTTTTCAGTAAACATTGACAGTAATATAAGCAAGCCATCATGATATCATAGGAAAGTAACATACTGCTGTAATAGCCATTTGTAGCGATGACTGGAGTAGGCCAGCAATACGTCCAGCCATAGAAGGAGTCGACCGCGTAAATGAAGCCCTTGTGTTCAATGGCATCAGAGAACCATGGAGGATGTATGATCTTGCGATGGACGTGCAGATTTATCCACTTACCGTAGTGACCTGTCAGATAGGCGAGACCGCGGTTGAAGAACGCAATTAGCCTGAAATCTTTATAATTCCAGATCTTGTGGGCACTTCGCAGATTACAACCTTGAGCAAATCAAACTTGGTATCATGTTGGCTACTGTAAGATTCCGAGTATTCTGGGCCGCGGTGCCAAAGCAGTGCAGTGTTAATCGAAGGAAGGGGGATCAATCACCGGGTGTAGACCTCCACGAGCATCCAGCTCCCGCGACCGTTGACGAGCACCATCCAAGACGTGTTCATGCCGACCCAGTACATACCGTTAATGTAGCTGAGGTCGACGGGATCGGATCGCGATGAAGGGGTTGATGCTCGCCACCCTACGATCGTTATGCTGCGTGACATGCCGTTTCTGAAGATCAGGCGGCATCGGCAAGCAAGGAGCTGGCTTAAAAAGCTCCGGCCTGAGGGCTTTGAGTAAACGGTACAACCCCGACGAGCACGCGGCGAGCGGCATGGTACTGAGATTGTCCACACGTGAAACTATGAGATTGATTACCTCTGTGGGGAGCGAATTCCAGCCACTCTTTCGGCGGACGCTGCTCGGTTCTGCCATTGTTAGTGCTTGGGTTTCGGATGAGGAGGGGAGGCGCCTTAGCAGGGTTGGAAGCTTGGACGAGATTATGTGCGGACAAAGATGGAGAAGCGAATATGTGCTGCGGGAAGTGGACAGGTGATGATGACTACAGCACGCCGCTTGACATACGAGACACATACCAGCAGCGTAGGGCCATATCGATGCCAGACAACTTGCTTGAGTGATCACAGTACTAGTACTCCCTACAGTACCTACTATAGTACTATGCCCTAGCTTGCTAGAGTAGAGTAGTAGAGTAGGACTCTTCTCTACTACTAGCACCGGATGAGTAGTATATTCTAATCTAAAATAGTTACAAACTTCAATGCCCGAGCGTGGAACGACTACGAACCGTGCTCAAAGACCGTGTCTACGTGGTGTTTGGACTTATATGCAAAAAAATAGCAAGATGCCCATGCATTGCACGGAACACCATCATCACCAACTCGGTTTTTTCTCTACTCCTACTCTTATAAAAGACTCAGTTGGTGATGATGGAGGCGAGGAGGCGTGTTCAGCCGGGCGTGCAGTGGACGGCGCAGCACTATTCGATTTGTTATTAAAAAAAGTAGTAGAGATAGAGACATAGGGAGGAGAAAGAGGTTGTGGGAGATAAGGATGAACGAGGCAAGGCCTTATTTGCAAATGTGGAGAGAGGTGCGGGTATATTTTGTAAAATTGTGATAGTTGGCTTTCTATCCGTCAGATATAGATCGGACGATCTATATTACAAGATGGCAGGCATACCATCATCACCAACTCGGTTTTCTATAAGAGTAGATATATATAGATATAGATAGATAGAGACTAGGGAGTACTAGTAAGGACACCATCTATCGCCCGTGTGCCACTCCTGCGCTCCATTCGGCAGCCATAACGCCCCTACAGCCACTCCTCCTGCGCTCCATTCGGCGGTATTTGTTGAAATCTGGGGGCGCACTCTCGATTGTTGGCGACACGACTTCACCGACGATGACTTCTTCCCCGACCTCGGCAACCTCTTCGTCAACGACATGGGCGACAACCTCAACGCCAACGGTGCTGCTCCCGTTGCACCGTATGTGTTTCTGTCCTTCCTGTTTGAAATCGTGGTAGAATTCTTGTTTCTACTCTGTATCCTACTACTATGCTAGTCCACATGATTAGTTTCATCTCTGTTATAGCCGTCATGATTTATTTTGTGCTTATTCGGATTAAATCTCGTAGTAACTTGCTCACATATTCAACTGGCGCAACGTCCCCTACAGCAACTCCCATTTCATGGATGGCATGGTCGATGCCTCCAAGGAGCCCTTCGTCCACTGCTATGAGTGCCCGATGCCGTTTTGTGGCTCGCCGGCGAACATGGTGCATCACCTCATGGATGCATGCAGCGGTCACTGCTGGCCCTTGGCGGAGAACATCAAGTACGACACGTGCTACCGGTTCACCATGCCGAGTCGCTGGAGGATCATCGCCCGCTAGTCTCGGAGGAGGACGGCAGCGTCTTCCTCTTGATCGTGGGCACCGGCGAGGCCAGCGCGAGCCGCCGCCCGTCTTTGTAGCGTCGCGGCGTCAGGGCGCCGCCTTGACGCCGACTCGACACGAGGCAGATGTACGGGTGCGAGGTCAATGTTACTACCCCTTCGGGTCACGTGGGCGGCGAAACCGGCCTCATCGGACAGACTTGGAATCTGAGGAGCTGGGACTATCCCCGCCAATGTGGACTTGGAAAACCCATGGCATCCGTTCTATCCTTTACCCGCCGACTCGGTGCACGGGGACTCCAAGGAGGTTCACCTGGACATACGCATTATCAAGTGCACTTAGAAAACATGTAGTGTGTGTGTGGGCGCTTATGGCCCGTGTCTTTGCCGCTTTTGATTCTGTAAGCTTGTCGTTAAACTTGAGTGGCTTTCGCCGCAGTCTTTCCTTTGAACTGCTCCTCTCAGTGAACTGATGTAACACACTTTGGGTTTCATTTGATAATGGAACCAGGGAGGAGCCTCCCCGTTCTTCTAAAAAATACGCATTATCAAGTTAAATGTTGATCATTAGTCTTCGCTCAATGTAATCCGCTGTCTAAGCATGTGGAGACTTCCATGCAGGATCTTGCTCTATTGGAGTATCGCGCATGAATAAAAGTGTATCTGTTTATGGTTTAGTCTAGAATCTTCCATGTATGAATTTTTACTACAGTACTGGTGAAAGACTTACGATGAACCATTTCTTACATCTCCTCTGCCCCCTTGCAAGTCATCTTGATTTAATCCCTCCGTCTAGGTGTATAAGGGCATGGTTAATATTAATTAATAGTATAGCCAACTGTTGACTATAAGAAAGTGCCATGTCATCTGTAGCCAACATGTATAACGATCGATACTCAAAAACTATTTCTTAAAGATCATTTCTTGCAAAGCACAATAAGTGTTATTTCTTCACAAGTTTTGGATGCAGGTTGAACAGTTGAACGCTTTTGTTTGCAAAAGATACTTTTTTATCTATTTCACCCGGATGTTTGTGAGCTCTAGAGATGAGATAATATCCAAAGAAACCTATCGATACCCATTACACATGAGATGACTCCCACATCCTTTGTCAAAATAAACAACTCCCCGATCAATGCATTTCACTCTTCGGTGCAACGCACGGGCACCTTACTACTATAGATTAGTACGACCAGAAATTGAACTAACGTTATATATAGTAGGATAAATACTGATGCATGTCACCTAAAATTATATCATTCAAAACTATGTTCAAATATGAATCCAACGATATAGTTTTTGTTGACATGCACTAACATTTTGTCAGTTAAATCTTCAGTCAAATTCAACGGGGGACTAATAAACCACGATCGATGTAGTACAAGTGTTGAGGGCGGCGCTGCACGGGAGTCTCACCTCACTCGTGGCGCGGAAGTAAAGCCGTCATATCACAAAACCCGACCACTCCCAGTAATAAGTGGCCTGGTAAAATAAACGGACAAGCAACCATCACATCCCTCCGTCTTTTTTGCATTTCATCTCTCTGCATTTACTTTCTCCGGTTCATCTCCCACACTCGATCCCTAGCTACTACTCCTAGGGCCAGTTCTTTTGGCGGCTTCCCCAGCTTTTCCCACAAGACTAGTCATAGTGGAGAGTAACAATAAGGCGCCTCACTCATTATTTAGGCTTCTAAACTACTACTCCGTCCTGGTTTATTCCTCACCATTGTAATTTGTGCTAAATTTTGACCAAAGGTTTAACTGATAAAATGTTACTCAAAACACTTAGGCGCGGTGCATCTAGGTGTGTAAGTCATCTTACGAAAACCAAATAATCCCAAAACACTTAGGCGCGGTGCATTAACTTCTACCTCGTTTCTTCTTTCTTGACATATCAACCAATAAGAGATAAAGAGTGTGCATGCTTTTAATGACTTGAGATATCAAACACGACATGCAGTGGTTAGTTCATTGCATGCAATACTATTAATTAGAAAATAAACATTAATATTTCTCGTTTTCTCCTCCTCCTTGGTCACGGTGCACAGCCTAATATGACTTACTCACCTAGACGGATGGAGTAGTGCATGTGACATGCACTAACATTTCATTAGTTAAATTTATGATCAAAATTTGACACAGATTACAATGGGGACCAATAAACAAGGACGGGTAGTAGTTATGGGATTACTAATCTAGAAGCCTAAAAGAACTGGCCCCTGGTACTCCTACTAGTAGTAGTACTCACGTTGGAATCGTTTCACAAGCTTGACTAGTGCTGTTTTTCTACTTTTACAAAAACCGCATCGTAATGTTTAAACGTGCATTTGCACGTACATAAGTAATAGTAGTACTCCCTCTGTCTAGGTGTACAAATCTTCCCTCCTTGGTAACCGTGCACAACCAAAGATGACTTATAGACCTGGACGGAGGAAGTAGAAAAGTCTGCAAGCATATATCGAGAGAGACGTGTAGTCCGATAGTCTATAGTAAAGTTTGTGCTATATGCACGTATTTGCAAAATGCGTAATAATACACAACGTTTCCAAACTTTCCTTTACATACTTAATTAAGGACGCTAAAAATTCCTGAACGTTCAGGATTTATCATTTGCGTCCCAAAACTAATGAGATCGCCTTACGAAACAAAAATTATACTCCTCTAAAAGCCACGACGCTCGCAGGAGCGCTTGCGGCACGCCACGAGTGCCCTGGTGCGCGGCCGTTTCCCAGCGCGCCAACACAACGCCTCTTCCTCAGCCTCGCAACTCGCGAGGTGCTGATTGGCGGCTTGCCGGCGGGCGAGCACGATCTCACCGGTTTGGTGATCCAGGGCCAACAGGTACTCCTCCTGGCTGGAAGCGTGCACCCGGTCCACGTACCGCCAAGCATAGATGAGGCGCTTGGGCCCGACTACACTCAGGGCGTCGGCACGGGCGTCCTCCGCCACCCTCACGGCCCTCGCACGAGCCTTCTGCCAAAGAACCAATTGCTTGACTCTCTCGGACGCGACATAGATCTCCCAGAAAGCTTGTTGCACGGTGCGCTTCTCTTCCTCGGCATTCTTCTCTGCCTCTATTGTTGGCGCTCTCTGCTGGAGGCAAAGCCTCCCACAAGGCGACATCCATTTCTTGCCAAAGCTCCTCAAGGCTGGGGGGCTCGGCGGGCGGCGCGGCGTTCTCCTTGTAGCGGGGAGCCGACGCGTCCTCCGACGCACGTGCTGGGGAGATTGGGAACGCCGACGCGTCCACCTCGACACGTCGCGGCGAGGAGAGGAACGCTGACGCGTCCTCCTCGACTAGTGGCGGCGAGGAACGGAACGGCGACGCGTCGCGTCACGGCGAGGAGCGAAACACCGACGCGTCCTCCTCGACTAGTGGCGGCGAGGAATGGAATGGCGACGCGTGACCGTCCGCGCGGTGCAGCGAGGGGCTCCTAGGGCTTGGGAGGGGCGATGCCATGGTGGTCAACGTGAGAGGGAGGGGGAGGAGATAGCGATGAACGTGAACATGAGGGGGAGGAGATAGCGATTTCGTGGGAGGCGCGGTATTTATAGCGAGCAATGGCACACCTACGTAAGATATGGACTGAGCTGCACTAACTTAACTGCAGGTCCAGTTGCGTCACTGACATGTGGGCCAGTACACTGCTGGGCCCGTATGTCAGTGGGCCAATGCAATTGAAGTCAAGTAAAAGCTACGTGGGCATATTTGTTGGAGTAAATTATGGGGGAGCGAAGGGGTGGAAATATTGCTGGTCACAACAGATTGGACGAGCGTGGGGGAGGAGGGTCATGCATGCAGATTTTTTCACACGGGG
The DNA here is from genome assembly GCA_021605205.1 of Aegilops longissima. NCBI lineage: Eukaryota > Viridiplantae > Streptophyta > Magnoliopsida > Poales > Poaceae > Aegilops > Aegilops longissima. The sequence continues at coordinate 189,797,681 of CM038679.1, forward strand.
TGGAGTGGTGGGACCGCCGGAGGGAGAAGGAGAGTTTGGCAGGAATATTGTTTCCACACATGGAGAGGAAATTTGGAGACGAACGGGCTTCCTGCAGGTACGGGGAACGGTGCATAATAAGTGATCTTGCATGCCGGGCTAGGTATAGTCTCAAGTCATTAAAAACATACACGCCCCACACATGTTCATATTTCAAGGTGCACTAAATTATTGCATGCGATGATTAAGGCTGGCCATAATGGTGGTATCTTAGCTGGTATCATGCACACGGGAACAAACATGCTGATGTGGCAAAGAATTAAAGAAGAGAGGGAGGTTAGAGTAACTAGTGTTCATGCATGCATTGGTAAAAACATTTTTTTGTGAACAACGACAGCATTAGTTGAGTACTTTTGCAGACTTCAAAAACTATCCACCGCCTCTACTATCTTGCTAAGAGTAGGTGAAATTTTTGAGTCGAGCCCTTTAAACTAGAAGGGAGGTAGTGGTACTCTAATAGCTAGGTGTGTAAGTCATCTTACGAAAACCAAATAATCCCAAAACACGTAGGCGCGGTGCATTAACTTCTACCTCGTTTCTTGTTTCTTGACATATCAACCAATAAGAGATGAGGGTGTGCATGCTTTTAATGACCTGAGACTATCAAACATGACATGCAGTGGTTAGTTCATTGCATGCAATACTATTTAATTAGCAAATAAACATTAATGTCTCTAGTTTTCCCCTCCTCCTTAGTCACCATGCACAGCCTAAGATGAGTTACTCACCTAGACGGAGGGAGTATCAACATTCACAATGTCAAATCAATATTTTTACACTCATTATAAAACATAGTTCTTATACTCATTATAATCAGTATTGTAGATATTGATATTTTTAGTATAAATTTAGTCGTGGGATTTCATTGATGCATGTCAAAGCGTGGAGGAACCGAAGCTTAGGGCTTGCATTGCGGGTCTCTACAAAGGTATTTCTCTTCATAATCCTGTAATTTTAGAGACTGGTTGCGCTTTTGTGGTAGCATCTCTTGCATCGGGGGACTATGACAGGTCTGCTATGTGTGACCTGAAGATGAAAGCATTGAGCATCTTGAAGTTGATCAACAATCTTCAATTGTCAAAGATTAGCCGTTCGGCCAATAAGGTGGCACACTTAATTGCTAAGTATAGCTTTGACAATAGATTAGATGGTATTCTTGTAAATAACGTACCGCCCTGTGTGGTGAATATTGTATCGAATGAGTGTACTAGTGTGGCTGGTTAATTAATATAAAGTGGTGTTCAAAAAAAGTATATATTTGGTCAAACACTTTGCAAACGGTTGACGGGAGTAAAAAGGACCAGAGGGAGTATCATGCATGCGGAGTAGGCAAAAAAATTGCTCATTTATAGCCGGTCGAAGTCTCAAAGGGCGCGACCGCACGAGGGAGGCGAAGGTCGTGGGAGGCGCCACGATTGACGGAATTAAGTGAAATTACATCCACGCGCCGGCATGGCGTGTGAACAGGCAGAATCTATACCGTCAGGCCTACGATATGGGTCTAGTAGACATGACATCTAGTGGGTCCTGCATAGTTTTCGAGAACTCTTTGGGGGCTTGCAGCCGTTTATCCACCGGGCAAGCCAGCAACCCCACGCCGTTCGCACGCCCTACTCGTCCCCGTCTTCTACCTCACAACAGTTCGCTCCCAGTCATCCCGTCCTTTCACATTAGTTTGTTGCCAGTTTTTGCAGGGTACAACAGTTCAACTTCTCCTAACCCTCCTCCAAAATCCATGGCCTCCCAAATCTCCATGGTCTCCGCTGAGTACCAGGTTAGAGCCATCACCGGCGATTAGTTCATCGTCACCTACACACATGGATCCGCGACGGTGAAAGCATGGCTTGCTCGCTTCCTACGCATGTTCAACAGTTCAACGGATGAACGGGTCGCTGGGCTAGATGTTGAGTACACCACAGTCCTAGGACGAGAGAAGGATCTAAAGGACGAAGAGAGGAAGAAGCCCACCGTGATCCAGGTTTGCGTACATAACGTTTTCTTGGTCTACCACATATTCCATGCCGACATTGAGTGCCAGGATTTTAAGAACTTCCTCAAGGACAAAAGAGTGAAATTTGTTACTGTAGGCTTTAAGAATGACAGAGATGTCCTGCGTTGGATAGGTCTCGTTGTAGGCCAGCCCTTCGATCTCCAGAAGGCAAGCCTGGTGTCCTCCTCTCAACCTTCAATGCTGACCCTGACAGCAGCCATGATTGATCCTTCGTACGCTAAACTGAAGAAACCTCATCACGAGTTTCATCATGCATGGGAGTCGAAGACATTAGATGAAGATCCCATCCTCTACGCAGCAATGGATGCCTACCTTTGTTTAAATATCTACATGGGTTGGATGAAGAAGCAGAGCCCAGTGTCCAGTTCAAGCAAAGAAGCGTCGGCGAAGAGGAAGAGGAAGAGGGACGAGGACGAAGTCGAGGACGTGGACTCGGACTCCGAGTAGGTGGCAGTGCCGTCGCTCATGCTGGTTCTACTGCAGTGTCAAGCGGACAAGTTGCTTAGTTTATTTTCAAGGGTGTGTTGTGCCGAGGCCCCAGCAGAACTATGTTTATGTTCTTTCTCGTTATTTGAACTCTTTAGTACGTAGAGTAGTACTAGTACTATGTCTTACTAATGTTCTTATTGCAGTTGGTACTATTGCTTGTATCTTCGTGTTCCTACTGTACTTAATATGTTCGTACTAGTAGTATAATTTGGGTCAGTCGATTCGTGAAAGAAGTTCGACGGAGCGAAGGAAGAAGACGGCGGAAGAGGTGGAAGAAGCCCTTCTAGCCATCCATGTTGCATCAAACGGCTCACATGAGTCGACTGACCCAAATTGCTCCTTTAGATTGCAGGATCCACGTGGCATTCAAGGTCTCGAAGGTAGATTCCGCGTCCGCACCCGGTTTGCGGGCTTGACGCGCACGCGACCGACTTCCGCCGCGACAGCCACCATGCGCGCCTCCTCTGCACGGGCGGAGACGACAATGACACGCTAGTTCCTCCTCGCCGGCGTGCTGGAGCACGCGCTCGTCCTCCTCTTCATACGCTGCGTGCATAGACGTGGCTCCACCAGCTGCTCGCGTGCTTGGCAGCACGACGGCATGGCGAGGAGGGACTGCAGACGACATGAGCGGGCGAGCCTTCGGCTTCATGGCACAGGGATGGCGGCAACACGGCGGTGATGGGCGAGAAATTGTTGGCCGGAGCAAGCGGGCGAGGGCATGCACAACGGCGGCGGCGGCATATTGATGAGTGCGCGTATGGGAGCTTACTTTAGTTTTATATAAGGTTGGTCAAACTTAAAAGAAAACCGTACTAGTACACGTAAACATTAGACTTAGGCAGCGCTTTTATTAATTTTTTTAAGTTAGTACCACAGCTACGATACGGAATCCTGTGCAAGCGCGTGAACCGCGGCCGCGCGGTCGATCGAATGATGCGTCACCGTGTCGCGCTCGAAGGACATCCACCAAACCTTTTTGTGTGTGTGAAAACAATCCTCGAATATTACTCAAGTTTTTTTCCTCGGAAAGTTCTTGACGCTGCAATATTTCCATATATTTGAATTTAGCTCCAGTTTGTGTTTATTTGGATTTGGACGTTTTAGGTGCGCCCTAGTTTTTTTAATACTTATTTTGTGTGTGTGACTGAGAGAGAATGTGTGTATGTGTCCATATGTGTGTTGTGGCGGAAGGGCAATGTGGAGACGGTGTGCGTGTGATACATACATAGAGAGGTGTGAATGTGCAAATGATCATGCATGAATGAGACACAGACAGATGCCGATACGTTGTGTATACATGAGAGAACGGTATTCTAGTTTACTTGTGTGTGTGTGTGTGTCAGAGAGAGAGAGAGACACAGAGAGAGAGAGAGGAGCATCTGTAACACAACAACCATCTCTCTCGATTCGTCCGTCCCTCGCATGATCGCATGCAACACATGCATCAACGCGCACATTTTGACACCCTCACTCGGCCCCTGCCCACCTCAAGGCCCGCACAATCTCTTCGTGAATGCCCATTTCTCTCCTTAGCTTTGTTTTCGCTCAATATCTGACACACAAACACACACGTGCGCGCGCGCACACACACACACACACACGCACACTCCCCCGAGCACACAATTCATCCCCATCCAAGGTTATACGGCGACCACTCTCGCTTGTGCTTCTTTGCACCCCAACATGCACAACACCTCAATCTTCAAAGAGGGCATCGAGCAGATCGAAGACGGCGAACACACCGCGCTAGAGAATGAGGGGTCATTTGGAAGCAGGGTGATGTGACGACGCCTGACTGACTCCTCCCCCCACACACTCTCTCTCTCTTGCACAAAATTCCCAATCCCTCTCTCCCCCGCACAAAATTGTCAATCCCTCAACCCATGAGATCCTTCCCCTCTCGTCCATGTTTTTCCAGCTCTCTCATCAAACATGTTGTCTCTTCTCCTTCCACATATACAGAATCCGGATGCACACGATCTCACGATATTACATGTCCCCATCTTTCTCACAGACCTAACTTCTTCTCTCTCTCTCTCTCTCTCTCTCTCTCTCTCTCTCTCTCTCTCTCTCTCTCTCTCTCTCTCTCGTTAGGTTCGTCTTCTACTCTCTCGTCCACATACATACAATCTTTCCCGCCCTATCTGCTCCATCTTCAAAAGCTCTCTCTGCATGTTTCATTCACACAATGGGATATGTCAAAATGTTGCTTCTATAATGGCTGATGTAGAGTTTTGGTTGTTTTTGTTGCATCCTACAAAGTAATAACTATGAAATGCTTTTAGATTCTCATTTGACTGGGATTATGTGAGTTTGAGCATGTTGTGAAGTACTATAGACCTTGTATACATCTTGGGATTCGACAATGATTGTAACTATTGAATTGTATAGACCATTACATTCGAAGTCAATAGCCTAATATATTTATTTCATAATTTCAACAAATGATTAGTTCACTACAAACTAAGAAAACAAATATGTACTCCCTCTATTTTTATTTAAGTCTGCGTATTAGCATTGGTCAAAGTCAAGTTTTGTAAACTCTCAGAAAGCTTATAACAAAAAGGGAAAACTTTGTTTTTGCCACTCTAGTTTTTGCCCACTTTGCTTATGCCACTCTAGAATTTGACATTTCACTTTTGCCACTCTTAGCTTTTGACAATATATCACTTTGGCCCTTCCATGGCAAAAACTGAATTTTCCAAGTGGCAATTGTGATACATGTCAAATGCTAAGAGTGGCAAAAGTGAAATGAAAAATTATCGTTTTTGCCATGGAATGGCATTTGTCATGTATTATCAAAAGCTAACAGTGGCAAAAGTGAGATGTCAAATTCTAGAGTGGCATAAGCAAAGTTGGCAAAAACTAGAGTGGCAAAAACAAATTTTTCCCTATCAAAAAATATTAACATATACAATAACAAATAAATACCATTAGAATCATTATTGAATGTACTTACACATCATACATATTTGTTATGGTAAATGTTTATATTAAACTTGGTCAAACTTTAGGAAGTTTGACTTCGTTCAAACCTAATATGCAGAGTTTACTACTATTACTCGCTAGTTGCTTAGCCGAATCACTCAACACGCCACACGGGGAGTCCAGTGTCACAACATTTTGAGGTCGGCGGGAAAATCTCCCGCAACCTTGATTCGAGCAGTGGGAAGTTACCATCATAGCCTTCAGAACAGGCCTACGGACGACGCTTGGTAGGGGGCTGTTTTCGTAACTTCAGGTTCACCCTACCCAGCCAACCCCACCCCGGCACCCAGAGTAGTACACCTGAATACTCCCCATTTTCTATCCCCACCGCAAAATAGACTTCTCCACGGCACCGCAACCTTCATGCTCCTCCCCTTTACATCGGCGCACTCGTCCACCGCAGCGCATCTGCCTCATTGATGACCTCGTACGCCGCACTAGAGCCGCTCCACCGCCGTCGTCGTAGACGAGCCTCTTCCCCGCATCGTCTTCCACGGTCTCGGATCTGCTTCCCGAAAGCTGACGCCAAGCGCAGAAGTACCATCGTCATGGACAATGAACTGACTCCCATTGCCGACCATGACTCACAGAGGTTGCCGCGACCATCGTTCTCCTCCTCGATTGGTAATGTGTGTATTGAATCACAAAGCAGTACATGTGCAGTTACAATTTTGTTCATACCTACCCTTCAATTTTCCTGGGTGCTATTGTTCCCGTAAAAGTAATTGGTTATAGCCTCCATTGTCCAACAGAATATCAGCTGGTAATTGTGCGCCGCTCCTGTATCGCGCTGTGCTTGGGTAGGTTTTTCATCTGCAACCTGTAGTGTGGCAAATGATGGAAAGGTTTTTAGAAGTAGCAAGATGCCCATGCGTTGCACGCATCAAGATGCATTTGCATGAGTAGTTTATCTTGTGGAAGAAAAGGATGAACGAGGGAAGGCCTTATTTGCAAATCTGGAGAGGGGTATGGGTATCTTTCTGCAAAATTCCCATTTGTTTCCTTCCTATCTGTCAGATATAAATCAGACGGCCTATATTGCAAGAAAAAAAAGTATAGAGAAAAAAAGTAGACAGTAAAGGAAGTAGAGATAAATATTAAATATTAAATATTAAATAAATATAACCGTAGAGAAGAGAGTAGAGATAGCAGGGACATCGGGAAAGGATCGCGCGCGCGCGGGAAAAAGCCGTCGGGCGTGCGCTAGTTTTGGCTCGCAGCGTCCGACGCGCTTTATAAAATCCAACGCCCTCCCACTGCTCTGTGCCATGCCACCGCTCTATGCCTCGCCACCGCTCTCTCCCCGCTCTTTTTTGCCTCGCTGCCGCCGCGCCACCATGCCGCCGCGTCACCGGGAAACTTGGGGATACCGCGGCGTCCGCGCGCGCCCCTCCGGTGGCTTCTCCGCCGAGATACGGTTCCGCGGGATGCGCCTCGGCCTCGGCAATTTTGACACTGCCAACGAGGCCGCCCGCGCGTACGACGCGGCGGCGTGGCGCCTCCGGTGGCCTCATAGAACATTCAACTTCCCCAACGTGCCAACACGGGAGCGGGCGCAGGAGCTCGCGCCTCTGCCGTGGCTTAGCGCCGACGAGGATCGTCGCGACAACCGGAGGCAGGAGCACCGTCTCGTTATCGCCGAGATGGATGAGGAAGCCATGGCGCTGTGGCAACAACACTTCCCACAGGACATCATCAACGAGCGCGAGTTCTACGCGCAAAGGAGGACGGAGAGGGATAAGAGGAGGGCGAAGTGAGCCGCCTATCGCGAGGACAAGTGTAGGCGAAAAGCGGACGCGCAATTCAACATGAGGCTAGGAGCAGCGTCGCCCTGGGAATTCGACGACGATCGGTATCTTCACGCCTATAGTCAGACGTCGGAGGAGGACATCACCGAGGAGGAGTCGGATGACGAGGAGTAGTTGAATTATCTTTTTTTAATCTATCTATGCTGATAACTATCCTCTACTCTCTAGTATCTACTTCTCGATCTCAGCACTGTAAACGCTTTTTAAAGCGCCGCGTTCTTGATTCTGTTGGAGATGCTCTAACATGGGCATTTAGTGCTTTAATGTTTCCCACAAGATGCGCGAGTATTACTAGTAGTATTTTTCTTGCCATGTTGAGATTTTAAAACCACGAGTGTGAACATGCAGAGGAGCAATGAAGACCAAACACGAGATATTCGGGACATCTTCAAGGAGTGTGGCAAGTTAAAGAGGAGCTGCACCGAACCTGTAAAATGAGCTTTGGTAAGTAACACCCTTTCAATTACTTTCGTTTAGCCTCGTGTTCTTTGATGTGTATATGTTGTAGTTTCTGTTTCTCTTAAGCGTGGTGTTCTTCGATGTGTAATAAGAAGAGTCTTAATCGTCCTAATGCTTTCGTTCTTAACTTGATGTAGGAAGTGGGTGTTCTCACCTTGTAGTCTTTTTTATATTTCTTTTTCTTTTGAATTCACTTCTCCGAGTTTTGTTTATCTGGCTTCTACTAAATGGATCTAGGTTTCTCTGAGTATTGATCTAAAAAAGAAGTAACTTCATGTCAGGATGCAGTTCCTGCGAGGAGGGAAGTATGGTCAACCTCGAGATCATGTTTCCAAAATGAGGCTGGATTACACACAAGGTGCCAGTTCCCTAATGATGTTGGATTAGACACAAGGTGCAAATTCCCAGATGATGCTGGATTACACACAAGCCAGGTGGAGTCGTCAGCTGTTCGTGTCCTCGTGGCATTAGTAAAGGCTGAAAGAAAGCGTGCAGCAGCCCTAGAGAATGTTGCTGAGTTCCTGAAGAAGCGGAAAGAGAAATCAGATGCTCTCTTCACCCAAGCCAAAGAAGAGATGGAAGAAGCCAGAAATAAGCTAGCAGAGGCAGAGCAGGCTAGGCGTCTCCTGCTATCTAAAATTGTTGTCAATACAAAATTTCCTTCATAATAGCTAGGTTCAAATGTTTATCCATCAAGATGTCTATTGTGATGTCGTGCATCTACCGATGTGGCACAAAATGTTTTTTTGGTCATGTAATAACAGCAATTACTTTCCAAACAATAATGATTTAAGCATTGGACATGGTATAGTTCACGTGCAAGCCCGATATTCCAAGTTCAACTTCCACATCAAACTCATGTTCAAAGATATCTGCACATTCATACATAATGTCCACAACCATGATTCACTTCAAAGCCAAAAAAAATGTGAGGAGAGTTATAAATAAAGAAAAACCTCGACTAGTTCCTGCTACCAGTGCGAGCACAACAAGTCAAGACCATGAGTATATTTTAGTCATGTTTTCTGTTCTAAAATGCCTGCCGGCTCACGGAAGGACGTGATGCCGGCACACGCGCGGATTCAATGAAGGCAGGCGGGGTAGTCTTAAGCTGGTTGCACGCGGCGAGGAAGCGTGCTCAGCCGGGCCTGCAGCGAGTGCGGCCCTCTTGGCCGGCGTGCCGGTTCAATGCCTGCGCTATGAGAGGTCGCGTCCGTGTCAGAGCAATCACTCCCTCCAGTCCTTTTTTTGTATGGGTATAACAAAATCTCATTTTCCATTCACATTTTACAAGTAAAATTCGTGGACAAACTTTGATCCAATGTACGATGGGGACTAGTAAACCAGAATGGAGGTAGTAGTTTTTTTTATCAAAGAAGGGTTTCCCCTTCCGATTACTGAAAACCAGCATCTAAATCTAAACCATAGTATTTGCCCTAGAACTACCAGGTTCAACATCTCGCAACATAAACCCATACAACCATACGCCAAGGAGGTACGTAGTACTATGAATTCCATTTTCACTCCATACCAATCGTTCTAAAAACTACTTACTACTTATAACGTGCCATTGAAAATCGGAACTCTTAACCCCGCTAAAAAACGACATATTAAACGTGGCTACTCGATCTGTGGCAACTGGCGAGCCACCACACTCCAAGTCGTTCACCTGTGGTCCCAACCATCAACTCCTACAAAGTTGCTCCACCACGTACCCGGTACCCGCGAATGCAGCAATCGTGAGCCTAGGGTTTTAGGGTTTATTTGTTAACGTCACCTTTACGTAACACTCATGTGTGCGAGACAGCGAGAGGCCGACTGCGTGCGTGCGCCTCTTCTCTTCGTATATGTACTCCACCATTTGTCTGGTGTCCAAAAAATTATAATAACTACTAGCAATGTGCCAATGCGTTGCCACACGATCGAAGTAGATTAATACATATTCACCGATTTGATAGAAAAGAAGTCTAGTTTTGAAATACGTATATCACTAAAAATATGTTATGTTTCACTCAAAATATATTCCTTTGGCGGTTTTGATGAGATAAGGGAGGAATGTTGTTGGTTTCAAGATTCGAGAAGTGGTATATGTCTAATTTCTACTCTTACTAGCAAGATGCCCGTGCGTTGCACGGAACATCAAGATCTTGTGGGAGAAAAGGATTAACGAGGGAAGGCCTTATCTGCAAATGTGGTGAAGGGTGCGGGTAAATTGCCATATTTTCCTTCCTATCCGTCAGATATAAATCGGACGACCTACATTGCAGGATGGCAGGTCCACCATCATCACCAACTCTATTTTTTATCCCTACTCTTATAAAAAGCATTGTCGGTAATGATCGTGTGCGTGCCATCCTGCAATATAGGCCGTCTGATCTATATCTGACGGATAGGAAGGAAACTATGGCAATTTTGCAAAAAGATACCCACACCCCTCTCCACAGTTGCAAATAAGGCCTTCCCTTGTTCATCCTTTTCCCCCACAAGATAAACTACTCATACAAATGCATCTTGATGTTCCGTGCGACGCATGGGCATCTTGCTAATTCTTGCAAAAGTCCCATGTGTGTGTGAGAGAGAGGGAGAGTGGAGGAGGGCAGAGTGCATGTGTGACAAAGACACAAGTAGTGTGTGTGCGATAGGTATCAGCTTAAAATGAGGTGATAGTGTGTGTGCACGATCGAGAGGGCGTGTCTCAAGAAGGGAAGAAAAAGCTACACAAATACAAGGAGCGGGAGAGAGACATGAATGCGATGGTGGAAGCACGGGTGTGCGGGTGTATAAACCTATCTAGAGGCTAGCCAGTCGATAAATGTTTGTGAGAGAAATACGAGTCGAAGTAAAGCGAGAGTTTTGTGTGTGTGAGAGAGAGACGGTAGTCGGGAAGGGGAGTGGAAGCAGGAGTTGTGTGTGTGTGTGTCTGTGAGAGAGAGAGAGGAGACGGTAGTCGGGGTTGTCTGATAGGTAAACAAATGAATAATGTCAGTCTGGGATGGAGATGAAAAGGAGACCGCAACAAATGTTGTGTCTACAGAGAGAGAGAGAGAGAGAGAGAGAGTAATTTTAGTGGTATGAGTCATATGTAGAGACATATAGGGTGTGTGAGAGAATCCATAGAGAGAAAGACAAAGTGAAAGACGAGTGGAGACTGTGTGTGGCGGTGAAAAGAAAGCTTAGGTACCGAGTGATACCAGAGAACAAAGAGAGACGTGAGAGATAATGAAAACCGTGTAATGTATAATGATAGGGAGAGTGTGACACTTCTCAAGGGAGACGTCGAGAGACCATGTTTGTGAGGATAGGATAAACATGAAGTGAGCGTGCGGGTGAGCTGGAGAAAAGAGTCTGATAGCTACCTGAAGGAGCATGCATGCGAGAGAGATGGGCGTGAAAGGAGTGAACAAAAAAGGGATTCAAATATTTGAATTCTAGATGATGATACATGTAATCCATACTCAAACCAAAATTGATCTATCAAACATGCATACTCATATGAATTCACGCACATCTATGTTATTTAATATGTAGATATTACTGATCCATACATTTTAGTAGAACATAATTTGGTTAAATTTTTTCGAATTCAACCTTAAGATTTCGAGATCGTTGTATTTGTAAATCATATTGTACATATAAAGGAGCATAATTCTTTGTTGTGCTTTTGAAAGTATATATAAAAATGATGTATATAGAATGTAATTCCAATTGAAAATGGATCCTTGAAAAAAATAGTAGAATACAAACGGGATTGAATTGAGTTGGCACGGTAAACGTGCATCTTGTGCAAAATTTGAACGAAGCGGGAAAGTCGCAGAACCCGCCCGAAACCAAAATCTGCGAGATGGAAATCACTACTGCCTATCCCTGCCACGCAAAGCCTATCTGCTGGATTTCTATAGGTTTCGATAGGGGTAGGTTTGTAATTTCACCCAAACGTGACGTAACCGCCTCTCACCCGGATTCATACACGGTGGGCGCCAAAACACAATGTTCCCTCGGTCGAAATCGACTCCCTCCCCGATTCATATTCATACATGGTGGGCGCCAAAAACAAACTCTCGTCGGCAAATATTCGGTGTATTCGAGATTATCGTCCTATCCCCAACCGACTAATGTTGATGTAGTAGAAATTTGAAACGAGGGCTAAGTTTGTAAATTTCCTCGCATTTGAGACAAGCGCGCCCTGAATACATGGTTCCCCCCCCCCCTTCCTCTCTACCTCCCTTTTCCCCATTCGTACTCCGTGGGCGCCAAAATACCCTCTCCACCCCAACCTCCTCCGTCCGCCGCCGTCCGGCACCCCATCCACCGCCGTCCTCCTCCACCATGTCGGAGCTGATACCCCGATGCCGCCGTCCATTACAAGAGATCGACCTCTCTCATCCACGCCTTCGGACCGGGATCCTTGCATCCTGTCCTCTCGCTTCATCCCCGCCGTCATCCACCTTGCCGGCGCTGCTCCTACGACCGTCTCGTCCACCGCACCCCGCCGCCACCGTCTACCCTCCTAGATCTGCTTCCACGCCGCCGACAGCCATCGCTACCGCAACACCGTCAAATTCTCAGCAGATGCGTACACAGCGCCGCACCAGAGGCGGTACTCTTTCGTATCTGCTCAACTTATTTATCGCAGCAAGAAAATAGATCACCACTGCTTTACTCTGATTTCTTGTCTTGGTTGTGAAGTTGCCTTTGTCCGGTTTGCACCTTCAGATCTGCCATGGCACGCTCAACACTATACTCCCAATGCTTATGGTTTTCCCCTTTTATATACCACACTAGTTAAATCACAGTAGACTAAATTTCAAAATTGGGTCAGTCGATTTTTCAGAGCACGCCGGAGTTCGCCAGTGCGATCCAAGGGGCTCGGGTGGTTGTGGGGCCTCGCCAAACGAAGAAAACTCGACGCGGGTGGGGGTGGGGGTGGCGGAGGAACACAGGCGGTGGGGGCCAGTGGTCCGGCTGGCGGCTCGTGCGGTGTTCTGTATGGGAAGAATTAAGAGACGAGGAAGAAGAAGGGTTACGAGACGTAGGATCTTCATCCAACCGCCTGAAATGGTCGAGAGACAGCTGGGAGTTGCATTCTTAATGCGCTCTGGTTCATCTTGTGTGGGCACTGCGCAACCAACATTTTATTATCCAAAATCTGATTGCTCTTCTTTACCATGTTCCTCTTTCGTTCTTCTTTAATATGTACTCTCTCCATTCCTAAATACAAGTCTTTGTATAGATTCCACCATGGACTACATATGGAGCAAAATGAGTGAATCTACACTCTAAAATATATCCGGATACATTTGTATGTGATCCATAGTGGAAATCTTTACCAAGACTTATATTTTGGAATCGAGGGAGTATGCTAGTAGTACAGTATGTTCCTTGTACTGAAGATGAGCAGGGACATTTGCAGTGTAGAGGTCTATACGGTCGGTTGTGATGGACACTTTGAGCCTATTTGATTTGTAGGATCTTGTAAACATAGGAATAGGATTTGTAGTTGCCTGCCCACTTGAATCCTATAAGAATAGCAAGGAAATGTGCGGAGCTGTGTCGCCTTTGAGAGTTACACTGATAATAACAGTACCTCACCTTCACTTGAAGAGAGCTGGTATCCGAAGCCTTTCTAGCCGTACCGGCAATACTAGCACATAAATTCCAGCAAGTTCCACTTTGCTGATTTTACTCTGATGCTTAAGGTTTTCCCGTGATATCTACACTATGATCTGTGTAGCTGCTTTGTGTTGCACTAGCAGCAGTCCACTCTTGAAGCTAAACACTGCAATGACTTACAAAATTGGCACCAAGGCATTGAGTGCCTTCTGAATGCAATGAAACTCATACGCTCCCCACCTGTTGACTCTTGTTCAGAATATGATCCTAATGACTATTCTAACCTCGAGGAATCAAAGGCAGATGGCATGTCCTGTTCACCCATCAAGGTGCCTGTTCTAATTTGGCAATGTTTTATTGATTGCGGGTATCTTGCATATGTTGTCTTGCATTTCTTCTACTTTGTTGCACCGCCATCTGCTTAGTTTACTCATCATATATGTCAAGATGCCATGCCCATCCATTATCAATACATATTCCATCTGTCATCATACCATGTTTTTTCACTCAAATGTTGTTCGTGTGCATCAGACATCAAAAAGGAAGAGGGTGATTGCCGAACCTGAAGGAGCACCAGCAAAGTCCTTGAAAAACATGGTGGTGCCGGAGAAATCAGACATCACCCCACTTATATTGGCTGTATAACTAGTGACACAAAACGTAGGACCAACTCCAGCAGACTGTACCCATACTTCACTGGCCACACCACTAGCCCCACCACACAGGACATGCACTCCAGCAAATGATATACCGATTTCATTTGCCATAGCACCAGCTATACCACAGAAAAATCACACTCCAGAAAAAAGTACAGCAAGTCCACCGGCCGAAGACCTATCACAACTGCAGAGACGGCCAATTCCTGCAGATTGGAACCCCATTCCATTTATTCCCAGTTTAAAAGACAATGCTTTCAATGTTGTTAGGGACTACTTGCATATATTCCCATCATGGGAAGATTATTGTGAAGACAAACACCATTTTCACATCTTCCTCTCCAACTTACGTGTAAGTGCTATTATTCATGGTTATTATTTTCCTGTTTTCTGCTGATTGAACACATCAATGATTTACATTACATTGTTGTAACTAGGCGAGGGTCAATCTGGATAGTCATGACGAGCAAAGCTTGCTTGTGATTTTCAAGGAAGCATTGCAGCAGTATCGGTGTTACCTGAGGAAATCACACTTTGGTGGCAAGTCTATAAACGAATTTCCGGTGAAGTCTCCTGTGCTAAATTTAGAAGACATTGAATGGAAAAACCTTGTTATGAACTGATCTCATTCCCAGGATGAGGTACTGTCTATGAAATCACATGAAAATTTGAACTTCTACTTTTTCGCATGTGCCTTATGGATCTTTTTTGCAGGAAATCTGCTCGAAGAAGAATTTTGGTTTGAAAAGAACGACAGGATATCGCAAATATGCTGCCGGCTGCTTTGCTCGTGTTAGTACCTGTTTTCCTGTATCACTGTACTTGCATACATACCTGGTTCATTATGTGACAGCAGTATGCATGATAGCTTGCTTATCAATTTTTCGCTCCAAATTATCTGATCTGTATGAATGGTTACATTAGTGTAGAATGTATCCAATGCCAATGTTTTTTTAGCTCTGCATTGTTCTTGTAAGTACATGTTGTCCTTTATCAGGGTACTTATAATGACAAGTAGTTGTTCATGTACCATCACTCTGCAGCTTATTTTCCATTGCCCTCCATTTTCTACACATCAGATCCATATTTACTCTTACCATAAGGTTGGTACTGAAGAAGTTTAGCCGTGCATTGCTCTTGGCTGTACCTTTTGCCTGTATCGCTGCACTTACATTTATAGCTACTTGGTTCTGTAGCATCACTCTTCATCTTATCTTAAATATTCTCAATTTTTTCGTATATTATCACATCTATATTTACTCTTAACAAAATGTAGAATAAAGGCAATGCTTTTGAAGAAGATTCTGTGGTAAACTTCTTGAATTGCCCCCCCATCGGCATGGACAAGGCCTTTATAGAGCCCGTCTTCACCAATAATGTAAGTTTGTCCATCTCAAGCCTTCAAACTTTGTTGTATATATTTGGTTAGGCATGACTGCAACAACTGTTTATTTTTGGTGTTTGCATCAAATTGCTTATTTAAAGTTTATTATGTAGTTCATAAACAAAAGTTTGTCCTTCCTCAATTTAAGTTTTCAGTTGTACAACCAAGTTCCTTCTTCATACCATGTAAATTAAACTATATAGGGCAAGTGATCTTCTTTTGCACTGCATGTATGCTTCATTCTTCATCCGTAATCCGGTGGTGTGGTGAACCTACCCACTACAAAGACAATGTCATATTCTGCAATGTCTTAACTATGAACAATGTCATATCATTCTACTATTATTTAAACCGTCTCTTTATTTGCCAATTTGAAATGGTATAAATTGACAGCACACTAACCATTGATACTTATGAGTTCTTGATCTGTAATCCAGTGTTGTCGTGAAGCTGCCAACTCCTTCACAATGTCATTTCCTGCCATGTCTTGACCTGAACAATACCATATTGTGTTAATGCAATTTTAAACTGTGTCACTTTATTCGTTAGTAAGAAATGTTATGAATTGTCAGCACTGATACTTTTACGTGCAAAACCTGTCATCTCTCTGCTTGTTTATCTTTCAGAGTGAGGAAGATATAAGTGTTGAACAAGCGCAGTGTCATCATCTTGCTCAGCTGCTTGCGCTGCAGCTCCCCAGCAGGGCTAACCCTTCTTGAACTCTATTGAAGTGTTGTCGGTTTTGTATATTATTTTGTTGGCGTGTTTACTTGCACTGGTGGCCTTTGATGCCCAGTGTATGTAATCTGTTGTCTGGTTATGCTTTATTATCATTGTGGCGAACTTTGATGCCCATTGGATGTAATATGCCGTAATTTCTTTATTGTATAGTCTAGGTTTTTTCTTATTCACGATGCTGTAGTTATTTTACTATATATATATCCTGTCTTCGCAGTAAACCTGCCAAACCGTAAAATTACGGCACATAATCGGGCCGTCATGCAATCACGATGTAGGTTGGGCCTGAAACATGCCGAACAGCTCATGGGCCGGCAGCAGCCTGAAATGAACCCTGGCCCATGATTGTGCGAATCAAATCACGGGCTTTTAACAGGCCAAAATTGTCTCGGTCCTTGTTTGGCCCAATCAGATATTGGCTGCGAGCAGGCCGGATGCAAATCGGGTCGTAGTTAGGCCCAACTATATGACGGGCTTTTAACAGCCGAAATTAATATAGGGTCAAAATGTTAAACAGGCCCTTAACAGGCCAAAACTAATATCAGGACGAATTACTAAGTGGGCCTTTAGCAAGTGGGCCCAAAAGCATAGTGTCTAGTTGCCGGGCCAAATTTGATATGGGCCATAATTGAACCCAAAGCCTCTTAAAGGGCCGGACCTGATCTGGGCCGTAAGTTGGCCCAGAACATAGTAGGCTTATAACGGGCCGGATCTCATATGGGCCACTTTTAGGCCCTGAACGTGGCAGGCCATTAATGGACCGGATCAGATATGGGCCGGCATTTGGCCCAAAACATGCCAGCCAGTTAATGGGTCGGCCTACTACGGTCCTTAAAATCTTGTGGGCCTACAGTTGGGCCGGCCCATTAATGTCGGCTAAATCTTTGCGGCGCTGCTCTCCCGTCTCGTCCCCGCACCCCGCCCCGTCTACCCTCCTAGATTGCTTCCACGCCGACCCAAATCGCTACCCAAACCGTCAAATTCTCGGGAATCTACACGCGCCCAGGCGGTACTCTTTATCTGCTCAACTTATTTTCGCAGCAAAAAATAGATCCCCTTGCTTTACTCGATTTCTTGTCTTGGTTTGAAGTTGCCTTTGTCCGGTTTACCGGATCTGCCATACGCTCAACACTATACTCCCAATGCTTATGGTTTTCCCTTTTATATACCACACTAGTTAAATCACAGTGACTAAATTTCAAAATTGGGTGTCGATTTTTGAGCCGCCGGAGTTCGGTCACGATCAAGGGCTCGGGTGGTTGTGGGGCCTGAAGCGAAGAAAACTCGCGGGTGGGGGTGGGGTGGAGGAACACAGGGTGGGGCGGAGTGGTGGCCTCGTGCGGTGTTCTTGGGAAGAATTAAGAGCGAGGAAGAAGGGGTTGGGCGTGGGATCTTCATCCAACCCCTTTGAAATGGTCGAGACAGGGGGTTGCATTCTTAATGCTCTGGTTCATCTTGTGTGGGCCTGCGCCCAACATTTTATTATCCAAAATCTGATTGCTCTTCTTTACCATGTTCCTCTTGTTCTTCTTTAATATTACTCTCTCCATTCCTAAATACAAGTCTTTGTATAGATTCCACCATGGACTACATATGGAGCAAAATAGTGAATCTACACTCTAAAATATCGGATACATTTGTTGGATCCATAGTGGAAATCTTTACCAAGACTTATATTTTGGAATCGAGGGAATATTTTAATTCTGATATGTTCCTTGTCTTGAAGATGAGCAGGGACATTTGGGTAGAGGTCTTCCGATCGGTTGTGATGGACACTTTGAGCCTATTTGATTTGTAGGATCTTGTAAACATAGGAATAGGATTTGTAGTTTGCCCCTTGAATCCTATAAGAATAACAAGGAAATGGGGTTGTGCCTTTGAGAGTTACCTTAGATCCTCACCTTCACTTGAAGAGGGTATCCAAGCCTTTCTAGCCTTTCGCAATACTAGCACATAAATTCCAGCAAGTTCCACTTTGCTGATTTTACTCGATGTAAGGTTTTCCGTGATATCTACACTATGATCTGTAGCTGCTTTGTGTTACTAGGAGTCCACTCTTGAAGCTAAACACTGCAATGACTTACAAAATTGGCACCAAGGCATTGAGTGCCTTGAATCAATGAAACTCATCGCTCCCCACTGTTGACTCTTGTTAGAATATGATCCTAATGACTATTCTCCTCGAGGAATCAAAGGCGGATGGCATGTCTGTTCACCCATCAAGGTGCTGTTCTAATTTGGCAATGTTTTATTGATTGCGGGTATCTTGCATATGTTGTCTTGCATTTCTTCTACTTTGTTGCACCCCATCCTTATTTACTCATCATATATGTCAAGATGCCATGCCCATCCATTATCAATACATATTCCATCTTCATCATACCATGTTTTTCACTCAAATGTTGTTCTTTGCATCGGACATCAAAAAGGAAGGGTGATTGCGAACGAAGGAGCACCGCAAAGTCCTTGAAAAACATGGTGGTCGGAAAATCAGACATCACCCACTTATATTGGCTGTATAACTAGTGACACAAACGTGGGACCAACTCCGGTACCCATACTTCTTGGCCACCCACTAGCCCCACCACAGGACATGCACTCCACCAAATGATATACCGATTTCATTTGCCATAGCACCAACTATACCAGAAAAATCACCTCAAAAAAAATCAGCAAGTCCACCGGGAGACCTATCAAGCTAGCCCAATTCCTGCGATTGGAACCCCATTCCATTTATTCCCTTTAAAGACAATGCTTTCAATGTTGTTGGGACTACTTGCATATATTCCCATCATGGGAAGATTAAAGACAAACACCATTTTCATCTTCCTCCCAACTTCGTGTAAGTGCTATTATTCATGGTTATTATTTTGTTTTACCTATTGAACAATCAATGATTTACATTACATTGTTGTAACAGGGTCAATCGGATAGTCATGGAAACAAAGCTTGCTTGTGATTTTCAAGGAAGCATTCGGATTCGGTGTTACGAAATCACACTTTGGTGGCAAGTCTATAAGCAATTTCGGTGAAGTCTCAATGCTAAATTTAGAAGACATTGAATGGAAAAACCTTGTTATGCTGATCTCATTCGGGATGAGTCTTGTTATGTCACATGAAAATTTGAACTTCTACTTTTTCGCATGTGCCTTATGGATCTTTTTCGGAAATCTGCTCGAAGAAGAATTTTGGTTTGAAAAAACGACAGGATATCGCAAATATGCTGGGCTGCTTTGCTCTGTTAGTACTGTTTTCTGTATCTGTTTCATACATACCGGTTCATTATGTGAAGCGGTATATGATACTTTTATCAATTTTGCTCCAAATTATCGTCTGTATGAATGGTTACATTAGTGTAGAATTATCCAATGCCAATGTTTTTAGCTCGCATTGTTCTTGTAAGTACATGTTGTCCTTTATCGATACTTATAATGAAAGGTTGTTCATGTACCATCACTCCAGCTTATTTTCCATTCCCTCCATTTTCTACATGGATCCATATTTACTCTTACCATAAGGTTGGTCTTGAAGAAGTTTAGCCGTGCATTGCTCTTGGCTGTACCTTTTCTGTTCGCTGCACCATTTATAGCTACTTGGTTTAGCATCACTCTTCATCTTATCTTAAATATTCTCAATTTTTTAGTATATTATCACATCTATATTTACTCTTAACAAAATGTAGAATAAAGGCAATGCTTTTGAAGAAGATTACGTTAAACTTCTTGTTGCCCCCCATCGCATGGACAAGGCCTTTATAGAGCCCGTCTTCACCAATAATGTAAGTTTGTCCATCTCAAGCCTTCAAACTTTGTTTATATATTTGGTTAGGCATTCAACAATTTTTTTTTTGGTGTTTGCATCAAATTGCTTATTTAAAGTTTATTATGTAGTTCATAAACAAAAGTTTGTCCTTCCTCAATTTAAGTTTTCAGTTGTACAACCAAGTTCCTTCTTCATACCATGTAAATTAAACTATATAGGGCAAGTGATCTTCTTTTGCCTTTATTATTCATTCTTCATCGTAATCCATGGTGTGGTGAACCTACCCCTCGCACAATGTCATATTTCAATGTCTTAACTATGAACAATGTCATATCATTCTACTATTATTTAAACCGTCTCTTTATTTCCAATTTGAAATGGTATAAATTGAACACACTAACCATTGATACTTATGAGTTCTTGATCGTAATCCGGTGTTGTCTGAAGCTGCCAACTCCTTCACAATGTCATTTCCTGCCATGTCTTGACCGAACAATACCATATTGTGTTAATGCAATTTTAAACTGTGTCACTTTATTGTTAGTAAAAATGTTATGAATTTAAAGATACTTTTACGTTAAAACCTGTCATCTCTCCCTTGTTTATCTTTGGTGAGGAAGATATAAGTGTTGAACAAGCGATGTCATCATCTTTTTCGTGCTTGCCTGCCTCCCAATGAAACCCTTCTTGAACTCTATTGAAGTGTTTCGGTTTTGTATTTATTTTTTGGCGTGTTTACTTGCCTTTGGTGGCCTTTGGCCCGTGTATGTTCTGTTTCGGTTATGCTTTATTATCATTGTGGCGAACTTTGATGCCCATTGGATGTAATATGCGTAATTTCTTTATTGTATAGTCTAGGTTTTTCTTATTCACGATCTGTAGTTATTTTACTATATATATATCCTCTTTGATAAACCCCAAAGTAAAATTACGGCAATAATGCGTCATGCAATCACGATGTAGGTTGGGCCGAAACATGCCGAACAGCTCATGGGCGGACGCCTGAAATGAACCCGGCCCATGATTGTGGAATCAAATCACGGGCTTTTAACGGCCAAAATTGTCTGGTCCTTGTTTGGCCCAAGGATATTAGGCTGGACAGGCGGATGCAAATCGGGTCGTATTAGGCCCAACTATTGCGGGCTTTAACGGCGAAATTTAAATAGGGTCAAAATGTTAAAACCCTTAAAAAAAACTAATATCGGACGAATTACTAAGTGGGCCTTTAGCAAGTGGGCCCAAAAGCATAGTGTCTAGTTAGGGCCAAATTTGATATGGGCCATAATTGAACCCAAAGCCTCTTAAAGGGGGACCGATTGGGCCGTAAGTTGGAAACATAGTAGGCTTATAAGGGCGGATCTCATATGGGCCACTTTTAGGCCGACGTGGCAGCCATTAATGGACCGGATCGATATGGGCGGCATTTGGCAAAACATGCCGGCCGTTAATGGGTGTACTCGGTCCTTAAAATCTTGTGGGCCTGGTTGGGCGGCCCATTAATGTCGGCTAAATCCGTGGGCCTTTATGGGGCCCTTATGATCCATAAGAATCTTGTGGGCCTTTACGGCGGCCCATTATAACAAAAATCTTGTGGGCCTTTGTTGGTACCCATTATGGCCCATAAAATCTTGTGGGCCTTTACGGCGCCATTATGGCCCAAAATCTGTGGGCCTTTTGGGGATTATTTAAAATCTTGTGGGCCTTTAGTGGGGCCCATTATGGTCCATAAAACTTGTGGGCCTTTAATTGGGCGGCCCAATTAAACTTGTTGGCCGTGCCTGTGACGTATCATGGCGTTCATCCAATAGTGGATGACATTTCCCGGTGAGCCGCATGTGTTTCCTCCGAAATGATGATTTTACGTGGAAAATCCCCATTGGTCGGGGTATAAGGATTATCGGATCAAAACCTGACGATATTAACGGCGTTCCATTATGGTGAATGCCGCGTGTCCACCCTTGGGCTTGTTTGGGATTTATCGTCATGGAAGTGGACACCTGTTGATAATTTTTAATGTCATGGAACACTTCTCGACACAATTATGACTATCTTTATTCGTCATAAATTTGTCATGGATGTACATGCATGAAAAACGACCTCGTGACAAACCGTATCATCACGGAAGTGTATTTTTTTTGTGTGCTTTGGATGACATTTATGCATATTGGGGCGAACCCGATCCCAGCGAGCTAGAGCCATCTCGGATCCATATCAGTCTATTTATCGATGGGATCCAAGAGCGCTAACCGGTGGCACCCGAGGATACTCCTCGTTACCGGAAGGATCACTTTGATCCATGGGCATAGACCAACAGGCCAAAAGCCTAAGCGGGAAATACATATTTCTCCTTGACATTGCATTCATGTTCACACACTCATGCTAGTTGTCGGTGCTCATACTTTTTCATTGTACTATCCATGCTAGTTTATTTTCCGTTTTAAGCCTTCTTCTTGTGTGTTTGAAAAAACCTTAAGAAAAACCAAAAAAATTTGTTGTAGCTTTTAGCTAGTTTACTTTCCATGCCTATAGTAGTGATAATTAAAAGAAAACCCAAAAAGATTTCTCGTTCTTCTTTTGCTTGTCGGGAGCTTTCCCGTGTAAATAGTTTTATTTTATTTCTTTTCTTTGGGGGTCGAGAGGAGAAGACCATAATGAAAATGTTGGGTGGCTCTTATATTCATTATTGTTGATTTAACCAAGAGCCCATTTACTTGTCTTCTCCTGTGTATTAAATGCTTACAGATTCCAGCTTAGTCCAATGCATGTGCACTATTTTTATTATCCACGCCGTTCGGTCATTCAAGTGAAAGGCAATAATGACGATATATGATGGACTGATTGAGATGAGAGAAGCTAGTATGAACTCGACCTATCTTGTTTTTGTAAATATGATTAGTTCATCATTCCTGATTCAACCTATTATGAATGAAACATATTCGCAATGACAATTAGAGATTATAGTTGCTCATGTCATGCTTTATTAGCTAGGAGTTTATAATGGTTTACCTTGCGTGCCAACTTTCTATTAAAATGGTTGTGATGTGGTATGATAGGGTGGTATCCTCCTTTGAACGATTCGAGAGGCTTGACTTGGCCATGCTCACCATGTAGTTGAAACAAAATCAACATAGCCTCCACGATATTTATGTTCATGGTGAATTATATCCTACTCATGCTTGCACTCAATGTCGATTAATTTTAATGGATGTTCATGACCGTTGTCGCTCTCTAGTTGGTCGCTTCCCAGTCTCTTTCTAGCCTTCACTTGTACCAAGCGGGAATACTGCTTGTCCATCGACTTCCATAAACCCCAAAGCTATCCCAAATGAGTCCACCATACCTTCCTATATGCGGTATCTACCTGCCGTTCCAAGTAAATTTGTATGTGCCAAACTCCAAACGTTCAAATGAAATTAAATTTTGTATGCTCGAATAGCTCATGTATCAACTAGGGCTGTCTGTATCTTCCATGCTAGGTGGGTTATTCTCACGAGGAGTGGACTCCGCTCCTCACTCACGAGAAAATGTCCGGTCACCGGGTTGCCCAGCCCCATGTTCAAATCAAAATGATTGCAAACAAAACTCCCCCAGGACTATTGTTAGTTGGAGGCACCCGTTGTTTCGGGCGAGCCATGGATTGATGCTTGTTGGTAGTGGGGGAGTATAAACTTTACCATTCTGTTTGGGAACCGCCTATAATGTGTGTAGCATGGAAGATATCTAGATCTCTCGGTTCTTATGTTGACAATGAAAGTATGCCGCTCAAAATATTATTTATCTGTATTTCAAAATCAAGCTCTGGCACCTCTACAAATCCCTGCTTCCTTCTGCGAAGGGCCTATCTATTTACTTTTATGTTGATTCATGATCCTCTTATTAAAAAGCACTAGTTAGAGAGCTCTGCTGTCATTTTCATGCATTACTATTAGTTTACATTGAGTATAACTATGACTTGATATCTTTTACCATGAATTACAATGTTTAGTCAGTCCTTGATCTTCAGAGGTGCTCTGCAATTATGTTTTGCAATCTCAGAAAGGGCTAGCGAGATACCATCTTGCTATATGTTATTATGATTGTTTTGAGAAAGTGTTGTCATCCGAGATTTATTATTATTGCTCGCTAGTTGATTATGCCATTGATATGAGTAAATATGAGACCTAAGTGTTACGGTTTGGACTTGAGTAGGTTTAAAAAAGACATACAACCTTGGTGAATATGATTGGTTCATAATCTTTGTTGAAAACTCGAATGCTGGCTTTATATATTTACAACAATAAGAGCAAACAGAGTTTGTAAAAGTTTTACTTTATCACTTTCAGTTTGTCAAACTGAATTGCTTGAGGACAAGCAAAGGTTTAAGCTTGGGGAGTTGATCGTCTCCATCATCTACTTTTCCAAACACTTTTGCCCTTTTGGACTCTAACTTGAATGATTTGAATGGAACTAACCGGATGGCGCTATTTTCAAGGAATTACCATGGTGTTATTTTGTGCGAAATAAAAGTTTCGGAATGACCTGAAACTTCCGAAGAATATTTTTGGAATATATAAATATCTTGGAAGAATCAAACTAGGGGGCCACACCCTTCCACGAGGTGGGGGCCCCCTCTGGGCCCTGAGGCTCCCCGACCTCAATTCCAACTCTATATATTCACGTTGGGAAAAAAAATCAGAGAAGGATTAATTGCGTTTCGATCGGACTGCCAAGCCACGATCTCTCGGGAGGCTGATCTGGGTGTTGGGGCTGGAGAGGGAATCCGTCCCATCGTTCATCAACCTTCCTCCATCACCAATTTCATGATGCTCACCACCGTGCATGAGTAATTCCATCATAGGCTTGGGCGGTGATGGGTTGGATGAGATTTATAATGTTGAGCTAGTTTTGTTAGGGTTTGATCCTAGTATCCATTATATTCGAGATTGATGTTGCTATGACTTTGCTATGAATGCTTGTCACTAGGGACCGAGTGCCATGATTTCAGATCTGAACCTATTATGTTTTCATGAATATATTGAGTTCTTGATCTTATCTTGCAAGTCAATAGTCACCCTTGTGTTATGATGGTAACCCAGTAAATAATGGGACCCTCCGGTGATGACCGTGGTTTGAGGTTTGTTTATAAGTGTTAATGCTTTGGTCCATACCTTTAAAACCTTAATATCCCTTGTTTTATTAGGCCCTTACAGGGTAGGAAAAAGAGTCAACAATTCTTTTCCATAAGCAGTTGCAATTTGTGCAGCCTAATTACATTGGTGATGGGTATTTGGCAATTAAAACTTGCGAGGAATCCATCGAAAATTTATCATTGATCCAATGTGAGCTTTTCAAATTGATCTTTGATTATTTTCCATTGATTGGATGATTGCTCAAAAATGTATTTACCATTTAAATTACCAACTTCCATACTATTTGTACAAAACTTTGAAAATATTAAGTTTTCCCAGGTGGGTTTAATTGCAACTACTCAAATTGGAATATTCTTTGGCTCCCCTTTCGAATCAATAAATTTGGGTTGAATATTACCCGAAAATGTGCATCCCCTTTTGTGGGTTATACTCCTCGTCCAACCAAGGTTGATTATGATTATCATACATTCTTTTTTGGATGGTGCACTCCCTGGGTTTTGGGCTTATTTTAAAGGAAGGGTGAAGTAGATAGAGTATTTATTTCCTTATTTGAACCAATTTTGAATAAAAAAGCACCCAAAAACCTGAGCATCTGAAAAAAGCAAATCGCACCAATAAGGCAAGAGGGTTGTCAATCCCGCATCGCCAAGTGCAAGGAAAATCAATAGGAAGGATCAAAAAAATAAAAAAAACAACAAAGCAAAATTCTTTAATAATGGAAATCCGGGGGCAACGTTCACTAGAGGCATCGTAGGACGAAAGTGGTTAGATGGGGTGAAGATCTTCAAAATGAAAATTAGTTTTCCCAACTTTAAGTCTTGGCGATTTTGCAACTTGAAAGTGAATCCCTAAAAATTCTAAGAGGTAATAAAGTAAAACATTCATATAAGGTAAAGGAAAGGTTTGGAAAAAAACAATGTGGGAATTTTTGGCAGGTTCCATTGGTCTATGCTCCTGTTGATGGAGTTCAACCCATGCGGGGGGATTTTGATCCCGGGGTCCACCCACAAGGGTCCCGAAGAAGAACCTTGTTACTACCATGGCCCGAGAAGGTTGCCTATGGGTTTTTTTCATGATTACAATTCCTTGCCCTTAAAACTCCTTGGGAACCCACTTTGTGGGGCACCCAAGGCCCTAACCAATCTGGAGACCCATCTCCAAAGGTAATGTGGTGTTTGATTAAATTTGCTCTTGTGTTAAAGATTGCTTCCCAAACCTCAACTCCTTCAAGATTTCTATGGTAGAAAGATGATTTGAGTAAAGAACGGGAAAGCAAGAATAAGATTTTGGGCTGGATTGGAAGTCTTGGCCAACACATGGTAGGGGTTTCCGAAAAGATGTGGAATGTAGGACATTATGATGGTTTCTTTGAATAGAGAAAGGGGTAGGGGTTAATAGCTCCACCAAATCCCGTTACAACATTTTAGGTGGACGAAAGGAGTTCGGTGGGACCGATTCAGTTCAAAATGTGAGCGTTAGGAATCTTGGGACCCATATGATAAGTCGGTGGGACCAATTCTAGGCGGGAAAATTTGGGGCAACAAAAGGCAAAATGCTCTCTCTCTCTCTCGAAGCCTAATGTTCTCTACACTTTCTCCTCCTTTGGCAACAAGTTACCAAAAAACTTTAAAATGCATAGTGCTATGCGACACTCTAGGCACGATCTCCGGTGTGTGTAGATGGCGTGGAGAGGAGTCCGTCTGCAAAAGCTTCTGATGATGTATGAGGAGCTGGAGGAGTTGCAACTAGAGGTGCAACAATAGCAGTTGTTGCAGGTGCTGAAAGTGTAGTCCTCGTGTGAAGGAAATATGCCCTAGAGGCAATAATAAAGTTATTATTTATTTCCTTATATCATGATAAATGTTTATTATTCATGCTAGAATTGTATTAACGGAAACATAATACATGTGTGAATATATAGACAAGCAGTGTCACTAGTATGCCTCTACTTGACTAGCTTGTTAATCAAAGATGGTTATGTTTCCTAACCATAGACAAAGAGTTGTTATTTGATTAAGGGATCACATCATTAGTTGAATGATCTGATTGACATGACCCATTCCGTTAACAGCACTTGATCGTTTAGTATGTTGCTATTGCTTTCTTCATGACTTATACAAAGTTCTGCAACTATGAGATTATGCAGCTCCGTTTGGGAGGAACACTTTGTGTGCTACCAAGCGTCCTAAGGCTGGGTGATTATAAAGGTACTCTCAGGTGTCTCCAAAAGTATATGTTGAGTTGGCATAATTGAGATTAGGTTTTGTCTCTCCGATTGTTGGAGAGGTATCTAGGCCTTCTCGGTAATACTCATCACCTAAGCCTTGCAAGCATTGTAACTAATGAGTTAGTTATGAAATGATGTATTACGGGCGAGTAAAGAGACTTGCGTAGCGATATTGAACTAGGTATTGGATACCGCGGTCGAATCTCGGGCAAGTAACATACCGATGACAAAGGGAACACGTATGTTGTTATGCGGTTTGACCGATAAAGATCTTGTAGAAAATGTAGGAACCAATATGAACATCCAGGTTCCACTATTGGTTATTCACCGAGAATAGTTCTAGGTCATGTCTACATAGTTCTCGAACCCGTAGGGTCCTTGCAACAATATTCGATGACAATTTTATGAGTATTGATGTACCGAAGGAGTTGAGTCCCGGATGAGATCAGGGACATGACGAGGTCTCGAAATGGTCGAGGCGTAAAGATCGATATATTGGCGACTATATTCGGACTTGGAAGGTTCAGTGATTGGTATTTTGGATCGGAGAGTTACAGGAATTCGCCGGGAATATTGGGCCTTATTGGGCCCTGCGGAAGAGAGGGCTGCCTAGGGCAGGCGCGCCCCATGGCCTAGTCGGGTGGACTAGGGGAGGGCGCAAACCCCTCCTTCCTTCCTTTCTCTTCCCTTCCTTGTCTCCTACTAATACATGGAAGGACTCCTAGTTGGACTAGGAAGGGAATCCTACTCCCGGTGGGAGTAGGACTCCCCATGGCGCCCCTCCTAGGGCCGGCCTCCTCCTCCCCCTCCTTTATATCTCGGGGGCAGGGGCACCCCATGGACACACAAGTTGATCTACGGATGGTTCCTTAGCCGTGTCGGTGCCCCCTCCACCATATTCCACTTGGTCATATCGTCGGGGCTTAAGGAAGCCTGCGCGATGAGTCATATCGTCGTGGAGCTTAAGCGAAGCTCTGCGTCGGTGGAGCATCATCATCGTCCCGCCGTCGTCTTGTGGAACTCATCGGCCTTTCTGGATCGGGCCGGGGATCGTCTCAGCTGAGCGTGTGCTGAACTCCGGAGGTGCGTCGTTCGGTGCGAATCGGTCGGATCGTGAAGGCGTCGACTACATCAACAGCGTTGTTATAGCGCTTCGCTTCCGGTCTACGAGGTGCGTGGACACACTCTCCCTCTCGTTGCTATGCCATCTCCATGATCTTGCGTGTGCGTGGGAAAATTTTGAAATTACTCGTTCCCCAGTGGCATCCGAGCCTGGTTTTATGCGTTGATGTCATATGCAAGTAGAACACAAGTGAGTTGTGGGCGATATAAGTCATCTGCTTACCAGCATGTCATACTTTGGTTGGCGGTATTGTGAGATGAAGCGGCCGGACCGACATTACGCGTCGCTTAGCGAGACTGGTTTCACCGCTTGAGCACTTTCGTTGCTTAAAGGTGACGGCGGTGTCTGTTTCTCTCACTTTAGTTTAAAAGTGTGGCTCGCCGATCCTTGCGAAGGTTAAAACAGCACCAACTTGACAAACTATCGTTGTGGTTTTGATGCGGGTAAAGGGTTTTGAAG